>CM047871.1:17708147-17863939 GCA_026212405.1 Petrea volubilis | reverse complement strand
CTATTGATTAGGGGTCGTGGGCTTTTTTTTGGACATTGACCATGATAGATGGGTATTATTGGATTAGAAAGAGTATCTAATTCAAGAGTGATTAACTAAATGAGTTTAATTAATCGATTGATGAATTTGTCATCTAAAATATCACATCGACCCTTATTGATTAGGGGTCGTGGGCTTGTTTTTGGACATCGATCACGATAGATGGGTATTATTGGATTAGAAAGAGTTTATAATTCAAGAATGATTAACTAAATGAGTTTAATTAATCGATTGATGAATTTGTCATCTAAAATATCACAGCGACTTGCGAGCCTATTTCTAATCGATTGGTCAACCTAAGGGGTCACACACAAATGAATAAATAAACTCCTAAACGTGTATGAAATGATTAATATAGATTGAATCAAAGTGGTGATTGAGATGGAAAATATATTTGTTTGATTAAGTCAAATAATTAATTGATGGATTTAATTGAATCGTTGTGTTGATTTAATTAAATCAAACTTAAGAATTAATTTAATTCAACTTGAGGGCCTAATCCATTGATTAATTGGATATCATTTAATAATGTAATATATTAAATTAATTGATGGACTAAATAAATTAAATAATTAATTTAATTGAATAAAGTTAAAGTGTTAATTTAATTGGGCCTCAAGGCCCAAGCCCATTTAATAGTGAAATTGATGGAGAAATCAATTAATTAAGAATTAATTGATTAAATCAATTAAATAGAGATTTAGTTGATTTATGATTAACATAAGAATATAGATTCTTATCATTATCAAATTACAAATCAAGTGAGGGTCCACTGTAAAAGAGTTTGAAATAGATTAGAAGAGTTCTTAATATATAAATTTATATATATATGGATATATATCATATCTATGAAAATATATAGAGTGATTAGGGAAAAAAAACTATTTACCACCCAAAGTATGCGGGTTTTTACAGTTTTCCATATAAACTTTTTATTTTTTACTTTTTGCCATTTAAACTTCGCGTTTTTTACAAATTACCATCCAAGCGAATTTTCCGGCGAAATATTCTACCCAAATTATGTCACGTGACATTCGTGTGACATTCATAAGGCCCTTTTCATCATTTCCTATGAAAATTGTGAGATTTTAAGGGCATAATGGTCTTTTTATAATTTTCCCTCAAAAAAACAATTGAATTGCATACTAGGGGATTCAAACCTAGGTTCATTAAAGGGTATTTAACCACTCAGCCAGCTGAACAAAGTTATACAAATTGTGATAGATTATTATATTTATCTTGTATTAGGCTTGCTAGTTTGATTGATTTTAAATATAAATGGGATTAAGGAAAAATAAGTTCATTAAAAAAAATGGACGAAATTATTTTTTTTAAAAACATTGATCTTGCTAATTTAACTAAATTTTTAGAAAATTTAATCCTTCTAATTATATTAATTTTCAAATAAAATGTGGTTAAAGAAATTTAATTAATTTTAAAAAAAACTTTCATCAAAAAAGAAAAAGAAAAAAAAGAACTAATGAAAATTATATTTTAAAAAAATAAATCATGTTAATTTAATTAATTCTAAAAAGAAATGGGATAGAAATTTTTTTTAAAGAATAATTTTTTAACAAATTTTCTTATCTCATTTATTTTCAAAATTCTTGCTATTTGATATTTGTAATTTATTTTTGTTTCTAATTATGTGGTTTTGAACTTTGAGGATTTTGTATAAAGAAATAAAATAGGCATGACCATGCATGAAGATCAATGTTGCCCAGTTGGTGAACCTCTCATGGGGTTTGTAATGCAACTCGGGTTTGACTTCCACTTCTAACAATTTTCTTAATTTTTGAGCAAGTTTTTACATAAAAGACGCAAATGCCCTTATGAATGTCACATGAATGTCATGTGATAGAATCTGGGTAGAATATTCTGCCAGAATATTCGCTTCGATGGTAATTTGTAAAAAACATGAAGTTTAGATGGCAACCTGTAAAAAAAAAGTTTATATGGCAAACTATAAAAACCCGCATACTTTGGGTGGTAAATGGTTTTTTTCCCTTATATATATACGCGTGTGTTGAGAGGAAAAAATGATCACATATTATATATATGTGTGTGTGTGTGTGTGTGTGTGTGTGTAGGTTGAGAGAGAAAAAAAAATATCACATATATATACGTGTTTATAGAAGAATCGAGGGAGACAATGATTATACAAAGAGAAAAATTGGTGTTCTCATTTGGGGATAGCATAGCACACATACAGAGATATGAGAATGATTGTGTGAGAATCATAATACGTTTGTCTTCCCCTTCTTGATTCATTAACAAGTTCTTAGTTTTTGATCAATAGATGATCATAGGATTAAGATAGAATTAGAAAATAAATCCACACATCGCAACTTATTCCTAAAGGAGTTTAGGAATTATTCTAAAAGTTAGAATAGACATAGTTTCGTATAAGCTATATGATTTTCAATTCAATTCCAATGTAGAATTGAGAACCTGAGGAGATCCGTTCATGTGGACTTTCTTTAGAGGGAGAACACTTGGGCTCCTATTAGAGTTTGAGAATGAAATTCAGATGATTGAGATCAAATCATGAACTCAAGGATGACTCGTGTTTGGTTACGACAATTCCCAACATCAACCATAAGGCTTATAAGGTATAATTTCATTTGAATCTTAATAAATGTGTTTGTTGTTTGTATAAGATCCACTTCACAATAGCAACGAGATGTGCTTTTACATAATAGTTATGTATTAAATTTTTATACTTCCGTTGCGTTAGCATCTCGGGGCCAATGCAACACTAACACTTATCTTATATAATAACTAGTGTTATATTTGTGCGCAACGCGCATGATCCAAAACTTTGACAAACTTGGCAATCTCATTATTAAATTACAATTATTCAAATATTACGGATCATTGGAATTATAATCCTTTTAACACTTGGATGTGTTACTAATAAAAATATTTTGTCCAACATAGTTTGTCAATGGTCAACGGTCCACATCAGAAGTAGTAAATGTCGATAGTTTAAATCTTCTACATTTTATAATAATATAACATGAAAGACGTCAAGATTTAATTAATTATTTATAATGTGGACCATTAATCATTACTAAACTAATTTGGACCAAAGATTTTTATTAGTATCATACACAACTGTTAAAGAGACTATAATTGCAATGCTCCCTAATATTTGAATAATTGAAATTTATTAATGATAGGGAAATTGTCCAAATTTTGGATCATGCACGTTGCACAAGGGTAAAATGCTAGTTATTATATAAGATAGGAAATATATAATTAACATTGTGGTCAAATGTATTTTAAAACACAAAACATGTATAATGTTATTTAAAATTTATTTCTTGGCTCATCAACTTGATTTTGGTGATTCAAACATAAATTATTCCAAGACCATCTAAAAATTATAGCATACAAAAGAACTCCTACACCCCCCCCCCCCCGCCCCACAACACACACGGGCAAAATGCTAGTTATTATATAAGATAGGAAATATGTAATTAACACTATGGTCAAATATATTTTAAAACACAAAACATGTATAATGTAGTTTCAAATTTATTTCTTGGCTCATCAACTTGATTCTGGTGATTAATCTTATAGAAGTGAAATTAATTAAATAGATTTCACAACGAACATAAATTAATCCAAGACCATCTAAAAACTATTACATACGAAAGAACTAGCCCCCCCTCCCCAACCCTCCAACACACACTTTATTATCATACTCTGAAAATAGATTACAGTTTTCCATAAGTACTTCGATGATGGACGTAGCTCTAGCAAAAGTAGGAAAGCATTCAAAATTCAATAATAGTGAGCTAAAATAAGAATCTAGTATTCCTAATAAAATTCTTGGATGCGTTTCTAATCAATATAAATAGTACAAATTTGGATTGATATTGATCAATAGTACACTTTAAAGCATAATAAATACACAAGATTCAAATGTGGACCGTTGATCATTACCAAACTAACTTGGATCAAAGATTTTTATTAGTATTACATACAAGTGTTAGAAAGATTATAATTGCAACACTCCCTAATATTTGAATAATTGTAATTTGTTAATGATAGGGACAAGATTGTCAAAATTTTGGATCGTGCACGTTGCACAAGGGTAAAATGCTAGTTATTATATACGATACGAAATATGTAATTAACACTATGGTTGTCACGACCCGGAAAGTACTCTTCTTTTTATAATAAAATACCCTTCCACAAAGTAAGAGTACATAATTTTCATTTTATAACAACTTTATAAGAAAATTTTACTACAACATAGTAAAATCATAGTTATACAAAAATTGATATACAAGTGAAAATAAAAGGTTCATAATGCCCGGCGGTGCCTTCCTCTTGGTGGACTATAGCATCTTGGCCTAAAAAAATGTTCATAGCACACGTCACCATGACGGTTGAGTAGAAATCTTACATAATCACATGAGGTGTGTGTGTGATATTCGTGCATATTATCACATAATCCCTTGAGCATAAAATCACATAACCAACCAAGCATGTAATCACATCTTTTCACATTTTCTACCTTTTTCCACATCTATGTGTGGCTACCTTATCTCGCTGTGCCGTCATTCACAATTTTTCAACAAAATAGATGCCAAAATCCACCAATCCCAACAAAAATCATGCCGGTGGTCATATCCCGAGTATATGCCAAATATCCTATGACCCCACTTTAGTGCATGGAACTCTCCATCCATGCAAGGTGGGATTAGACAATGATGGAGGGCCGAGAACTATTTTAAAACTGGCAAGCTCAATAGCTTGTCCCAACCGACCTCAACCGCATCCACCCCTATCACGTTTGGGCCCATATAGCACACATAAATTCACATATCTTGCATGTTTTCTCATGTAAACATAATTTCCAGCTTGCTAGCACATAGGTAAAATCCTCACACATATATGAAACTAGTATCTATACATGCTTTCCTACTCATTTTATGAATATAAAGCTTAGATACACATAGAAACATACTTTCTTCTAAAACATAACTACATATAAAACATGTTTTCTCATCACTTTATAGCACCAAAATGCAAGACCCAACTCACTTATGTACTTGAAGAAATCCCTACTTCCCAAACACTTGGTATCATAAATGCATCAACATATATATGCAACTAGAATCAATGAATGCCTTAATATATCTATACCAGTAGAACCTTGATGGTAACTAACTTGTAGTTACATCTTAGGATTTAGTAGGGAAGAATAAAGAACTAGCATAAACCTTTAAGACCGGCAAGCCCGTTAACGCCCGACCGAACTCAGCCCCATCCACTCCGAACACATTAGGGCCCGTTGCATACATAGTTTTTCATATATTTCACATAGTTTTACATAATTTCATAGAAAGCATATTTTCACTTTCATAACTTCAACCATAAAATATACTAAAATATATTTGAGACTAATAACCATACGTGCTTTCTCATGAACATAAAGCATAACTACACACAGAATCATGTTATCTTGTTCTATGAACATAAAACCTAAGTACACCTAGAAACATACTTTCTATTATTTGTAGTAACATAATAGACATATTGATAACACAATGCAAGACTAACTAACTTAGGTACTTAGAGAAATCCCTACTTTCCTAAGCATCTTACTTCATAATTATAACAATGTATATACAACTAGAACCATGAAAACAACTAACTTGAAGTTGCATCTTAGGATCTAGTATAGCATGGTAAAAACTAACACAAGTAACTAACTCATGTACTAGGTAAGATTTCTACATTCTCTAACTTATTCTTTCTTTCTTTCTTTTTATTTTGGAAGTGGTGTATATGCAAAGTAGTGTTAAGAAAATATATAGTGAAATGAAGCAAAATAACTTCAAGAGAAAGTGTGTGTGTCCCATGAGTTTGTGTGTGTGTGGGTGTGTGGTTTTGTGTTGTGCATTGTACACTTACAGATATTAAAGATAGAAATAGAATTATTAATTAATTAAGTCATTTTCTAATTATTATTGTCTTTCCAGCTAAGGTTATAACTAAGGGTTATAATAAATTCAATCTTCTAACTCAATGCCCAAGTGTTAACCTAATTTTAGCTTAAGTGTTGCCCTAAATGCATGATTCACAATCTAGTTTAATATCAGCCTTACATGTATATATATATATATATATATATATCTAGAAGAAAACTTACAAGTGTAAGATTTATTAAATGCTAGGAAAATTGGGGAGCAAGACACATTATACATCATACATGTATATATTTATCATATATATATATATATAAGAAAATTAGTCCCCCCCCCCTTATAGATGTATTGGGATATTTTTACACATTGTATAATTATTCCAATTTTATTATGAAAAATACCTAAAGAAATAAAAAAAAAATCTTTTATATTTATATATAAAATTTTGAAATTATATATGTAATAAAAGATATTTTTGTGTGTGTATATATATATCTATCATAGTCTTATGACCTAGCTTTTAAAATTAATTATTATAGTATGAAAATGACACATTTTAGTGAAAATGACATTAAAAAGAAAAATAATCTAACATTATATTTATATATATTTCTTTGTGTGTATGCATATACATATATATATATGTATGTGTGTTTGAATTTTATGCATTTTATAATTACTTAATGAAATAGGAAAATAATTCTAATAATTAGGCATGTAGTAAATAAAAATAGGCATATATGTCATAGTATTTCACAAAGTATTTATTGCAAGAAAAATGTCACATAAGATGCATAAATTAATCATATAACATTTAAATGATACATATTTAAACCTCAAATAATATATAGGTAACAACGAAAAATACAAGGGAAAATTGGGTCCTTACTATGGACCCAACTCTAGAGAGAGAGAGAGAGAGAGAGAGAGAGAGAGAGAGGGAGAGAGAGAGAGAGAGCACTCAAAATTGAATATTGGCGCGCTAAGCTAAGAAGTATATTCTTGATAAAAAATGTTAGATACCTTTCTAATAAAAATAAATAGTACAAATTTAGTTTGATAATGATTAACAGTTCACATTCACGCATGATAAATGCACAAGTTTCAAATTTTCAACTTTATATAATGCAAAGTATACAATACATTCATACATACATACGTACACACATTTCACAGATACATACATACATATATTGATTTGATTAAACAATAATTAATGATCCAGATTTATCTTGATCAACATTGAGTAGTTTAAAGTTTTGCTCATAATATATATATATATATATATATATATATAGAAATTATTATTTTTTCTTGCTCTTTCATCCACAACTCCCCAAACATAGAAACCGAATACAAAAAATAAACAAAATCACACACACAAGGAGATGGTGCAGACACACACGCATATACTTAAAAAATAACCATTAAAATTTAGTTGAATTTTCAAATTTGACCAAAGGTTCCACTTATCCATAACCTAAGAACTTCAATCCTAAAATTAAAAAAAATACAAATGTGAGGGAAGATGGCAATAAGAGCTAAACCACCGCACCACTCCATCACCAATGTTCCACTACAACTTTAGTTTTTTAAATGTGCATGTGTATTGTGTGTTTGTATTTCTTATTTAAGAGTTTTTTTCTATGTTTTAAGTCTGGGGCAGGTGAGGGTGGAGGCAATTTTCGGGGGGGGGGGGGGAGGGGAGCTTGGGCTTGTGGGGAAAGACAATAGACATATATATATATATATAATGATCTATATTATATTGTATTATATACTAGTAATAGAAATATGGCTTTGGATATTGATCAATTTAAATCTATACTATTAATTATTATTTAATTAAATCTTGACATATTTTATGTTATATTATATTATAAAAAGTTGAAGGTTTAAACTATTGACATTTATTATTTTTAATGTGGATTATTATCCACTAGTTTGGACCAAAGAATTTTATTATAGTTACACATTTAATTGTTAAAAAGATTATAATTGCAGTGCTCCCTAATATTTGAATAATTGTAATTTATTAATGAGAGGGTCAAGAATTTCAAAATTTTGGATCATACGCGTTGCACAAGGGTGTATTACTAGTTATTATAAAAGACATGAGATATGTTGTTAACCCAATGGTCAAATCTAATCTAATCTAATCTAATATTTATTTAAAATGAATATATGCCAAGTGTTAAAATCCTAAGCCAAGAATATAAGTAAAGAAATAATTATAAACACACGGCATGAATGTGAATTATGAAATACGAGATCAAACACCATTTTTGGAATAGAGAATCCTATCCATTATATGTATATGATTTAATGTACCAATTTAAACAACTAATTCAAAATTTAACAAAATCTCTCATTCTTTAGAATTAATTAATGTCTTTCCAATGAGTGATAACTAGACATATGGGTGATTCAATTAGATCAAGGATCGAATAATAATAATAATAATAATAATAATAATAATAATACATGGATACTTTTACCATTTGATGAATATTTATTTATAATATTGATTATATTATACATGAATTTTTAAATCACTAACGGTTACAAAGGAAAAGAAATTAATAAATAAATTTTTAAAAGATCAAATTTCTTTTTGTACAAAATGATTACAATGACTAATAAAAATTAATTATTTTAAATTTATATATTAATTATTTCCTATGTCAATCATTATAAACTGAGAAAGTTTTAGGGTTTTGTTTGTTCTATTTTTCCTAAATAAATTGATGAAAACCAATTTTTATTCCATCTCAATTTGATTTACCTTCTTCTTCTTCTTCTTCTTCTTCTTCTTCCACTCCCGACACCTCTAAAACGGGATACATGTCCATTATGCCAGAGGCCCCAGACAACCAGTTGCACTCTTAGCATTATTTTTCTTGCTCTTATTTGATGAATACCCTCCTTATTAAAGACACTTGTCAACGTTTGAAGGCACTTCCTATTCTGCAGCCAAGTTATTTACATTAACTACATGTTCAGCAAAGGAAAGAAAATAGATAAAAAAAAAAAAAGAAAGACAAAGTAAGGAAATAAAATAGAATGATTTTAATCTTCCACATGTATTTTTAGATGAGACAAAAAAGAATAAAGGAAAGTGGAACGATAGCTTTTTTTCCTGTTTGTTTGCATGAAAAAATGGAAGAAAGAAAATGATAATGGTATCAAATCACTACTACGTCCTTTTGTCATTGTAAATCAAATTTTGTTGTAAGTTCATTAACTATAAGTTTCCATAGATAATGAAATACCCTATTTCATTCACTCCAGGAAATTAGGGAAAAATAGAGTTCTTTATAAGCTTTTTCGACACCTCAAGTGCTTTCATTCGATATCTTTTTTGGACAAGTTATTCATAACCCAATTTTAAGGTATACTAGGTGGGTTAAAATACAACTCTCACGTCCAGTGGGTTTTGGGACCCAAGGCGTAACAAATGCTACCAAAGGCCCTTGCCAATGGAAAAATAGGGCAAAGTGGTATGCACATGAGAGCCATTTCTCATGTTCTGAAAGAGAGATGATTATAGTACCCCATCTCACATCGAGAAATCAAGGAAAAATTGAGTTCTTTATAAGATTGGCCCAATAATTTAGGGGTGTCTATTGGATATCTCTTTGATTGAGCAAATTGTTCATAGTCCAATATTAGGGTATAGTAAGAGATTCAAAATCAAATCTTGCATCTAATGGACTCATAAGCCTAGATTGTTACAAAGAGATAATTGTAAATTATTTTCAACTTTCAAATAATTGCTTGCTTATGTTGTAGTAAAGAGAGAAGGAGTGTCTTATATGACAGCCATGGAAGTAGGGACAAGAGGATGGAGTAGCAATGAAGAGAAAATAGGACAAAGAGGATTGAACAATTGTTCATAGTCCAATATCAGGGTATAGTGCTGGATTCAAAACCAAATCTTGCATCTAATGGACTCGTAAGCCTAGATTGTTACAAAGAGATAATTGTAAATTATTTCCAACTTTCAAACAATTGTTCGCTTATATTATAGTAAAGAGAGGAGTACCTTATATGACAGCCATGGAAGTAGGGACAAGAGGATGGAGTAGCAATGAAGAGAATATATGACAAAGAAGAGGCAACGTAAAAAGTGATTAATGAGCAACTTTGGAAAATCATATTAAACGGAGGTATCAAATTTATTCTCCTTTCATGTCCACCCCATACTCATTTTTGCATTATTCACTTTTTCCCTTTAAAATTTCCTTCCACATCCAAATCGAGGTAAATGTTTTATATTATTCCAATTTCTTTCCTTCCACTCCACTTCTTCCCATTTTCCACCTATCCAAACACACTATTAATATTATATCTCTTTTTCTATTTTTCCCATTAAACAAATATTTTGGAGCTCCAAATTTTTCGAATCACATGAATATTTATGTTTTTGCCACCTAACTTTTTAAGATTTCTGAAAAGGTTGGATCCGGGAGGAGGGATTCAAGTTCTCATTAGGATAATAATGGGTCAAAGTAATCCACGACCTAGCCTAGAGGGGGTGAGTTTGGGTTTAACAAATAGGTGGTGGGATAGGTAATGGGTCTTGAGATTATAGACCCAAGCAGGTCCAGGGTGGATTACGAGTTTAGATAAACCCATCCCAAACCTACCCTAGTTAACATAATTACTTAATTTATATATATCCACGTGTGTGTATATATAAGTACTTGGTAAACATTTAAGTTTTTAGGATTTTAAAATTTTACAGCTTGATGAACTTTCCAATCCCATGGATTCGCCTCTTCTTTGCACGATGCCCATTGCCTGCCTCCTCTCATGGCCCAATATATCTTTCTTGAGTCTGTAACCTCCTCTTGTGAACATAAGTCGATTGCCAAAATATCAAGCCAACGAGCAAGCATTACGGCTTGGCTTCTCCACCGCATTCAAGGAATTTATAAGTATAGTGAAGAAATTATCTTCTCCAATAACAATTAATATTAATAACAACTATAGCAATACAAAGTGAAAATTGCAAATTATTTTCAACTTTCAGACAATTGCTTGCTTATATGGTAGTAAAGAGAGAAAAAATACCTCATATGACGACAACCATGGAAGCAAGGACAAGTGGATGTGGTAGCAACGAAGAGAAAACATGGCAAATAAGAGACAACGTGAAAGAGATTAATGAGCAATCCTGTAAAATCATATTCAATAAAGATATCAACTTTCTTTGCCATTCATTTTCCACCCAATTTTGCATGGAAGAATATTGGTAGGCCCCATACCAGTTTTTGCATTATTCACTTTTGCCTTTCGAATTTCCTTTCTTCCACTCACCATCCTAGAATTTTCAACCTATCCAAACAAACTATTAATATTTGATTGTTTTTTTTTCCATTAAACAAATATTTTGGGTTCAATAGAGCTTTGGATTTTTTGAATCACATCAATATTTATGGATTAGCCACCTAACTTCTAAGATTTTTAAAAAGGTTGGAGTTTGGGCAAGAGTTCCAAGTCCTCATTGGGGATGGTACGTAATGGGTCAAAGTAATCCATGGAAAGGCCCGAAAAGGGTAACTTCGTGTTTTAATAAATGGGTTACGGGATGAGTAACGGTCTTGAACACAAGGCGGCAAAATATCAAACCAACGACCAAGCGTTGCGGCTTGGCTTCTCCACCATGTTCTAGAACTTCATAGCACTACTTAGAGCCTCATTTACATAACTAATTCCTTCATATTCTTTAATTTTTTTTTTTGCCTTTTTTTTTTGCCCTTTCCTTTGTTGTGTTACCTCTTTGTAGAGTGACTGCAAGCTATATTTTTGACTAAGGAATTGTTATTAACACTCCAAAATTATTGGTGGCACTTCATTTTTATTTTTTATTTTTTGTATTTAAAAATTGACTAAAATGCCTATTCATCTTTGGAACAATATCTATATTAATTTGAATGACATACATACCATTTAATTTATTGTTTAATTAGTTTCTATAATTAATTTCTTGTTTTACCTTTTTTCGTTGGTCCTACTAAAAAAAAAATATTACTAGCAAAGTTTTTAGGTTGTACGTAGAACATCTAATGGACACCCTTTGTGAGAATTTATAGGCTCCTGTATCATCAATGAATGAGAAAAATTCACAATTTGAGAAATTATCCTTCAAGTATCTTCTTTTTCAATAGAAGGCATTTTTTTCGTATTATTTTTTGAAAATTCTCAAGAATTAGATTATCAAGTTGATAAATTCACAAAATTTATTTATTTAATCATAAATTTCTAAACTCAAAGTGTTAACAAAATCTTATTGCAATGATACAAATAATATGAAAAAGAAAAAAATAACTACATTGCCATTATATGAATTGTAAGTACGGTAAAACTCTAAATTTTGTTGAGTTCTCTTGATATTCACAAGCTTTTTTATCTTCGGTACCAAGTCAATAATTAGTATTGAATCTTCTACAATACTATTCTCCTTCATTTTCATGTAATTAAAACTAATATGAGAAAGAAATCAAAAAATAGATGATCATTGGATTAAGATATAATTAGAAAATAAATTCACCTATCTCAACTTATTCCTAAAGGAGTTTAGGAATTATTCTAAAAGTTAGAATAGACATAGTTTCATAAAAGCTATATGATTTTTGATTCAATTCCAGTGTAGAATCAAGAACCCGAGGAGATCCATTCATGTGGACTTTCTTTAGAGTGAGAACACTTGGGCTCCTATTAGCCTAAATATGTTCAGGTTGATGAGGATTGAGTTTGAGAATGCAATTCAGATGATCGAGATCAAATCATAAACTTAAGGATGATTTGTGTTTGGATACGACAATTCCCAACATCAAACATAAGGCATATAACGTATAATTAATTTGAATCTTAATAAATGTGTTTGTTTTTTGTGTAAGATCCGCTTCAAAATAGCAACGAAATTTGCTTTTACATAATAGTTACGCGTTAAATTTTTATACTTCCGTTGTGTGAGCATCCTGACACTAAAACTTATCTTATACAATAACTAGTGTTATATCCATGCCCAACGTGCAAGATCCAAAACTTTGACAATCTCGGCAATCTCAATATTAAATTACAATTATTCAAATATTAGGGAGCATTGCAATTATAATCCTTTTAAAACTTGGATGTGTTACTAATAAAAATCTTTTGTCCAACATAGTTTGTTAATGGTCAACGGTCCACATCAGAAGTAGTAAATGTCGACAATTTAAATCTTCTACTTTTTATAATATAATATAACATGAAACACGTCAAGATTTAATTAATTATTTTTAATGTGGACCGTTGATCAATACCAAACTAATTTGGACCAAAGATTTTTATTAGTATCATACACAACTGCTAAAGAGAGTATAATTGCAATGCTCCCTAATATTTGAATAATTGAAATTTATTAATGATAGGGCAATTGTCAAATTTTTGGATCATGCACGTTGCACATGGGTAAAATGCTAGTTATTATATTAGATAGGAAATATGTAATTAACACTATGGTCAAATGTATTTTAAAACACAAAACATGTATAATGTAATTTAAAATTTATTTCTTGGCTCATCAACTTGATTTTGGTAATTAATCTTATGGAAGTGAAATTAATTGGATAGATTTCACAACAAACATAAATTATTCCAAGACCATCTAAAAATTATAGCATACAAAAGAACTCTTGCCCCCCCCCCCCCCCAACCCTCAAACCCTCCAACACACATGTTTTTATCATACTTTGAGAAAATATTATAGTTTTCCATAAGTACTTCGAGTATGGACCTAGCTTTAGAGAGAGTAGGAGAGGATTCAAAATTTCATAATAGTGGGCTAAGCTAAGAAGCTAGTATTCCTGATAATAATTGTTGGATGCCTTTCTATTAAAAATAAATAGTACAAATTTGGTTTGGTATTGGTCAACAGCACAAGTTAAAGCATAATAAATCACAAGATTCAAATGTGGACCGTTGATCATTACCAAACTAATTTGGATCAAAGATTTTTATTGGTATTACATACAAGTATTAATCATAGGGCCAAGAATGTCAAATTTTTGGATCATGCACATTGCAAACGCGCGGGCAAAATGCTAGTTATTATATACGATAGGAAATATGTAATTAACGCTATGGTCAAATATATTTTAAAACACAAAACATGTATAATGTAATTTCAAATTTATTTCTTGGCTCATCAACTTGATTTTGGTGATTAATCTAATAGAAGTGAGTTTAATTAAATAGATTTCACAATGAACTTAAATTAATCCAAGACCATCTAAAAACTATAACACATGAAAGAACTAGCCCCCCCCCCCCCAACCCTCCAACACACAATTTATTATCCTACTCTGAAAAAAGATTATAGTTTTCCATAAGTACTTCGAGTATGGACCTAGCTCTAGAAAGAGTGGGAAAGCATTCAATATTTAATACTAGTGGGCTAAAATAAAAAGCTAGTATTCCTGATAAAATTGTTGGATGCCTTTCTAATCAAAATAAATAGTACAAATTTGGATTGATATTGATCAATAGTACACTTTAAAGCATAATAAATACGCAAGATTCAAATGTGGACCGTTGATCATTACCAAACTAACTTGGATCAAAGATTTTTATTAGTATTACATACAAGTGTTAGAAAGATTATAATTGCAACACTCCCTAATATTTGAATAATTGTAATTTGTTAATGATAGGGACAAGACTGTTAAAATTTTGGATCGTGCACGTTGCACAAGGGTAAAATGCTAGTTATTATATACGATACGAAATATGTAATTAACACTATGGTTGTCACGACCCGGAAAGTACTCTTCTTTTTATAATAAAATACCCTTCCACAAAGTAAGAGTACATAATTTTCATTTTATAACAACTTTATAGGAAAATTTTACTACAACATAGTAAAATCATAGTTATACAAAAATTGATGTACAAGTGAAAATAAAAGGTTCATAATGCCCGGCGGTGCCTTCCTCTTGGTGGACTATAGCATCTTGGCCTAAAAAAAATGTTCATAGCACACGTCAATATGACGGTTGAGTAGAAATCTTACATAATCACATGAGGTGTGTGTGTGACATTCGTGCATATTTTCAAATAACAGTTGAGCATAAAATCACGTAACCAACCGAGCATGTAATCATATCTTTTCAAATTTTCTACCTTTTGCCACATCTATGTGTAACTACCTTATCTCATGGTGCCATCATTCACAATTTTCAACAAAAAACACGCCAAAATCGACCAATCCCAACAAAAATCACGCCGGTGGTCACATCCCGAGTATATGCCAAATTTCCTATGACCTACTTTAGTATATGAAACTATTCATCCATGCAAGGTGGGATTAGGCAATGATTGAGGGTCGAGAACTATTTTAAGACCGGCAAGCTCAATAGCTTGTCCCGACTGACCTCAACCACATCCACCCCTATCACGTTTGGGCCTATCAAGCACACGTAAATTCACATATCTTGCATGTTTTCTCATGTAAACATAATTTCCAACTTGCTAGCACATAGACAAAATCCTCACACATATATGAAACTACTAACTTTACATGCTTTCCTACTCATTATATGAATATAAAGCATATATAGATACACATAGAAACATACTTTCTTCTAAAACATAACTACACATAAAACATGTTTTCTCATCACTTTATAGCACCAAAATGCGAGACCTAACTCACTTATTTACTTGAAAAAATCCCAACTTCCTAAACACTTGGTATCATAAATGCATCAACATATATATGCGACTAGAATTAATAAATGCCTGAATAAATATATCTATACCACTAGAATCTTGATGGTAACTAACTTGCAGTTACATCTTAGGCTCTTGTAGGGAAGCATAAAGAACTAGTATAAAGCACTAACTTATGAACTAGGCAAGATTTCTACCTTTTTAAACTATCTTTCTTGGCTAATAAGCATATTTATATCTATATCTATACATCTATATATATATATATATAGAAAGATATTTTGAAAGAGTGTTTTTAAGGAATTAAGGGGATGCATAGAAGGTTAATATGAATATATGTATGTAAAAAGAAAGGTTTATATGTGTGTGTGTGTGTGGGTAGAAGATATGCTATAAATATGGAATGTTTTATATGTTGAGGGGAAGGTGAGTGTGGGTGTGTGTGTCTTGGGCGGGATATTTTGTGTGTGTGTGTGTGTGTAAAATGAAGACAATGGCCTCTTTTTATAGAATTTAGGGCAAGAAATAGGATTTGTATATTATCATGTCAATTTATAATAAATGCAAATATACCCCTAGGTAGTATAATAAATGCAATCTTTCCAACTCATAAGCTTAAGTGTCACTCTAATTATGCTTAAGTGTGAGTCTAAATGCATAACTCATAATCTAGTTTAATATAAACTTTATATGTATATACATATTTAGAAAAAAACTTACATGTGTGAATATACATTATATGCCAAGAGAATTGGGGAGCAAGTAATAATATACACCATATATTTAATTATATAAAAATGTAGCTACAAATTCGTTCCCCTCTCCTCCCTCTCTATAAATAGGATATTTTCACCACATTGTATAATTATTTCAATTTTTATTATGAATAAGACTTAAGAAATAGAAATCTAATTTTATAAATTATATATATATTTATTAATTTTGAAATATATATATACACACATATATATTTCAAGATATTTTTGTATATATATCATAGTCTTATGATCTAGCATTTAAAAATAACTATTATAGCATGAAAATGACACATTTTAGGGAAAATGACATTAACAAGAAAAATAACCCTACATTTATATATATGTATATTTTCGTATATCTATGTGTATATATATACATATATATGTTTGAAATTTATGCATTTGATGATTACTAATTGAAATAGGAAAATAATTCCACTAATTATGCTTGTTGTAAATAAAATATGCATATTTTACAAAGTATTTATTGCAAGAAAATGTCACATAAAATAATAATTGCAAAAAAATTAAACAATATATAATTAATTTGAAAATACTAGGAAGTACTAGGGCATTACAATGATCAAATATATTTTAAAACACAAAACAAGTATAATGTTATTTAAATTTTATTTCTTGGCTCATCAACTGGATGTTGGTGATTAATCTTATGGAAGTGAGATTAGCTGGATAGATTTCACAACAGACTTAAATTAATCCAAGACCATCTGAAAATTATAGCATACCAAAGAACTCCTGCCCTCGCCAACCCTCCAACACACACTTTATTATCATACTCTGAAAAAAGATTATAGTTTTCCATAAGTACTTCGAGTATGGACCTAGCTCTAGAAAGGGTGGGAGAGCATTTAAAATTTAATACTAGTGGGCTAAAATAAGAAGCTAGTAGTCCTGATAAAATTGTTGGATGCCTTTCTAATCAAAATAAAGAGTACAAATTTGGTTTGATATTCATGAATAATACACTTTAAAGCATAATAAATACACAATATTCAAATGTGGACCGTTGATCATTACCAAACAAATTTGGATCAAAGATTTTTATTAGTATTACATACAAGTGTTAGAAAGATTATAATTGCAACACTCCCTAATATTTGAATAATTGTAATTTATTAATGATAGGGCCAATATTGTAAAAAATTAGGATCATGCATGTTGCACACGGGTAAAATGCTAGTTATTGTATAAGATAGAAAACATGTATTTAACACTATGATGAAATGTATTTTAAAACACAACATGTATAATGTAATTAAAATTTATTTCTTGGCTCATCAACTTGATTTTAGGGATTAATCTTATGGAAGTGAAATTAATTGGACAGATTTCACAACAACCTTAAATTAATCCAAGACCATCTAAAAATTATAGCATACCAAAGAACTCCTGCCCCCCCCCCCCAACCCTCAACCCTCCAACACACACGCTTTTACCATATTTTGAAAAACTATTATAGTTTTCCATAAGTACTTCTAGTATGGACCTAGCTTTAGAGAGAGTTAGAGAGGATTCAAAATTTAGTAATAGTGGGCTAAGCTAAGAAGCTAGTATTCCTGATAAAAATTGTTGGATGCCTTTCTAATAAAAATAAATTGTACAAATTTGGTTTGACATTGATCAACAATACACTTTAAAGCATAATCAATACACAAGTTTCAAGTGTGGACCGTTGATCATTACCAAACTAATTTGAACCAAAGACTTTTATTAGTACCACAACTGTGTGTTAAAAAGATGTTAATTGCAACACTCCCCAATATTTGAATAATTGTAATTTATTAATAGTAGGGCCAGGGTTGTAAAAAGTTTGGATCATGCACGTTGCACATGGGTAAAATGTTAATTATTATATAAGACAGGAAATATGTAATTAACACTATGATCAAATCTATTTTAAAACACAAAACATGTATAATGTAATTTGAAATTTATTACTTGGTTCAACAACTTGATTTTGGTGATTAATCTTATGGAAGTGAAATTAATTGGATAGAGTTCACAACAAACTTAAATTAATCCAAGACCATCTAAAAATGATAGCATACCAAAGAACTCCGCCCCCCCCCCCCCAACCCTCAACCATCCAACTCACACGTTTTTATCATACTTTGAAAAAATATTAGAGTTTTCCATAAGTACTTTGAGTATGGACTTTGCTTCCGAGAGAGTGAGAGAGCATTCAAAATTTAATAATAGTAGGCTAAGCTAAGAAGCTAGTGTTCCTGTTAAAAATTGTTGGATACCTTTCTAATAAAAATAAATACTACAAATTTGGTTTGACATAGATCAACGACACACGTTAAAGCATAATAAATACACAAGTTTCAAACGTGGACTGTTGATAATTACCAAACTAATTTGGACCAAAGATTGTTATTAGTACCACAAACAAGTATTAAAAATATTTTAATTGCAACACTCCCCAATATTTGAATAATTGTAATTTATTAATGATAGGACCGAGATTGTAAAAATTTTGGATCATGCACGTTGCACACGGGGTAAAATGCTAGTTATTACATAAGATATGAAATATGTAATTAACACTACGGCCAAATATATTTTAAAACACAAAACATTTATAATGTAATTTGAAATTTATTTCTTGGCTCATCAACTAGATTTTGGTGATTAATCTTATGGAAGTGAAATGGATTAAACAGATTTGACAACAAACTTAAATTAATCCAAGACCATCCAAATATTATACAATACCAAAGAACTCCTCCCCCCCCCCCCCCCCCGCAACCCTCCAACACACATGTTTTTATCATACTTTGAAAAAGTATTAAAGTTTTCCAAAAGTACTTCAAGTATGGACCTTGCTCTGGAGAGAGTGAGGGAGCATTCAAAATTTAATACTAGTGGTTAAGCTAACAAGCTAGTATTCCAGATAGAAATTGTTGGATGTCAACCTAATAAAAATAAATAATACAAATTGGGTTTGATATTGATCAATAGTACGAGTTAAAGCATAATAAATACACAAGTTTCAAATGTGGACCGTTGATCCTTACCACACTAATTTGGACCAAAGATTTGTATTAGTATCACATAAAAGTATTAAAAAAAATTATAATTGCAACTCTCCCTAATATTTGAATAATTATAATTTATTAATTTTAGGGCCAAGATTGTCAAATTATTGGATCATGCACATTGCACACGGGTAAAATGCTAGTCACTAAATAAGATAGGAAATATGTAATTAATGCTATGGTCAAATATATTTTAAAACACAAAACATGTATAATGTAATTTCAAATTTATTTCTTGGCTCATCAACTTGATTTTGGTGATTAATCTTATGGAGGTGAAATTAAATAAATAGATTTCACAGCATACTTAAATTAATCCAAGACCATCTGAAAACTATAACGTACGAAAGAACTAGTGTCCCCTCCCCCCCCCCCCCCCCCCCCGAACCCTCCAACGCACAGTTTAGTATCATACTTTCAAAAAAGATTACAGTTTTCCATAAGTACTTCAAGTATGGATCTAGCTTTAGAAAGAGTGGGAGAACATTCAAAATTTTATACTAGTGGGCTAAAATAAGAAGCTAGTATTCCTGATAAAATTATTGGATGCCTTTCTAATCAAAACAAATAGTACAAATTTGGTTTGATATTGATCAATAGTACACGTTAAAGCATAATAAATATGCAAGATTCAAATGTGGACCGTTGATCATTACCAAACTAATTTGGATCAAATATTTTTATTGGTATTACATACAAGAGTTAGAAAGATTATAATTGCAACACTCCCTAATATTTGAATAATTATAATTTATTAATGATGGGGCCATGATTGTCAAAATTTTGGATCTTGCACGTTGCACAAGGGTAAAATGCTAGTTATTATATATGATAGACAATAGGTAATTAACACTAAGGTCAAATATATTTTAAAACACAAAACATGTATAATGTTATTTAAAATTTATTTCTTGGCTCATCAACTTGATGTTGGTGATTAATCTTAAGGAAGTGAAATTAATTGGATAGATTTCACAACAAACTTAAATTAATCCAAGACCATCTGAAAATTCTAGCATACCAAAGGACTCTTGCATGCTCCCCCCCCAACCCTCCAACACAAACGTTTTTATTGTACTTTGAAAAAACAATATATATTTCCGTAAGTACTTGGAGTGTGGACCCAGCTCTAGAGAGAGTGAAAGAGCATTTAAAATTTAATACTAGCGGCTAAGCTGATGAGAAGCTAGTAGTCCTGCGAAAAATTGTTGGATGCCTTTCTAATAAAAATAACTTGTACAAATTTAGTTTGATATTGATCAACAGTACACATTAAAGAATAATACATACACAAGTTTATAATGTCAACCGTTGATCATTACCAAACTAATTTGGACCAAAGATTTTTATTAGTGTCGGATACAAATGTTAAAAAGATTATAATTGCAACTCTCCCTGATGTTTGAATAATTGTAATTTATTAATCATAGGGCCAAGATTGTCAAAATTTTGGGTCATGCATGTTGTACAACGGTAAAATGCAAGTTATTGTAATAGATAGGAAATATGTGATTAACACTATGGTATAGTTTTAAACACAAGACATGTATAATGTAATTTATAATTTATTTCTTGGTTTATCAACTTGATTTTGGTGATTAATCTTATGGATTGAAATTAATTTAATTGATTTCACAACAAAGATTACTCCTATGGAAGTGAAATTAATTGGATAGATTTCACAACAAACTTAAATTAATCCAAGACCATCTGAAAATTATAGCGTACCAAAGGACTCTTGCATGCCCCCCCCCCCCAAACCTCCGAACACAAATGTTTTTATTGTACTTTGAAAAAACAATATATTTTTCCTTAAGTACTTCGGGTGTGGATCCAGCTCTAGAGAGAGTGAAAGAGCATTCAAAATTTAATACTAGTGGGCTAAGCTAAGAAGCTAGTTTTCCTGTGAAATATTGTTGGATGCCTTTCTAATAAAAATAAATTGCACAAATTTGGTTTGATATTGATCAACAGTACACATTAAAGCATAATAAATACACAAGTTTATAATGTCGACCGTTGATCATTACCAAACTAATTTGGACCAAAGATTTTTATTAGTGTCGGATACAAGTGTTAAAAAGATTATAATTGCAACTCTCCCTGATGTTTGAATAAATGTAATTTATTAATAATAGGGTCAAGATTATCAAAATTTTGGGTCATGCATGTTGTACACCGGTAAAATGCTAGTTATTGTAATAGATAGGAAATATGTGAATTAACACTATGGTATAGTTTTAAACACAAGACATGTATAATGTAATTTATAATTTATTTCTTGGCTCATCAACTTGATTTTGGTGATCAATCTTATGGATTGAAATTAATTAGATAGATTTAACAACAAAGAACTCGTGCCCCCCCCCCCCCACCCCCAAACCCTCCAACACACATTTTTATCATACTTTGAAAAAAGATTATAGTTTTCCCTAAGTACTTCAAGTATGGACCCAACTCAAGAGAGAATGAGAGAGCATTCAAAATTTAATAATAGTGGGCTAAGCTAAGAAGGTAGTATTCCTAATAAAAATTGTTGGATGCCTTTCTAATGAAAACAAATAGTAAAAATTTGGTTTCATATTGATCAACATCACATGTTAAAGCATAATAAATACACAAGTTTCAAATTTATGACTTTATATAATAGAAACTATGCAATACATTCATCTATACATACATACACATATTTACTAGATTAAACCATAATTAATGATTTAGATTTATTTTGATCAATATTGAGCGGTTTATAATTTTGTTCTTCATAAATAATATTATCTAATATACTACTATTTTTTCTTACTCTTTCATCCACAACTTCCCATACGCAGAAAATGAATATAAAAAAGAAACAAAATCTCACACAGAAGGAGACAGTGCATACACACACGCATACTTAAAAAATAACTATTAAATTTTAGTTGAATTTTCAAATTTTGGTGATTAATCTTTTGGAGGCAAAATTAATTGGACAATTAGATATAATTATATTTTTTCATACTACAACTTATGAAATCAATGATGAAGATGAAAATGACCTCTCAACTGATATTGAGAAGTTTATTATACAAATCGGGAACACCTCATTTCAAGTTGCAAGTACATACTTTATTATGACATTTTAATTTTTATTATAATTAAATTATTAAAACTTCACATAATTTTGTGTAACTTTTTCATGTAATTAGGTTATTAGCATGAAGTTTTGAAGTGCCAAGCACTAGAGACTGACGTGCTTTTGCTGGAATCCTCACTCCAATTTGTTTTCCTTTTTTTTTTTTATTGGAATCAACTTTCCTCTTTAGTTGTCTAATTATTTCTTATTTTTATTCGATTTTATTTTTCAAACTTATAATTCCCTACTACAGTATGGAAGTTTAAGTAAAATATAATATTGAAAATTGATTTTGTCTAAACTTGTTTCATTTTTTATGTTTTAATTTGTATGAGTCACAAAATGTATTTATTTTTTGTCCTTTATAGATCTTTCACCTCTCGCATAACTATAATTAAACTATCATAGTAATTAATAGTCAATCTGGTTTGCAATCTGATCCATTTTCCACACATTATCAAGAATTTATTTTGAACTTAACCCATTTACAATCTAACCTAATCGGGCTCGACCCAAAAACAGACTGACTTGCCCATTTGCCGCTCTAACCTATATTATTCTCCAAGTCCATGTGCCCCACTAGACCTAAACCTTCCGCAGGTTGGGAGTTTTTTTCCAACAAGATTCTCTCCCTTACAATTATCGGAATGTCAATTTCCGAAATTATAGCCCAAAAAGGACAATGAGAAAAAGAGGTATTCCGAATATCAAACTCAAAACCTCTTACACCCAAAGCAAGAATCATACCGCTAGACCAATGGTCACGGTGCCTGGTTATGCGTAATTGAACTTTTATCATAAATCTAGATGTAGTTGTGTAAGATTAACTTTTATGACAATTATAGTCTCACAGTAAAAAATTCGACAGAGTCACTGATGTGACTGTTAGTTGTCTTCACATGAGAGAAAGTTATTGTAATGACCCGAGACTTCTCGCCAAGATGCCGAGAATATATATTCACCATTTTCAAGCAAATGACCAACTTTACTCAAAAGTACACAACAACGATTTTATTAAGTGACCCACAATATGTACAAGAAGTCACTTATATATTACATGTTTGTAATTACAAGACCCGACTACATCGAACTAACTAAAAGCCTCGAACCATTCCGTTCCGTCTTCCTTGCTAGTAACCTTCACCTCATTTCTAGCTAAAACATTATATAAACACATCATCAACAAACATGTTGAGTAGAAACTTTGCATAATAACATGAGGTGTTCGTATAAGGTATGTGCATATTGCCACATAAAGTTTTCAAACATATAATCACATAATTTCACGTTTTATTTCCTCCACCTCGATGGGCGGCTACCTTATCATTTCGTGCCGATATTTCCAACCAAACACTCGAATTCCCAACCAATCACTCCGATGGTCATATCCCGGGCATATGCCGATTATCCTACGACCCACTTCAACACATAGACACTCCATCCATATAAGGAGGGATTAGGCAATGATGTAGGATCGATAACTAATTTAAGATTGGCAAGCCCGTTGCTGCCCTGCCGAACTCGACCACATCCACCCCTATCACTTTGGGGCGCGACGTACACACATAAATTTCATGTATGTCACGTATTTTCACAGAATTTCAGCATATTTTCAAATTAATTTCGCATGAATGAACATTTTCTCTAGCTTCTACGAACTGAAAATTTTAGTCTACGATCACTTGCTACGAACTGAAAATTCCAGTTTTTGATCACTAAATTTTCGGCTTAAAACCTGCTGAGATTCCACAACTATAATTCCAGTGTTGTAAAATAAGGTTTTAGTTGGTAAAATTTCGAATTTCCAGCATACGAGACCTGAAATTTTCAGACTGCGACGCAAAACACTTTAGTGCGCAACTTCTAAAATTTTCAGCTTCCGTAACCGAACTTTCCGGCTTTGAAAATAGTGTAATTCCTGCTTATTATACATTTACTGAAATTACAGCCTATAAAACAGGTTTGTTTTTTGTAAAAAAATTGGATTTTCCAGCTTCCAAGAAAAGAAGATTTTCAGCTTGAAAACCAAATTTTCAGCATGTGAACAGTAATTCCAGCAGGTATTTAACTAGAAATTCATCTTGACAAACTTGAAATTTTAGCTTCTATCACATAAATAATACACTAACAAAGTGTAAAACATGATAACACATAGTTCAAGAATCATTCTAACACAATTCAAGCAAAATTCAGCATGAATTCTAGAAATTTCAGTGTAATATGCTCATAGAATCACTGTTTGCACATAACTAAATTCTCTTGTATTCCCTAAGACCCAAGATGGAAACCAACTTGTGGTTACCTCCTAGGGTCTAATGGGGAAGATAAAATGCCAACTCTTTCATAAAAACCTAATTCTAGCTCATGCCATGGGCAAAATTTCTACCTTGTATCAAATATGAAGCATTTCAAGTCACACTTAATTCTATAAGTAAGAACCTTTACTAATGAAATTAAGTAAGGTCCCTACTTTAATTAAATATTCTTCTACCCTTCTCAAGAGTGTTTTATGGAATTAAGGGGATGTATAAAGGGTTATGATGCATGTAGGTATGTAAAAAGAAGGGTTTATGTATATATATGTGGGTAGAAGATATACTCTAAATATAGAGTGTTTTGTGTGTTGAGAGCAAGATGAGTGTGGGTGGGTGTGTCTTAGGCGGGATTTAGTGTGTGTGTGGATGTGTTTGTGTGTTTTGTGGGATGAAAATGAAGTGCTAAATTCCCAATTTATCCCCTATTTATAGTAGTTGTGCTAAGAAACAAGATTATTAAATAATTAAGTCATTTTCTAATTATTATCATCTTTCCACCTAAGTTTACAACTAAGGGTTATAATAAATGAAATCTTCCAACTCATAAGCTCAAGTGTCACCCTAATTAGGCTTAAGTGTGAGTGTAAATGCACACTTTATAATCTAGTTTAATCTCAACCTTATATGTATAAATATATCTAGAAGAAATATTACATGTGTGAATATTCATTTAATGCAAGGAGAATTGGGGAGCAAGTAATAATATACACCATATATTTATATTATATATATATACATAAAATTTCGTTCCCTCCCTCTCCTCTTTCTGTATTTTTAGGATATTTTTACACCTAGTGTAGTTATTCCAATGTTTATGATGACAAATACCTAAAGAAATGAAAATATAATCTTATATATTTATGTATATAAATTTTCTTTAAAATATATACATATATAGTGTAAAGCATTTATATATATATATATATATATATATATGAATCATAGTCTTATGACCTAGCATTTAAAAATAATTTTCAAAATAATTATTATAGTGTGAAATGACATATTTTAGTGAAAATGACAATATCAAGAAAAATAATCTAACCCTTATCTATATATACATATATATATATATATATAAATTTGTGTATATGCATATGTATATATATATGTATATGTGTGTTTGAATTTTATGCATTTTATGATTGCTAAATGAAGTAGAAAACTAAATCCAATAGTTATGCGTTTTGCAAATAAAAATAGGCATATATTGCGAAGTATTTATTGCAATAAAAATGTCACATAACATGTAGAAATTAATCATATAATATTTAAATAATACATATTTAAGCATCAAATAGTACAAAAATGACCTACTATATTATGTATATATTTATAATTTTGAAAATATACATATATTTATATTTATATATGTTTCGAAATATAAAAATACTATGTATATAATTTTATTACAAATAATTCCTATGATTGTATTTTTGAAAAAAAATGCATGTATAAAATTATATATATATATATATATACACATTGATTTATGTGCATATATGTAGAATCAAACGGTTGGTATGAAAACATAGTTGTTATTACGCATTTCACATATAAAATAATAAAAAACTAGACAATATAAGCACATAGTTCATATATAAAATAATAATCATATAAAACACTAGTTAAATTAATCATATAGTTAACTTTTAAAAATACCTAGAGATACCAGGTCATTACAGTTACACTATTGCCATTACAATTTAGGGATCCCTACACCTGTGGTCCCACATTTTAGGATAAATGAATATTTAGTCCATGCAGCCCATAATCTTAACAACTTGGTCCACTCATTGGTAAATTGCAACTATTCGCGCAGGGGGAGGGAGGAGACAAATTGCAGTTATAACCTTTTTCTACAAATTGTTGGATGTCTTTCTAATAAAAATCAATAGTTTGAATTTATTTTGATAATGATCAAGAGTCAACGTTAAAGCATAATAAATACACAAGTTTGAAGTTTTCTACTTTGTATAATATAATATATATAATACATGACATACACGTTAATTTAATCAAATATTAATTAATTATGGTTTATATTTATCTTGATCAACATTGAGCAGTGTATAGTTTTGTTCTTTGTACACACACACACACACACACATATTGTCACGCCCCAAATCCAGAACGCGGCACGGCGATGCCCCTAAGCCCAAAAGGATGTAAAGACACCAAGCTACGGAAATCAAAACATACTTAAACACCGTAAATATTCATTGAAAAACCTTAGTCGAACATCGCAGTGGAAAAGATGATGAATCTTGCAATTACAATCCAGCTCAAAACATAAATAGAAACGAAGCTACAATAGTCTTCATAAATCAATTTCTTAAATGACGTAACAAAATAACATTGACTATATTCCCTAGGCAAAGATGGCTTCCATTGGATCACCAACCCCAAAATTGACCCTCGTCACCCTTGTCGGTACTATCCTCTGCAAAATAATTATTAGGGGTGTGAGCGCAATCACCCAGTAAGGGATTTCTTGGTCCTCTATCGGATACGAGCTAGTTACATACATATCCAACATGACAATCATATTTGTAAAACAAACAAGTTTCAAAATCAAGGCTTTACACTTCTAAATAGCAAAACATAATCAAACATATTTATTTATATATCCATGCTCGTGAATATTCGGAATCTCCACTAGCCAACTTGATCAAGTCGTTAGGTGGGTTCAGACAGTACTATTATTACCCGTAGGAGGGCCTTAACTACAACCATGTTAAGTGGGTTCAGAGATTGCTACTGTACCCCGTAGCACGGTCAGAAATTTCGAAACTCGTTCCTACCGATAGAATTTCAAGTGTTTAGAGCATGATCATATATACACATATAGCTCAACATGACATAATTTTTAACTTTACATAGAGAAAATTCAAAGAATAGCATGCTCATATCCACTTTTTATATAAGAAAATAACTTTCCCAAACAAGGCGTAAATTTAAGAAAAACATATGTTTATAAAATAAATAAAGGGAAGAAACTACTTACAGTAATATACTCTAGTTTCTACGACATCCAGGACTTAACAGATCGGGCACTAAGCCTGGTCGTATGAATTTTGTAATATAAGAGTATGAATATAAGCTATCTTGCTATTTTCGAAAATAAGTATATATATATATCAAGATATTTGTATGTATATATGTATGTGTATGTATATGTATAGGTATATTTGAAGAGGAGTTTAAAAGAGAGTAATATATCTATATATATGTATATAACCATGTGTGTGTTTGTGTGATAAGTGTGTGTGTTGATGAAAATGGGAGCCAAACCTCCTATTTATAATAGTTGGAGCAAGAAATAGAATTATTTTATTAAGCTTTATCTTATACAATCTTAGCATACCTTAGCATATCCTAACAATCTTAGTATTTAATGTAGTGAAAATGCCATTTGATGAATCTAGATGTTTATAATATATATATATATATATATATATATATTCATGTGTACGTATCTATATGTATGTGTATGTTTGTTCAAAAATTGTGTATTGTATGATTTAATGAGGAAGGAAAGAAAAATGACTCTAATTAAATATTTTGCGACGTGCATTTTATAAAATAATGATAGACATGTATCATAAAGTCTTCAAAGAAAGATTTCATATAATAATAATCATAATAATAATGTACCTCTTAAAAGGGTCAGGGTATCACATATATATATATATATATATATATATCATTTTTTTTCTTTCTCTTCTGCCTGCAAACCCCCGATTTCACACACACGCACACACGCACACTGTGTACACACACACTCATTTAAAAACTAAACCATTAAAACTTTAGTTAAAATTTCAAAATTGAGCAAAGATTCAACTACACACACACTCACTTAAAAACTAAACCATTAAATTTTAGTTAAAATTTCAAAATTGAGCAAAAATTCAACTTGCCCATAGCCTAAGGACTTCAATCATAAGAAGAAAAAAATTAGAGGAAAGAAGTCAGTGAGAACTAAACCATCGTGAATCGCTCCTTCACTACTGTTCCACTTCCAACCGTCTTCCCTCATGTTCCTCCACCCATAATTGAACTCGCTACCTCACGAACAATTTGAATTTTTGCATATATTATTAACAATAAAAATATGATTTTTGATACCGATCAATATATATCTAAACTGATTGATTGTTATTCAATTAAATCTTAATATATATATATATATATTATTTTATATTATACGAAGTAGAAGACTTGAGCCGTTGATATTTATTAAGTTTGAGGTGGACTGTTGATTATTATCAAACTACTCTAGACCAATTATTTTATTAGAAACTCATCCAACAGATAAAAAGATTATAATTGTTATTTACCCCTCACAATTTGAATCATTGCAATTTGGTAATGAGAGGACCGAGATTGTGAGATTTTGGAGTGCAGCTCTTTGTCCACATGTGTATACCTTGCTAAAAATAATGGTATAAACTATGACAACTACCAATCATATTCCTCTTCCAACATCCTCATTTATTAGTCTTTCCATTTAATTCATGGCTACTTAACAAATCTTTTGAGCAGTTCTCTATATTTAAACACCTTGCATTAACATCAAAATGCATTGTCATCATAGTCTTCTCTTACCCAATTCTCTTAGTTTAAGCAGTGGCAATGGGAATGGCTTCTCAAACTATATTTGTGTTGACGGCAATTTCATTATTGAACTTGATGGCGACTATGTACAATTGTTATGCTCGTCAGTTTGACAAAAATCAAGTGAAAAGAGATAAAGATGAGGCTACAAAATATGTTTTTCGTTCAAGAGACGAGGATGAGGCCGCAAAAAGTATTATTAATCCTAAACCTTTTCCACAACCTGCTGTTCCATTGCCCAATAAAGGTCCTTGGAGATTTGATTTGACACCTAATCATCGACATCATCACCCAGGTTCAACTGACAAGAAATAAGGATGGGGTACAAGAATGCACTTCGAGCCACATCCTATCAACCGAAGTTCAAAAATTACATTAACCTTATAATGGGAAAGTATAGACGTAGCTACTTGTGTATCTTCAATTTTCTTAATAATCTACTTTGACTAACCGCATTTCTTTTCATTTTTTCTTGTACCATAATATTGAAACAAGTCTCAAGAGAATAAATGGAGAATAAGTGGTGACCTGTGAGTGGTGCTTTGTTCTAATAATTTTTTTTTTTTTTTTTTTTTTTTTGGTTAGGTTGTTCTAATAATATGGTTCACTTGATAACGTGAAATTATTTATGTTCTTCTAACTAGTATATCCTTGTATTGCTAACTAGCTAATACATAAAGTTAAATTGTCAACAAATAAAAGTATGTCTTCTTAATAAATTAATTATCATCAATCAGTCATCAGAAACAAGAATATTTCCAGATGTGAAGTTGTGCTTGGTAAATGTAGACATATAGGAAATAAACGCAGAGCAGACGGTTATGGCTGCTTACTACAATAGTTGCAATTATTTAAGCAAACTTCTGTCAAGGAAAATAGACATAAGGGCTTGTTTGGATGGGTTTAAAAAAAATAATTCTCAAGCCGTCCTTTTTTTTAGCGTAGCTTTTTTTAAACCAAATGGTTTTGTATTTCAATGTAATTATTAAAAGTACTCTAAAACGTGTTTTTATCTTAAGCTACACTGAGTAGCTTCTAAAACAAGTCACATTTTGGCTTTTGTTTTTTTAAAAAGTTCATCCAAACACAATTTTTTTTTCAATGAAGTACTTCTTTCTAGAAAATAAGTGCTTCTTTTCTAATAAAAGGCTATCCAAATGGGCTCTAAGGGCCTTTTTTGACAGGCTTAAAAAACCTATTTTTCGAACGGTACTTTTTATAATAAAATTTTTATTTAAGCCAAATAGTTTTGCAGTTTGGATGCGATAATTAAAGTTTCTTCAAATGGTGTTTTTATTTGAAACTATTTTAGAATAGCTTCTAACAAAAGCCGTTTTTGGTTGTTTTTCTGACTTCTGCTTTAAAAAAGAAAAGAAAAGAAAAGAAAAGAAAAAAACAACCCAAACACATTTTTTTTGCATTGAAGTATTTTATATTTTAGGACTATATGTTGTACCCTCTAACAATTTTAGGATATTAACTTTTTCATTTGCAATTTTAGGACATGAATTTAAGATTTTGTGGCACATTTAAGACTTCTCACCTCTACATTTGCAAATTTGTCGGAAATTGACAAAATTGATGGGAATTTTATCCTAAATGTGCTACAAAATCTTAAATTCATGCCCTGAAATTGTAAATGAAAAAGTTAGTGTCCTGAAATTGAAAATGAAAAAATTATTGTCCTAAAATTATAAAAGAGTACAACATACAGTCCTAAAATTGTAATTTTTCCTTTTTTCTAAACAATAAGTGTTTTTTCTCTAAAAAAAAAACCTATTCAAACGAGCTCTCTATCAAATAATCAAAAGCGCTATTTACACTAAAGGTCACAAGGGGCTGGCTTCTGTACAAAGATGCAGAAGCTATAAGTTTTAGTTGCTCTGCAACCTCTATAACAAAATACGATGTCATTGTATTTCCATAGCATGACCAAAAAATTGAAGGGAAATAAGTTGGGCTAGTTTTTATATATGTATATGATTTAATTTACCAATTTAATCAACTATGTCATGAAGTCTCCCATTTTTTGGAGTATCCCCCAATGATGGATTACTAGATATATGTGTGATTCTTCGAGACCATGACCTAAGTTATGACAATAATAATATGTATCTATTATATATAAAAGAATAGTCAGTTTAAATTTATAACAAGTGACAACATAGTGTCACGACAAGTGTCAGCAACATATTTATTTTTTATTTGTCAATTAATTAGACATACTTATTATTAATTAATTAGTCCTTTAGTACAATTTTGAATTATGGAAAAGAGTATATTATTTAAGAATTTAAGATTGAATTGTGATACTCGGACCCTTTTTATCAGCTTTATTATTATTAGTATTAGCATTACTATTATTATTATTAATATTGTTACTACTATTAGGATTATTATTGTATTATTATTAATATTGTCGTCGTCATCATCATCATCATTATTATTATTAGTATTATTATTAGTGTTATTCTTGGGATTATAATTTTATTACTTCATTATCATTGCTATTGTTAATATTATTAATATTAGTTAAATCCTATTGGGTTTAGGGGTATTGGGCTATCCTATTAGACTTAGGATTATTGGGCTAATCACATTAGGATAAGACTATTGGACTAATACTATTAGGCTTAGGATTATTGAGATAATCATATTAGGTTTAGGAATTTTAATTACATATATATACACACAATTAAAGATTATATTGACTATACGAGAGAGAGTAGAAGAGAGAGAGGCTGAGAGCAGCAGACGCAAGGCTCGGCGTCATAATTCTAGCTTAGTAACCTTGTAAGTTTCTCACCAATCTTGTAGGGTATAGGATCAGCCAATATGATTTCTACTTACATGGACATGAATAATGGTTTATGTTGGTCAAATTTATGTACACGTGCACCCACACCCTTGGTAAGTAAGTACACAATTGGACTTTATATGTTTTGGGAATTCGTGCATTAATGTATTTGGCCATGAGACATGTATATATACATAAACAGATTTTAGGGGACATAGGGATATATATATATATATGTGTGTGTGTGTGTGTGTGTGTAGGTTGTTAGATTATATTATCTTTTGCAAAACATGACCAAAAGTTAATGTTGTTGACGGATATTTGCTATTCTACGTAACGATGAGGGCAGAACTAGCTGATTAAGCTTAACTGTGCATGTACATATTAATATTTATATATATATATATATTTAGATCATATATATATACTAACTATTTTTCTTAAATGATTCATTAGGCCATCTACGAATACAGGTTTAGATATTTTGGATAATTAGAATACAATCATTAATAGGTTATTTATACTCAAATTTAGTATATCATTAGAGATTAACTTGTCCCTAATTTTTATATATTATTAGATTTGATTGATCCGGAGTAGGACTTGACTACGAAGTTGTTGGAACTTTAAGAAACCTATTGATTGAGGTAAGTGGTTTCTTCCCTCTATTTGTTTTATAAAAATATGTCTTTCTTAAATTTATGCTTTCGTCAAAAAAGTAATTTTCATATATATATATATATAAAGTGGATTTGAGCATGCTATTTTATGAATTTTCTATATGAAAAGCTAAAATTATTTTGTGTTGTGCTATATGTGTATATGTGAACATGCTCTGAACACTTGGAATTCTATCGGTAGGAACGAGTTTCGAAATTTCCGACCGAGCTACGGGGTACAGTAGCAATTTCCGAACCCACTTAACGGGGTTGTAGTTAAGGCCCTCCTACGGGTAATAATAGTAGTTTCCGAACCCACTTAACGGGGATATAGTTAAGGCCTTCCTACGGGTAATAATAGTAGTGTCCGAACCCACCTAACGGGGTTATAGTTAGGGCTTGGTCAAGTTGGCCAATAGAGATTTCGAATGTTCACGAGCATGGATATATAAACGAATTTGTCTGGTTCTGTATTGTTATCCATTATGTTACTTGAAAGTCCAAAATATTGATTTTTGAATATTGTCTATGTGTGCAAAGTGTGATTTTAATTCTATATACATATATATATATATATGTAACTTGCTCAAATTCGATAGAGGGTCAAGAGATCCCTTACTGGGCGAGTGTCGCTCACACCACTAATAACATTTTGCAGAGAATATTATAGAGGAAGGTGACGAGGAACAATTTTGGGGTTGGTGATTGGATTGAAGGAGTCCCTACATAGAGAATTTTAATGATCGCTATTTATTTTTGTGGTTTCCTTGAATGACTATTTATTAAGACTATTATAGATTAATTTTTATTTATGTTTTTGAACTGGAGATGTAATAGTTAGGATTATTATCTTTTTCGCTGCGACGTTTGACTAAGGCTTTTCAATAATATTTTATGGCTTTTAGTATGTTCTAATTTTCAGTGGCTTGGTGTCTCTGAGTCCTTTGGGCTTAGGGGTATCGCCGTGTTGTGTCCCGGATCCGGGGCGTGACATTAAGTGGTATCAGAGCCTAGGTTATGATCTTTGGAATTCTATCGATTAGACTTGATGGCAAGTGAGGGATACAATAGTTTGCATGGACAGTAAATCAAGAATTTAAGAGTTTGCAGAGGTAATGAATTATGGATTATACCAACTAGTCGAAGTGTACTTAGATTCTCATGGTTTAACCTAGAAATCTCACCAAAACATACGTGATAAGCTATAACTTATTGTGATGCCATCCGTGGGTTCTTCTTAGGTTTGACTAGAAGTGTTTCTATATGTTTTTCATTTCTTTCAAATTTTTGGATTAGTATGTAATATACATATGTAAAAGTATATTTATCAATAGTTGATTAGGGAGTCCCTTATTTCCAAAACTGGTGCTAACGAATGACAAATCCTTATATAGGACATGGCTGGTAGACCTAGACGTCATAACCAAAACCCTCATTATGCTACTAACCCAGAGGAACATAACGAGCAACCGCACGACAACCAACACAATCCACCCCCGGCACCACAAATGGGAATTCGCTAAGAAGACTTAGTAGCCATTGCTACCGCAGTAGCCCAAGCAATGCAAGCCCAAAATCAGCAACAAGCTCCAATCGCGAACCAACCACCTGCCGTGATGGGGACAAAGTATCATTATGAGGTATTGAGAAGAGCCCATGTGCCAACCTTTGACGGTTCTCATGATCCGGAGGTAGTCCAAAAGTGGCTTAAGGAGATAGAGGATAACTTCGAGCTAATGGAGGTTCCTTTGGAAATTAGGCCCAGAGTCGTGATACCCTTTCTAGTGGGGGGAGCAGCAAGATGGTGGGAAGGCGTGTCACCTCCAATGTTAGCAGAGGGACCTATTACTTGGGCACGTTTTCGCGATGCTTACCATAGGCATTATTTCCCTAGCGCTGTTCGACTTCAAAAGATGGCGGAGTTTGACAACTTAGTACAACTACCAAATATGACAGTGATAGAGTATTCAATGAAATTCCATTCCTTAGGAAAATACGCGTCCACCATAATAGCCGATGCACAACTTAAAATTCACAAGTTTATCAAGGGCTTGAAAAGTCGAATCCAGTCAGCACTCGCAGTATATGAGGCAAGGAGCTTTGACGAACTCTTAGGGGCAGCCATTAGAGCCGAGGCTGACATTGGGCGAAGGGACGAAGAAAATAAGCTGAAGAGGCCTAGGAATGAAATGAATTCGAGTTTAGGACCCCCTAAGCAACCATCGCTTAATCTGCCTAACGAGAAACCAATCCCTCCCAAGCAACCACCACCGAAATTAGAGGAAGGTCGATACTGCCTTAGGAAGCATGTTGGGGAGTGTAGATGGAAGAACGGAGCCTGTTTTCGTTGTGGTCGGCAGGGCCATAAAATATCTGAATGTCCACAACCGGACCCCCAGGCAACTGGAACCCCTAATGCCAAAGTGCCAAGTACTACTCAGAAACCAAAGGGGAATGCAAGGGTGTTTGCTTTGACTGAGGAGAAAGCCAAGATTGCGGAGGATGTAGTGACAGGTACGACCGGAGTTAATAACGTATTTGCTTATCCACTGTTTGATTATGGCGCTACTCATTCTTTTTTAGTTAAGAGGTTGTTAACATCTTAGTAGATAGACCTATGGCACTATCTGGATCTTATAGGGAAGTCACCGCCACCGATAAGACTTTAGTCTCGAACCTAGCTAGTGTGGAGGACTACACCATAGGGCTTGACAAGGTCATACTTAAGGTTAATTAGTCCAAATCAACATGACCAAATTCAATAAAAGCTTGGGAATGGACTAGTTAGCAAACAGCTGCGCACACGTGAAACCTAAGGTATAGCAAGTTTCGAGGACGGAACTTTTTGTAAGGGGGAGAGAATGTGATACCCGGACCCTTTTATCAGCTTTATTATTATTAGTATTAGCATTATTATTATTATTATTAATATTATTACTACTATTAGGATTATTATTGTATTATTATTAATATTGTCATCATCATCATCATCATCATTATTATTATTATTAGTATTATTATTATTGTTATTCTTGGGATTATAATTTTATTACTTCATTATCATTGCTATTGTTAATATTATTAATATTAGTTAAATTCTATTGGGTTTAGGGATATTGGGCTATCCTATTAGGCTTAGGATTATTGGACTAATCACATTAGGATAAGACTATTGGACTAATACTATTAGGCTTGGGATTATTGACATAATCATATTAGGTTTAGGAATTTTAATTACATATATATACACACAATTAAAGATTATATTGACCATACGAGAGAGAGTAGAAGAGAGAGAGGCTAAGAGCAGAAGACGTAAGGCTCGGCGTCATAATTCTAGCTTAGTAACCTTGTAAGTTTCTCACCAATCTTGTAGGGTATAAGATCAGCCAATATGATTTCTACTTACATGGACATGAATAATGGTTTATATTGGTCAAATTTATGTACACGTGCACCCACACCCTTGGTAAGTAAGTACACAATTGGACTTTATATGTTTTGGGAATTCGTGCATTAATGTATTTGGCCATGAGACACGTATGTATATATATATATAAATAGATTTTAGGGGACATAGGGATATATATATATATATATATATGTGTGTGTGTGTGTGTGTGTGTGTGTGTGTGTGTGTAGGTTGTTAGATTATATTATCCTTTGCAAAGCATGACCAAAAGTTAATGTTGTTGACGGATATTTTGTGAAACCCTGACCTTTTTATGAGACGTATTATTATTATTATTATTATTATTATTATTATTATTATTATTATTATTATTATTATTATTATTATTATTATTATTATTATTATTATTATTATTGCCATTATTATTATTCATACTAATTATTATTGTGATTACTATTTACCTTAATATTATTATCGTTGTTGTTGTTATTATTATTATTATTATTATTATTATTATTATTATTATTGCCATTATTGTTATTATTATTATTATTATCGTTGTTATTATTATTATTATTATTATTATTATTATTATTATTATCATCGTTGTTGTTATTATTATTATTATTATTATTATTATTATTATTATTATTATTATTATTATTATTATCATAATTTACTATTAATATGATTACGGGTGCCATTGCTACTATTTTTTTATTATTATCGTTATTGTTATTATGATTATTATTAGTCATACAGATTATTATTTCATTATAATCATTATTATTGCTGTTGTTAATATTATTAATATTAGTTAAATCCTTTTGAGTGTAGGATTATTGGGCTATCCTGTTAGGCTCAGGATTATTGGACTAATCCTATTGGATTTAGAACTATTGGCTAACCCTATTAGGTTTAGGAATCCTTCATGACTTATAAATCTTATAATGTATCAAATTAGGATTTAGCACTATATTAATTGGGCACTTAGGGTTATACACATAGAAGAAGAATAACAAACCTATTGGAGAGAGACCAACGATGATCTTGGTTCATCAACAACGATTGACGGATTGAGTGCAGTGATCATTCAAAGGAGAATCCTTAACAATTGTAAGCTTTTGATAATTTTCTATATCATATTATAATCAATGTTAGCGATCATGACTTAAGGTTATAACATCAAAGGAGTAGGGAATCTGACTCACTACTCAATAAATTATTACTACATCATGCTATGAGGTGACGTTAGGCATAAATCTACGTGATTATGGCATATGCATACATATAATCATAAAAAAAAATACTAGTAGCACATGCCGTTTTTTTTATTAAGTAATGACTTGGGCTATAAAGAAGGGCATAAACTAGATGGTCTAAATGTGTCTAATTCAATTTCCTTGTAATCATTATGGTTGTGTGTGTAAATCACACCTTTTGGTGTGTGTGAGTTAAATAATTAAGGCAATCCTATTTGACGTTAGTGCATGGTGCTTTGTTAGTTTGCTGTTTTTATTTAACAAGTTTTATCATTGCAATGGTAGAGCTCCATTATTATCTAGTTAATCAAGTTCGGGAGCCGTAATTAGGAGTTTGTGTGTTTAATTCGGATATTAGTACTACATCTAATGGAAGGGTAATACGACCCGCTTTGCATAACCTTAATAGTGGCTAAGTATGTTTATGAAAGTGGTTAATTATGTTTATGGAGATATTATAAATCATTATTTGAGGTTTAGACATGGATTTCTTTGACACTGTAGGATAATTGAATTGGGGTTAATCGGTATCATTAGATTTGTTATTCCGTGTGAGATTTCATATTGAGGAGCATTATCTCATCCCTATTTATTTCTTATAGATGCTATTGATCGGGCATAGGACTTAACCTCGAAGTCGATAGAGTTTTAAGAATAATTATAGTTTAAGGTAAGTGGTTTCTTCCCTCTATTTGTTTTATAAAAATAAGTTCTTCTTAAAGTTATGTCTTCGTTGAAAAAGTTATTTTCGTATATAAAAATTGAATTTGAACATGCTATTTTATGAATTATCTATATGAAAAGCTAAAATTGTTTTGCATTGTGCTATATGTGTATATATGAACATGCTCTGAACACTTGGGATACTATTGGTAGGAACGAGTTCTGAAATTTTCGACCGAGCTACGGGGTATGGTAGCAATTTCCGAACCCACTTAACGGGGTTGTAGTTAAGGCCCTCCTACGGGTAATAATAGTAGTGTCCGAACCCACTTAACGGGGTTGTAGTTAAGGCCCTACTACGGGTAATAATAGTAGTGTCCGAACCCACCTAACGGGGTTATAGTTAGGGCTTGATCAAGTTGGCCAATAGAGATCTCGAATGTTCACGAGCATGGATATATAAATGAATTTGTCTGATTCTGTTTTGTTATCCGTTCTGTTACTTGAAAGTCGAAAATGTTGAATTTTTGAATATTGTCTATGTGTGCAAAGTGTGATTTTAATGCTATATATATATATATATATATATATATATGTAACTTGCTCAAATTCAATAGAGGGCCAAGAGATCCCTTACTGGGCGAGTGCGCTCACACCACTAATAACTATTTTGCAAAGGATAGTATCGACGAGGACGACAAGGGCTAATTTTGGGTTTGGTGATTGGATTGAAGGAGTCCCTACTTAGAGAGTTTTAGTGATCGCTATTTATTTTTGTGGTTTCCTTGAATGACTATTTATTAAGACTATTATAGATTGGTTTACGATTTATGTTTTTGAACTGGAGATGTAATAGTTAGGATTATTATATTTTCCGCTTCGACATTTGACTGAGGCTTTTCAATAATTATTTTATGATTTTTAGTATGTTCTGATTTCCATGGCTTGGTGTCTCTGAGTCCTTTGGGCTTAGGGGCATCGCCGTGTTGCGTCCCGGATCCAGGGCGTGACATATTTGCTATTCCACGTAACGATGAGGGCAGAACTAGCTGATTAAGCTTAATTGTGCATGTACATATTAATGTTTATATATATATATATATATATATTAGATCATATATATATACTAACTATTTTTCTTAAATGATTCATTAGGCCATCTACGAATAGAGGTTTAGATATTTTGGATAATTAGAATACAATCATTTATAGGTTATTTGTACTCAAATTTAGTATATCATTATAGATTAACTTGTCCCTAATTTTTATATATTATTAGATTTGATTGATCCGGAGTAGGACTTGACTACGAAGTTGTTGGAATTTTAAGAAACCTATTGATTGAGGTAAATGGTTTCTTCCCTCTATTTGTTTTTATAAGAATATGTCTTTTTTAAATTTATACTTTCGTCGAAAAAGTAATTTTCATATATATATAAAGTGGATTTGAGTATGCTATTTTATGAATTTTCTATATGAAAAGCTAAAATTATTTTGTGTTGTGCTATATGTGTATATGTGAACATGCTCTGAACACTTGGAATTCTATCGGTAGGAATGAGTTCCGAAATTTTCAACCGATCTATGGGGTACAGTAGCAATTTTCGAACCCACTTAACGGGGTTGTAGTTAAGGCCCTCCTACGGGTAATAATAATAGTGTTCGAACCCACTTAACGAGGTTGTAGTTAAGGCCTTCATACGGGTAATAATAGTAGTGTCCGAACCCACCTAACGGGGTTATAGTTAGGGCTTGATCAAGTTGGCCAATAGAGATTTCGAATGTTCACGAGCAAGGATATATAAATGAATTTGTCTGATTCTGTATTGTTATCCGTTCTGTTGCTTGAAAGTCCAAAATGTTGATTTTTTAATATTGTCTATGTGTGCAAAGTGTGATTTTAATGCTTTATATATATATAACTTGCTCAAATTCGATAGAGGGTCAAGAGATCCCTTACTGGGCGAGTGTCGCTCACACCACTAATAACATTTTGCAGAGAATATTATAGAGGAAGGTGACAAGGAACAATTTTGGGGTTGGTGATTGGATTGAAGGAGTCCCTACTTACACTACTAGAAAAATTGCATATTAGCCACGGCCAGGCATGTCCAAAAAAAAGTGGCCAAATTTGGCCACGGTTTGACCGTGGCTAATCCGTGGCTAAATGGCCGTGGCTAAGATTAGCCACGCCACTTTTAGAGATAGGAAAAATCCGTGGGTAGTCCGTGGCCAATCCGTAGCTAATCTCCTTGGCCACGGATTTTTTGCCAAATCCGTGGCTAAAATCCGTGGCTAAATGCCTTTTTTCTAGTAGTGTTAGAGAATTTTAATGATCGCTAATTATTTTTGTGGTTTCATTGAATGACTATTTATTAAGACTATTATAGATTAGTTTTTATTTATGTTTTTGAACTGGAGATGTAATAGTTAGGATTATTATCTTTTCCGCTGCGACGTTTGACTAAGGCTTTTCAATAAATATTTTATGGCTTTTAGTATGTTCTGATTTCCGTGGCTTGGTGTCTCTGAGTCCTTTGGGCTTAGGGGCATCGCCGTGTTGCGTCCCGAATTCGGGGCGTGACATGAATGACAAGCTTATTATTGTATTACTTAACTATTTTAAATTACTTGCCATAAATTAAGTGAAATGTTTAAATCTTATGAAATTTTATATTTTAAAAATATAAAATATGTTTTAATTTGAAATTAAATAATATTTTCATTACTTTTCAATTTAAATTACTCATTATAGTTATAAAGAACATTCATAATATCTAGAAAACTTACATACTAGAATAGGAGAAATAAATTAGATAATATATTTCCTATAATAATATTAAACTTTATAAAACCAAAAATATTAGTAAAGTTTTACTATTATTCAAACTAATTATTGATTAGCGAAAAAATGATTAGTAAAGAAACTAACAAAAAAATACGATATAAGAAAACATTAGAAAATAAAATATTAGCAGAAAACATCCTAAAAAAATATAAATTTATACGATTATATATTTGAGAGCGGTCTATGACAAAAACAAAATCAGTTTTGACTCAATTCTTAATTTTTAGAATTTTAAATTATTTTTAATTGACAAATCAACTTTAATTGTTGTTTAATTTTAATTATGGATCATTTCTCGATTTTATTTTTTAAATAGTATCAATATTATTGTATTTTCTTTTCTTTGTTCTTGCTTCTGCTTTTAAAGTTACGTTTTTTTTGTTATACTTTCTTTATTCTATTTGAGATTATATATGTGTTTTCCGAATGGGTCGACAGGATCTGTTTGATTTATTAGCTAAATCTTTTTGTTTGTTTCTAAATTGATAACTCTTTCATCATTTAATTTTTATTTTTATCCATATCTTTACATGTTTCATATTTTTCACTTAATTTTCATTCTTCGTGTTTAGGTTTCTTTGACATTTTTTTCTTAATATCCTTTAATTTCTTTGTTTCATTCAATTCCCAGTTTCAGTGTTTTATTTTTTTAATCAAGCTTTTATAGATATGTTTTCTCTTTCTACCTTTTTCTGTTGTCATTACTTTTTTTTCCCCTTTTGGCATTACTGTATTACTTAAGTTCTCCATTTATTCGCTTGAATTTTTATTTTATTTGAATTTCTATTTTATACTTTGTACTTAAATTAAGCAGCTTGTTGGATCTTGATTGGTACACTTTTTTAAGTTGATCAAATTCATCATTTTTTTTCCCCATCAAGGTTTTTATTTTTTATAAATATTTTCACTAAAAGTAGTCATTCTACAAATAACAATTTCTTTTATTTTTGTTTTTACTTTTATTTTTTTCGTCCAAATTCTATTTTCAATAATTGATTTCTAAAATCATGTTCGATAAATATATTTTAAGTTATTTCTATGACTCTAAATTTTTGTGATTTTTCTTTTTCATTATTTTTATTATTCAAATGCTTTATTTGTTTTGTATGCATTTTGCTTTCTCTCTCTCTCTCAACCCGCTTTTTTAAAAATTGAGGGGCTATGTTGGTCCCTTGCATTCTATTTTTTTTTTCATTTTCATTTTTTTTTGGAGAAATATTTGTATATGATTTATTGAGTAATGAGTGTTGAATTTATATATTGATTTATTTAATATTAAAAGTATGGACATGATTTGTACCAGGGATAATTACAATTTCCTTTTGTTATTTGCTTTTTTTTCCTTTTCTTTCGATGTATATTCTATAAAGCAACATAGGTGTAAAATATATTAATAATAAACAACTTACTATAATAGTTCATTTTGCACCCATTTTTATATATCTTTTAATTTTAATCTTACTCATTATATTTGCTCATTAGTCCCTTTTCTATAATCAGTTTTAATTTAATATAATTATTTGTAATAATAAATTGTTTATTTAAGTGACATTTACTAGGAGGCAATAGTTCTTCCTGTATGAACACTACCCTAATACATTCATTGTAATGAAATTGGCAATGACATAAAAAAAAAAAAAAGAAGTCATGCGAAATAGATTTGAATTTTTATTTCAACCACTTTAGGATCTGAAACTACATAAGATTGAAATGACTTTTAAGGATGTAAATATTTTACGATAACTTTCGTTTAAATATTATCCAGGCCTCGTGTGTGTGCATATTTATATATATTTGATGAATAGTACTCGTGTGTAAGTGTTGGATAGAACGTCTAACATAATAAGCTTAAATTGAAGGGCGAATTACACTGACCACCCCTGAGGTTTGGCTAATTTACGAAAAACCTCCTACTTTTTCAAAATTACCAAAACCCCCTTGAGGTTATACAAGTATTACAAACTTATTTCAATTTTCGAAAATACCCCTTCCTTTTTTTGGGTGATTTACACTGACCACCCCTAAGGTTAGACTAATTTACGAGAAACCCCCTATAGTTTCAAAAATTACCAAAAACCCCCTGAGCTTTTATCAATATTACAACTAGCACCTACTTAGGCTAACTTATCAACAATATTAATTCTTTTTTTTTCCTCTGTAATACTGTTATTATAAAATTTTCATGTAATAGATTTGAAAAAAAATGTGATTATTTATTCAAATAAATATTCTGAATTTAATGCATTAAAAGTATCTACAAACACATCAAGTATGACATATTATCGCTAATACGGAGTAAATTTTAAGAGAAATGAATTAGAGTCCTCAAGCTAAATAAAGTTGTCAAGTGCATTATTTAATTTCAATTTTTTTATTTCAATCAATATTTATATTTCTCATTTCACATTATGGATATATACGACGCATATAATTATATATATTTTTCTCAAATATAAATTTAGCACATATTACGTAGGAAAAATTACACTGACCACCCCTAAGGTTAGGCTAATTTAGTATAAATCCATAACCCTAAATTCGGATTATTTATTTGAATAAATAATCACATTTTTTTTTTCAAATCTACTACATGAAAATTTTATGATAACAATTTTACAGGGGGGAAAAAAGAATTAATATTGTTGATAAGTCGGCCTAAGTAGGTGCTAGTTGTAATATTAGTATAACCTTAGGGGATTTTTGGTAATTTTTGAAACTATAGGGGGTTTCTTGTAAATTAGTCTAACCTCAGGGTGGTCAGTGTAAATCACCCAAAAAAAGGGAAGGGGTATTTTCGGAAAATTGAAATAAGTTTGTAATATTGGTATAACCTCAGGGGGTTTTTGGTAATTTTTGAAAAAGTAGGGGATTTTTCGTAAATTAGCCAAACTTCAGGGGTGGTCAGTGTAATTTTTCCTAAATTGAATTAGGGATTGCTCGGGATTAGGCCCATCAATTGATCAGGTAAGTTGCTGACACACCCCAGAGCCTTGTAAATTGCTTTTTGTCCATACAGAAATATTTGTATTCGTGTTTATAAGTTCCCTTATTAAGGTGTTATTGTTTTCTTTATATAATAATTAATATAATACTTATGAATCATCTAAACAAAATTTCAGGTGTTATACAATATTTTGATATGATAAAAGATGATAGTTACTTTTATTATTGCAGGGAATATATTTGTGAAGGGATAATAAAATTAATTATTTTGTAGTCAAATATAATTTCTAGCATTGACTTTGTATTGAATTATCACACATATATGTCTTCAGTGAAATTTTCGCTCGTGCATTTATCTCCCTTAAAACCTTAATGACTATATTCCAATTGTTGTTATGGCAATTATCTCTACCGCTATTTTTCTTCTTGTGATTTTACTAACGCCCTATTTGAGAGTTTAGTCAATTCATAAAATGCCAATAAAGCTCAATTCCATCTCTGACGATATTTTCTTTAGTTCTCTGTAATATTTGTCTATGTCAATTGTGTGTGAAAACACACACACACACACACAGTACACAGTGTGTCTTTTCACGCACACACACGCACACACAGTGTTTTCACACTGGGTTTTCACGCGTGCACACACACACATTGAGTTGTGTGTGCAGTGTGTGTGTTTACACACAGTATGTGTGTGTGTGTGCAGTGTGTGTGTGTGTGTGTGTGAAAAATGTGTGTAGTGTGTGTGTGAAAAATGTGTGTGCAGTGTGTGTACTTGTGTGTAGTGTGTGTGTGAAAAATGTGCGTGCAGTGTGTGTACTTGTGTGTAGTGTGTGTGTGTGTGTGAAAAATGTGTGCACAATGTGCGTGTGCGTGTGTGAAAAATGTGTGTGGTGTGTGAATACACAGTGGGTAATGATGTGGTAGTGTGTGAATACCCATTGGGTATCATTACCCAATAGATAGGAACGAGTAAGGCCTTATCCTAACCTATTCATTTGTACTAGTATAGTTTAGGGTAGAGTATGAGAAATTTTAAAATTTTAGGGTATGAATAGGGTATGAGTAGAGAATGAATGAGTACGGGTAGGGTAAAACCCTACCCATTGACAGACCTAGCTCAGATAACTATTCTAAATTAATTCTAATATTCTTGTCAAATATAATTTCTAGCATTGACTTTGCATTGAATTATCACAGTCCCCTTAAAAATAAATAATTATCACACATATTTGTCTTCAGAGAAATTTTCACTCGTGTATTTATCTCCCTTAAAACCTTAATGACTATATTCCAATTGTTGTTATGGCAATTATCTCTACCGCTATTTTTCTTCTTGTGATTTTACTAACACCCTATTTGAGAGTTTAGTCAATTCATAAAATGCCAATAAAGCTCAATTCCATCTCTGACGATATATTTTTTAGTACACATTCAAGTTAGACTCAGTAATAGAAGAAAAAAAAAATGAATTAGAAGACTTATGAAAGAGGAGGCATGGGTTGGTTCTATAGTCACACTTACTTTAAATAAGTTAACAAAATATTGAAGTTTTCTCTTAAATTTAATTACATGTTTGTATGACACGTCATGATTATTAGATATATATTGAGACTTAGATTTCTTGAACGAATAAAGCATTTTTTTCCTATTTTTTTCGCAACTAATACGTTTGCAAGTCTTACTTATAATTATACATTTCAAGTACAAGTAACGCTATGCATAACACAAGCGTCACTAAGTTGAGAGTTGCGAGACTTAAATAGTTGTTCTATTGTAACTATTGCAATTTGATACATCTTTATCTTCATCATCTTTACTCATGATTGTCTCCCTTAATGCTTTGACCTTTTAAAAAAAACAAAAGGCCAACATAATTTTGGTTGAAAACACGATCGTGATAAGAGGTAGGAGAGCGAAAAGTTAGAGTTAAATTTTTCCTCATTTCATGAAATATAGTTGGATGATATTACACAGTTTTTTTTTTTTTTTTGTTCTTTCTTTCATGCACTATATTTTAGCATTCAAGTCATTTACATAATTTGTAGTGCCCTTTGTTTTCAATAATGGTAAAGTAATATATCATTTTTTACCATTAAAGTTGTAGATGCTAATGAACTTTTTGTTAAGTCTCATTTGAGCTCATCCTCCAAATAAATAAAACTTAAGAGCATGAAAATCATGTTCCCATGATAGGAGCTCACTTGCACTACTCTCCTATAGGTTAAAAATCATCAGATGTAGGGGTGTGCAGAAAAATCGAAACCGAACCGAATCGAACCGACCGAACCAAAGTAAGTATCTAAAGACTATAATACCTCTTGCGTTAGTGTACTGATTTGTTCTTTGGCTACTTGAAGCTTAGTCTGTGAGGCATTTGAAGGAGTACTATTGGCACAAGATACCTCTACTTCACCTCCCACCCCTTTCTGGTAACCTAATCTATGGCCAAGTGTAGATACTAGAATTTCATCCTTAGATATAAACTCCGCTTATTCATCCATAGTTGCATCCTACAACTCGCTCATTGCAACTTGAAATAACAACATGACAATGACACTAGGTAGTTTGAAATCGAAAACACAAAAATATTACTACAACAAATAAGGGAATCAACAATCAAATGAATCACTCGATCACAAACTTAGTAGCATAAGTTTCTATGATTAATAACATATCCACCAAAAGATAAAAAGATAACACTTAAAAACAAACTTACATATTTTTGATTGAGCTACAGAATTCACAAACTATCCGGCTTTTGTAAGATGAGTATCCTTCAACAATTTGATTTTGCTAGGCTCAAACTACAAAAAAGACCAAATGTAATATCATAAATCTGATTTCAATTCTTAAATGATAATTTACATTAATTAAAAATTACTAAAACCCCCTTAAAGTTTGTTTAGATGATAGGAAACCTATCTTTCTCTATATCGGGGGGTAACTGTGATATAAATAGATAGAGGATGTCGGAGGTTTTCATTATATCCTTTACATAAACTATTTGCTATATGCTATAAATGTGTAACAATACCATTTTTTTTTTGTAACGACTAAGGTATCTAACTTTGCCAGATGTATGGTTGAAAGGCCATGCTTGGCAATTTGTGGAATTGACCTTGGATCGTTCCTAAATTAAGATAGATAACAATAAGCTTAGCATTAAAAAAGATATGCTTTTCGAATGAATACTAATAGGACATGGTTAACATTATAATTCATCAACATCATTAAACATTTTTCTTCTAACATTACCTTAAATTTGTCACTTTCAAGCCAATCATAAACAAAAAGCCATTGTTGCATTGTCACCTCTAACCGCGGACTTTGGTGTCATGGATTAAGCCCTTTTTTCACAATTTTTTTACTCCTTGTGCAACCGATTCTTCCAACGTCTATAGCTTGACTGGAACTCATTGTCCACTAGTTTCTGAACAAATTGAGTGTTCCACTTTGCAAATTCAAACCATTGTTACAAAAATAAGACCATTAACTTGTTGATCTTGTAAAAAAAAATTTGTAATTGCAGGATCTATACACCATGAATTTAGAACACTATATGTAAATTTAAACCAACGTACCTTACACCAACGATTGATAGCCGATCAATACGAATGTTTAGACAAATATTTTGGCCAGTTTTTCCTCTCCATCTCTCACCAATATTAACAGTTTTCAATTGGGCAAGCAATTATCAGAATGTTGAGTGGAGAGGGGACCTAACCAAATATATAATGTAACCCTAGAGCCCTCCCATCATAGGCTTTTTAGGATGGGCATACACTAACTATCATACTAAATCTGTTAAAATCAGGCCTTAACAAAAGTGGGTCAACAAATTAGGCCTTATAAGTCATGTCCCATTAACCGTATTAATTTAGCCCATTTTATTTTATAAAAAAAAATATTCAATTAATAGAAGTCCAAATTAGAATAAAATTCTAACAGTCTTCCACTTGGACAAATATTAATTGACGTTTTAACCTCCCAAAAACAATTTATTTGAGAAAACGACTATCGGGCTAAATTACAAGTTTTGACTATAGCCACATTTTGAAAACAACAATACGGTAAGGGGATAAGACTTTTGCAATCCGGTCTAGTGACAATCACTAATATTGGATCATGGCGATAATTGCGTCCTTAATTGACACAAGACGTTCCATGGTCACAAACACCAGCAACTCCCCCTAAATATGAAGTTAAATATGTTGATTATTCACAACATATGCTATTTCATTATCGGTCCTTTGATTTTCTTGTAAGATATGGATTTTTGTACCAATATGAAATCCCAAGAAAATCTGATATTCTTGCAAAATATGAGTTTCTAAAACAATATGAAACTCCAAGAAAGTCAATATGGATTTGTTGTAAAATATGAGTTCGAGGACAATATGAAACTCCAAGAATATCCAATGGAGTTTTCTTGTAGGAAATGAGTTTCTAGAACAATATGAAATTCCAAGAAAATCCAATGACTTCTTAGAAAGTCATGTATGTCTAGATCGGTAATTGCATAACAACATAGTGCTATTTATGAGATACACCCATCTCTTAAAGCCAACACCTAGCCTTAAGATATCAAAAATGTTAGCACACAAATATGGATTAATCCAAAAGCTTTATATCTTGATGCGCATCGTCTAACTTAACCTTGTAACAAAATGAGTTAAATAATAATATATGAACCAAGCTAAATAGCTCCCACTGTTTCAATATACTAAGACTTGATTGTATATATATGTTAAAATTATGTATATCCCACTTGATGGATATCAACTAAACCATCAATTTATTAGAAACTGGCGAAAAATTATGCACTCTACCACAATGTTGCTTATCATTGATCAAGTCTGCGCAAGTGAGAAATTTAACTTCATATATCAACATATTTGAGGATGAATAATCACATGACCATAGTATAAACACATCCTCAACCAAATATAGATGAAATCATCAAAGTTATATCGTGAGACAACATTCAGTACTGTTCACACAAAAATTTCGAGTCTGCAAATATAAATTACAAGACAAGAAAAAAAATGTAACAAATACTTGAAAAGAATATGATTTAGTGGAAAATAATCCCTAAAAGATTAATTCCTTCATTCTTTTCTCCGAACTTGGTTTGAAGCTTTGAAACGCGATCCATAGGCTGAGGAGCTTGGTTATGAATCAAACATCGTGAATTTCGATGAATGCCGCAAAGAACACTGTGAGCACCATGGACTTGACTTGAATTTGACTTGGAAAGAAAAACGCCAATTTTCCGCAAAGATCGATCTTGTTTCCTAGACTTGCAACATGATCGTGAAGACGAATGCCTTCATGTATGTTGACAATGGGATTTTCGAGGGGCTTGACCAGGATTATTTTCTTGCCATCCGTTCTGGCTACTTGCCTATGCGGCGAGGTAAAAATTTCATTATGGAGCCAAATAGTCCTCACCGATTTAGTCGCCAATTTGGGCATTATCAAGAAGTGCTCAGGGTTCTCAAGTGGGATATTTGCAAGGCTTCTTTAGATGAAGGGATCCAGTATTGGCGTCTATGTACTTTGTCCAAGTGCATGTCCAAGGCATACCTTCCTTCCATCCCGGTGAATGCAAAAAGTTTTCCACTAGCAATTATAAGGAGTAGTGGACCAAGATACATGAAGATTTCTTTGACAAGAATGTCACCAAGTTAACTGTTTTGAAGTTGCCTAAAGCCCCAGTCCCATGTAAGGAACAAGTTGAAGGAGACAAAAGAAAGGCTACTATTCATTTAGCAGAGGAAAGCAGCAGCAGCAGTCGGGATAAACATTAGAAGAGGCCCAGGAAAAATTCTGAGTCTTTTACTGGAACTTTGCCGATGAGGTTACTTCTTAACCTCCCTCTTTCTTTTGTTTCTTTATGTATATACATATATCATTGTTCCTTGACTTTAAAACATGCACTGTTTTAGTTGGAGAATGAGATGCTCAACCTTGATGATGCTGAGGGATCCAAAGATAGCCAAAGGTCAACTATAGGACCTGACTCGTTGCTCGTGAGCCCTCCAATTGCTAAGAAGGGAAAAATGCCCAAGTTGAGCCAAACGAAGCTAGAAGTTTCTTGCTCAGAGGCCTCAGTGTTTCAAGGAGAGAAGTTCATTCGCAATCATCAAAAGGAGTTCCTTGAAAAGCTGTGGATCGATCTTTTGGTGAAGATATCAGCTACTCCACTTGACTCTATTTTCTCCATTGAAGATGATGTTGATTTAGTGGTTAAATCCATGAAGAGCTTCAACGGTTTCGATATTTCCAATGTGGAGCAAGCGCTCAAGTTTCTATTCGCCAAGGCAGCTGCTTATAATGAAGCGGGTCTGCATCTTCCGAGAAGGCTTCTGAGGAATGTGTTGCCAGCCAACTAAGTGAGGCCAAGGATCGTCTTTGTATTACCCAAACTAAAGAAAGCAAATAGGCCAATCTTATTCAGTCAACCAAGGATGAGCTGCAGCGGATCGAGAAGGAGCTTAACCAGCTGAAGTGGAGGAAGAAGGATTTATCTGCATCGTTAAACCGTCAACAGGAGCTTCCTCAAAATGCTCAAGCCTAGGTTCATGGAATCCAATAAGAGATTATAGCCCTTCAAAATACTTCTTCACTGAGCGACAAGGTGGCCGAAGATATGAAGGTTTCGGTAGCACGATTAGAGGCGGCCAAAGAAGAGTTGAAAAACTTGCATCCTTTCGCTTGAGCTAGTTTATGACTTTGTATCTCCTCCCTTTTTTGTCGTTGTTGTTTTTTTTTTCTTTTTTTATGAGCATTATTAATCCAAACTTTTATAATCAAATGCATCTTTTCTTTCGACTTTGCAACCTTTTGAGTATGCTATGAACTTTCTCTTTCACCGTAATGAATTATAAATATAACTTATTTTCTCTTTTATAATAAATTAATATTAACATGAAATACAACTCACTACAAGATCAAGCCCTAGTGTAATGAATTGCTATTTTCTTTTCTTGAAAATAAAATTTATCACAAAGCATAACTCTGTCGGTCTTTGCATTTGGTGAAGCAATAGTTGCGCGGACAAATGATTTTATCCAAAGATTATGACTGAACTTAGAAGCTATCTAAGCTGCCTACGTACCTAATGAAGGGGTCAAGTCATGACGTAGTTTAATGACCAAGATGGTTTTGAAGGGAAAGGCGTACACAGTTTATACTCATGCGGGCTAGGAGTATCCATTGCTTAGCCACCCTAAACTAGGTAAAGTATTTTTATGTTTAGCCACATGCAATACCTTCAGTGGAGTTTGTTACCAGTTTAACCACATGCATTACCATTGGTGGGTACCGTACACAGTTTATACTAATGCGGGTCAGGAGTGTGATACAGTTTAGGCTCGTGCATCAGGAGCAATCTTTATTTTTTTTGTTTTTTGAGTTTGCAGACCTTTTATACTCATGTCAAGGAGTCAGTCACTTGGAACTTGATTTTGTAGACAGTTAATACTCATGTCCAGGAGTTTGCTTGAATTTGAATTTAATAGTTTATACTCGTGTTAAGGAGTATACTTGAATTTGACTTTAACAGTTTATATTCGTGTTGAGGAGTACACTTGAATTTGACTTTAATAGTTTATACTCGTATTAAGGAGTACACTTGTCTATTTTTGATTTTTTTCATAAGACAATTTATGCTCATATCCAGGAGCTTTTGTAACTTGAAGATGAAGATTATTTGCCCCCTGCTTCTTTTTGAGGTGGCACAACCATTTCATGATCCTCAAGAATTCTTGGCATTCGAAAGATAAGACTCCACCTCATTGTTCCATTTGCTTTCATAATTGGGATGAGTACTGGCTTCCACCCGACCCTTGTTAGCTGTACAAAACCATCTTCACTGAATTTTTTGAGTTCATTCATTATTTGATGATGAGGCCTTGTTCCTGGCATCTCCACAGTACTTGCATAATAAGAGCGGACAGTGACTTCAAGTTAGTTCGCATCAGGCATTTCAATAGTACAACAAGAAGCAAAATTCCGACCTCCTACTTCATCAGAGGTAGTGTGCACTGTTTCAATTTTTGGTTGAAAACTCTTTTCAGTAAAAGAGTCAGCTAAAGTCAGGGGGTTCCGCTTGCAACTACTTAACGATTTCTTTAATCCTACATGCTAAGCTTTGGAGCTTTTCACCGACTCATGGTGCTTGTACTTGACTTGAGTATCATTTCTTGACCATGTTGGATGAATTCGCTTGACGCAATGCTTTTGTCTTCTTTGGTGCGTAACCAAATTCTACTCGCTGCCATCAGTTGTAGTAGAAGGCTTTGTCCTTGAGTTGGTGTTTGCATCAATAGACACGTTTTCTACCAAAGTGGGATCAAAACTCCCAAATTGGATTGCCACTGATGCCCCCATGAGTGAGACACGAGGGATATCATTTGCACTTGCAATAGGGATATCAGTTGCACTTTTCTTGACTTTAGGGATATCATTTGCACTTGCAATAGTTGTGACACTAGTAATATTTGCATCCATAGCGTCTTCACTAGCAAGGATTATCTTTCTATCTTTCACTAGTGCCATGATTTTGTCCTGAACAGCAAAGCATTTTTCTATAGGGTGACTGATAACTCGATGGTATTTGCAGCACTTCGAATCGTTCACCATCCCGCTTTCTTTGGGGCACTTTGGTTCCGGTAGCTGAATCAGCTTTCTTGCCAGTAGCTCATCAAATATATAGGAGACATTAGCGTCTAGGAACGGGTACTCCTTCTCTTGCATTTCTTTTAGTGTTAGCCGACGTCTTTCATTTGGGATTTTTTGATTTTCTAACTTTCCTCCACTTTTGTCATTGTTGACAGGGATTTTGACATGAGTTGCTTTAAAAAGCATAGACTTTTTGGCAGATGACTCATTATACCCATCGTTCTTCTTTATACTTCTCTTTTCCTTCCACTGGTCTCTCCCAGGGAAGTTGGCTCCATGATTGGCAATATTGAGCTCTATGTCATGGGCACGGGTAGCTAGCTCTTCGAAGTTATGAGGCTTGATTCCTCGGAGAATGTATAGGAGCCCCCAACGCATTCCTTGGATGCACATCACCACTGCGGAAGTCTCTGAGAGTTTGTGTTTGCAATTCAGGCTCAACGCACGCCACCAGTCGATGTAGTCCACACCTGGCTCATCTTTTCATTGTTTTGTGTTGGTGAGCTCGATCATGCTTACGATGTTCCGTGTCCTATAGAAGCGGTTGAGGAATTCCTTTTCCATTTGATCCCAATTATTGATGGACTTAGGCTCCAAATCAACACACTAGTCAAAAGCATTTCCCTTTAGCGAACGCACGAATTGCTTCACCAAGTGGTCGCCATAAGTTCCTGCATTGTTGCACGTCTCTATGAAATGTGTGACATGCTACTTCGGGTTGCCCTTCCCATCAAACTGTTGAAACTTTAGGGGTTGGTAGCCTATCGTCATCCTCAGTGAGTCGATACGTTTGGTGCAGGGCTTCGAATATGCCGGATAATTCTGCATTGGGGCACTATATTGAGCTTTTATGGTGTTGACAATCATATCCTACAGTTGCTGCACAGACAATGTGACAATGGAGGTGATGGATTGCTCAAGGCTTGGCATGTGCTCGTGTTCTTGAAGTGTTTCATGACTTCGCCCTTCATTTGCAGCTTGAACTTGAGGAGGTTTATGTCGGTGATTTGGTTCCCTAATGTTTGAATGCTCCAACTTATCCATAAGCTAAGCGATTTGAAAGTCCTTATCTTCAACAGTTCTTTGCAAGTTTGCTATAGCTTGAGCCATTTGAGCCAACTGGTCATCCACAGAGGTTGCCTCGGCAAAGTAGAGCGCTTTGCCAGAAGATGCTGTTGGGCTCAGAGGATTAGAACCATGCAAGGACTCAGAGTCAGAGACCTTGGCTTTGGTTGAGAATTGATTGACAGCATCCTCAACAGGCTTGTCAATGTCGTCCCTTTTGGTAAAACCAGCGTTATTCTTCTTAGGGACCATTAAACTTGTTGCACAAGTGATTTGATTTGTTTGTGATGAGAAAAGAGGTGAGGGGTAGGTTCAGGTCTCACTGGGCGTGCCAGAAATTTGTTCACGCAAAAATTTTGAGTTTGCAAATATAAATTACAAGACAAGAAAAAAAAAATGTAACAAATACTTGAAAAGAATATGATTTAGTGGAAATTAATCCCCTTATTCTTTTCTTCGAATTTGGCTTGAAGCTTTAAAACGCGATCTGTAGGCTGAGGAGCTTGGTTACGAATCAAATGCCGTGAATTTCGAAGAACGCCATGAACACTGTAGACTTGGCTTGAATTTGACTTGGAAAGAAAAATGCCGATTTGCCGGTTTCACAACTTGATCGTAGATCAAATGCCTTATCTCGGATGATTTCCGCGAAGAATGCCTTGAACGTCGCCTTAATCACCGTGTATTTGAGTTGGGAGAAACACCAAAATACGGGGCTAACACCTTGATCACTGATTGAATGCCTTGATTTGATGACTTTTGAGAAGAACTCCTGGAATTGCGCCTTTGATCTTCACGAATCTTCTTGAACTTGCTTTGAGAGAACTTCGGCATCTTCTTGGCTTCTCTTGCTCTTTAGAACTTCTTATTTTTTTTTTTTTGAGAGCCCAATGACCCCTATTTATAGGTGTTTATGCAAGGTTTTTCAATTGCTAGCAACTTCTTCGATATTTATCTCTTTAATATAAATTATTTTTAAAGAGAAACATACCATTAACGTGTCACTATTTGATTAGTCCACGCGAACCAATGCAGGGTCTGCAAGACTCGATTTAATTGGCTGAAATACCTCATATTGACACTTGGCATCCTCTTATTCGTCGGTAAAATAAATATTAAAATATTAATTAAAAGTAACTATTTAATTTTGGAATCAAATTTAGGGAATTCCAAAATATAAAATAGAAAATTTAATTAGTATTTAATATTTTAATTTACACTTGTTAATTTTTAATTGGACGAAATTTAATCACCAACAAGTACAATCAACATATATAATGTATTAGCAACAATAGACAAATATTACCCTTGATTTATTGGGGACTTTTAAATTCTTCATGACAATCTTCCCAACAATTACTTATTTCCACTCACGTTAATAAGAAATTCAAAATTAGAAGAATCAATCATTCCATAATGAGCATCCTCTATATTAATTAAAGGGAAAATTACATCCACCTCCCCTTAGGTTTGGCGAAATTACATTTTAACCCACGGTTTTTTGTAAATTACAAAAACCCCCCTGAGGTTTGTAAAAATTACAAGTGATGGATGAAAAGTGTAAAAAGTCCGTTTTGCCCTTTATTTTTTGCTGATATTAAATAGGGAAAATTACATCTACCTCCCTTGAGGTTTGGCGAAATTACAATTTAACCCATATTTTTGTGTATATATTACAATAACCCCCTGTGATTATACTTGTATGGATCAATATGACGAAAAATGTATAAAACCTACTCTAGCCCAAAATTAACCTCACCAATGTGTTTTTCATGTCGAAAAGTTTAAAACCCGCTTCAAGTTCACTGAAAAACTTGTCGGAAAACGGAGCAATTTTTTCAATATTATTACTTTTATCCCCACAAAGATGTAATACATAACATACAACCCCAAATATTTTATATATATGACAAAAAAAACCCGTCAAGGATACTATCGGAACTTTACATACAAAAACTAACGGAACCCTAACTGTCATAAACGGTTGGGGTAAATTGTTAGACGGAATAAACCTCAGGGGATTTTTTGTAATTTATAAAAAACCATGGGTTAAAATGTAATTTCGCCAAACCTCAGGGGAGGTGGATGTAATTTTCCCTTAATTAAAACTTATAAAGATTGAATCAATATGATGTGCAACAATAACGATAACAATAACCACATCAAATGATTCAATTATCAAACCTAATAACGATAACCAAATGTAGGCAATTTGAGAAATCCACAACAAGTAGTATCAAGTGTGGGCCAAGTCATAGTATCAAGTAGGAGTTTATTTTCCCAAGCATTCCATGAAAATAATAAGATATTGTTGTACTTGGTTCATGAAGTAACTCAAACAATCAATCAACAAGTTAGTGATCAATGCTAAATATGAGAAATATTCTCATATCAAAAATATATTGATCATATAATATTCCAATTTATCCAAAATAAAAAGTTCCATCTTTAAATTTTCAATCAAACTTTACAGCCAAAAGGGAACTCGAATGCTACAAAATTACAAGTGGGGAATTTTCAAGCTCATCATATTATAAAGAAATTTATTTAAAACCAGGAGAATAAAAGATTTAGTCTTATCGTCATACACCCCCTTTTGAATAAATTTCTTACTAACAAATTTTGATTGAGTCATTTGCAAAACTTCTCATCGATCAAATATTCTTTCATAATTGACAATTACAATAGTAATCCATATCTATAAACTCCCACACGTTATTATGAGACATAGAGTACAACAAAGTTCATGTATTCCTAACTGAAATATTAAACTGAAAACTAGAAATTATGCATATTAGTTTCCCAGGATCAGTTAAAGAATTCGATAACAACCACTTTTGCAACAATCAAGAGACGCAAAATATCTTTCTCCAAAATCAAAATAAAGATACCTGCTAGATAAGATTTTCAAGTATTATATCCCAATGTGATATTGAAAGTGACTATATCAATTAGATCCACATTGAGAAAGAATTTGGGCTACATATTTTGTCATTCAAGTCTTAACCCATAGATTTGGGTATATAGAAAATAATTTGAATTTCTAAATCGCTTTCTCTTGAAGCCCTAGCAGTAAGATATATGATCAACATTTTCAAATATTGCACAATAGGTCTCAATTAAAATCTCTCATTAAAGATTTCTAATAAACTTCTCTATTAAATACTTAAACTTCACTTTTATTCAATAAAAAGGGAAAAATCAAGAACATAAACACACAGAGAAGTCCCTCAAGGTATGGCACCAAATATTATTCATACCAATCATGTCTTATTTTAGACGTAGAAGATCTAGATGGAATAGTTTCTTTTTCAGAATTAATTTCATTTATTCTAGATGTAGAGGCTCTAGATGGTGTTTTAACCAAATATGACAATGGTGAAATCAAAGAATATCTGGATTGACTAGATCCAGGTCTGCTTATTCCAGATTTATATCCTATTTGTTTAAGCGTATTCAAATTGAATAGAAACATCTCCTTCAGAAGTTTGTTCAATTTCTGTAGGATTATTTTCAACATGATTAATCCTAGGTGCAGCTTTTTCCATTATCCAATTTTTGAGGAAATTCAATTTCTTCCCACTTAATAGCTCTACGAGTAGTAATCTTTGATTTATCAAAATTTGATTCAATAACAATTGTTTCATTTAACAATTTATTAGGATTCTTACAGTGAGGATTCAAAGTATGTAAGGGTTTATATGAAATTCTATAACAAATACAGATCACTTCAGATCCTGGAGCATAATTATATCCATGTGTTTTAACATTTAACGTTAATGCATCATAAATATTATGATCAGTTAATAATAATTGTAAATTTGAATAAACATTAAAATAAACTGGACCATGAGCCAAACTACTCTGGATCATAATTTACCAAGGATTTACATAATAATTTAGACATGTCGTTGGTATCCAGTCTTAGTGATCAAAACAGCCCTATGATGCCTTCCATACGGCTTTAGCGGGCAAAACAAAATCATAAGACAAAATATCAAGGCTGTACCTAAACATTATAACCTTATAAATTAGCCTAGCTAAAATATTTTAACCTTAACTTAACTAGTTTTAAAAGATGCAAGAAAATTATGATTATATTATCATAATTATCTTCATAAACTTAGTTAGACATTATTAAACACACATACACACTTAGCCCTTCATTCTGGGCTTTAGAACATAAAATAAAATTTTTTAAACTTAAAAGGAAAGCTTACCACGAAGATTCGGGACTTGAAGAATTCACTTTTATTAATATATAAACTAGGATTTACAAACTGAAAGGTAGGCTTAAAAAATAAATGAATTCTATACTAAGGAAAACACTTATCAAACTAATTGCTATCTAAGAAGCTGCGTGTTTCCAAATGAAAAAAACAATCCTATTTATAGACAAAAATGAGTACGGCAAAAACTAAAATTAAAACCATTTCAGGTTCGGAGTGCAGGAGTGGCTGGTTGGTCTTCATCAAGAATCTCCACACAGTAACTCCAATAATTCTGTACAGTAACTGCACTTTGCTGTTGATCTTTCATCATGGCTGGCGTCAAATATTCTCCTGGCGTCATTGCTTACTTCAGCTTCAATTATTTGGTCAGTTTCTTTCTTTCATATTTTTTCAATTGTGAAATCACTTCATTGATTGAAAATTCAGCTTCATCTGCAAATGGATCCTGGGATTCTCCAGCAAGTACGTCATCTTTTTGGGATTTGGGTGAAGTAGACATAGAAACATTATCCATATCAACTCCAAAATTCTTTTTCATCTTGGTGCATTGCAGTAACATAAGCTTGAATTATTTCTTCATCGGTTAATTTATCTTTTTTCATATGAAGCTTTCGGGCAATATGGTGAAAAGGGGAATGATCACCATATGGAGCTCTTTCTTCCTCTAATCAGTTGATATTCATCAATTTTTTCTCTAAAAAGATCCAAAGTAGGTTGTACAAAGAGTTTTTCTGTTTTTGGATCAATCTTGAGCATTTTTCTCCAGAACGAGGTAAAGAAAAATCTCTTTAAACAAGGTAAATTCTATAAAGTATAGCCAATTTCTGGCTCCCATCTCCAGATCCAAGGAATGGAAAATTCCAAAAAGAAATGGAATGAGGCAATTCCCTCTGTCCATGTGCTACTATTTATAAAGTTAACAATCTTGGGTGCACAATCCACCCATTGAACATACCAATCTTTAAAACTTTCTGGTAAAATTTTTATGGAGGGACCAAAAATTACCCACCATTGTAAGAACCAATTTGGGATTAAAGTGTTATTATAAACTTCTGGACAAACTTTAAACCACCATGTATGTTTCTTTTTGTGGTTTTGATAGTAATATGCTTTCGTAAAACTTTCAATATAATCCCAGTAATTGAATTTCATTTTTGATTTATACTGGGGAACAAAAATTTCTTTGTCCACAAAAGGGCTTAAACCCCATTCTTCAGGTGTTATAATTTTCTTTATAATCACCATAGTATAACTTATTTCTGTTGTCATCATGGCATCCTGTGGATAGTATTTAATTATCCATGATGTTGTTTGACTAAGAATATTCTCATAAAAAATTCTGGATTTATAAGTACCTGATGGCGATGAAGCCGAATCAAAGTACCTACGCATGATTTCCCATGGGTCTATGAACATTCTCACATTTGAATTATTCAGTATTAAAATTATTTCTTTGTGTGAATTCTGCACATAAGGCAATGCTTCTTCCTGTTCATTTTCTGCAATTTTCTCTGCATATGAAGTTTGGGAACTGCCTTCACCAATTTGATTAAATTTTTGTTGTTTCAAAAATTCTTGAAATTCTTTTTTCATGGATTCATCCATTTCATATGATCCAATACCAGAAATATTCTCCTGGTATAATTTCTGGTTTCCCATCTGATGCATCGGATGTCTACCTCTTCCTCTTCCTCTATTCTGAGGAGCTCTTCCTCTTTCTCGTGGAATCATTATCTTGAAATAAAATATTTAAGCAATACAAGATTCATTAATAATTTGGTTAAGATGAGTTCTCCTGCCTTTCCAATATGTAATATCATTTAACACATTATTTCTATTTTCATTACTCATATCAAACTGTAAAGTAAATTCCAGTCTTTGAATGATTTTATCAATTCGTCTGGCCTTTTTAACCAAAGCATTAATAGGCCATAAAGTCCTTTGATTCAAAGGTGAAGGAAGTTCTTGCATCATTCGATTAACTTCTCGAATATGAGCTTCAATAAGTCTTCTTCTAGCATTCTCAGCCATATCCTGAAAATTATATAATCAATTTATTTATATCTGATCGAACATTTCTTAACAATTCTTGATAATAAGAAATCAAGTTATTAATTTCCTGAAGAGTTTCTTCATTATGTTCTAAGTTATTTTTCACATAATTTAATCCTTCAATTTCATGACGGATTCTTCTTGAAAGCTTGACTAATTTAGGAATTAGAGGCCTTCTCCTCCTTCTTGGATTATGCATCTGACGAAAGACAATATTATTAAGCAATAATAGAGTCAGTAACTTCTGACGCATATTGACACATATCATCAATCATTACAAACATATTAATGAGAGTCAAGTAGGCGTCAATAGGAAGATTTTGGGGTGAGTCTAGATATCTGTCATTGTCTAGACAAAATCAAATTTCATCCCTTTGTTTTATAATCTGTCGTTGCCATTCCAGATGATTTCTTATTCCATTAAATCGAACTGGTCTGAAGATTAAATTCTCAGGATTCCTTTAGAGTCTTGAATAAGTTAATTGGTCAAAGATATCAAAAGCATATAAAATTCTTCTCCTAGTTGTGTCATTAGTTGACTGAGATAAAGATGCCATTAGTATATAAGATTCTGTAATTTATTGTGTGCAAATTCATATGCATCAAGAAAAAGACTATAATTATTTAGGATAAGTGCAAATTCTGCAAAAGTAGGAGGTTCTGGAGTATCAACATATCTGTTGTTAAGTAAAACAAACTTTATATCCTTGATGAGAATCTGAAGTTGTTTTTCCCAGTTCACAATTTTCTTAATATTAGAGCATTCTGATATTTTATAAGTTAACAAGTCATGGTTTCTGAACATAGCTTCAAAGAGATTTCTTTCCAAAGCACTGGTATCCCACAAAATTCTGCGGTTACTCATCTCTTGCAAGGATTAAGCAATAATTTTGCTCACTGTATTTCTGAATCTCTGGCGTACCTCTATCCAGCAGTCATAATTATCAAATAAGTAAATTCTACTATAATATGGTATATCCAAACCATCCAAGGTCTTTCCAGTTCTAAGACATTGGTCAATGTCTTCAACCAGTCTGTTGACTTGTCTAACCCTTTGCATTAATTTGGGTATATTGGCACCATGTAAAAATGAAGTTCTTATGGGACCACGATACATGTGTCGATATAAATTTCTATCGAAATAATTAATTTCTAATATGCGAGGGATTCTTCTAACACGGAAAGGTATTATTCCTGTAAAAATTCTCTGGTTAGAAAATTAGGTAAATTATTTTCTTTCCCTTTTTTATTAAAAATTTCAAAATCAAATGGTGCTAAATGGGCTTGCCATCTTGCAAACACTTGTTTTGACACATCATGTTTAAAATCTTTATTAAACATAAATTCAGCAGCTTGACAATCAGTATAAATCAAAAATTTCTGATTATAAAGATCATCTTGAAATTTTAAGACACATTTTACAATAGCTAATATTTCTTTAGCTATAGTAGCATAATTCTTTTGACTAGTATTCCATTTTCCAGAATAATATCTAATTAAATATTCTTTTTTATCAATAGGAGATTTTTGTTTTAAAATTCCTCCATATCCTATGTCACTAGCATATGTTTCTATAATCTTTTCCCATTCTAGATTAGCTAGCATTAAACAGGGTAAATTACTAACCTTTTGTTTAATTTTGTGAACAGCCTAAGTATGTAATTCACTCCAAGGTTTTGGTAAATTTTTCAATCTATCATAAAGGATAGCAGTATCGTGGGCTAAATTCTTATAATATGGGGATATATAATTTAAACTCCCTAAAAATCTTTGTAATTGAGTTTTATCAGTTATAATATCAGGAAATTTAGATGCAAATTCAATACTCCTATTTATAGGAATAATTTGACCATTCTCAATATTATGTCTTAAGAATCTAATCTTAGTTTGAAAAAGTAACATTTTAGGTCTAGAAATTACTAAACCACTTTGAATAATTATTCTTTTGAAAATATCCAAATGTTTAAAATGGATTTCAATTGTTTTTGAAAATATCAAAATATCATCGATATAAACAATTATGAATTCACTATAAGGAATGAATATTTCATTCATTATATTTTAAATTCAGAAGGTGCATTCCTTAGAGCAAAAGGCATAACATTCCATTCAAATTGGCCTATGAGGACATTAAAAGTAGTTTTATACCTATCATTTTTATGAATTTGGATTTGCCAATAACCAGTTTTTAAATCAAATTTAGAAAATAAATGAGCTTGATATAATCTATCCAATAAATCTTTCTTATTAGGGATAGGATATCTAATCCATTTTAAAACTTTATTTAAAGGTTTGAAATTTATTACTAACCTAGGAACACCACGTTCTTGTTCCGCATGTTTATTGACATAAAATCCTGTACATGACCCAGGTGATTTAGAGTGTCTAATGAGTTTTTTCTCAAGTAATGTTGCAATTTCTTTCTTACATAATTCTAAATATTCTTGATTCATTTGACAAGGTCTAGCCTTTGTCGGAATATCTTTTTCATGAAAATTTTCTTCATACGGTAAAGATACAATATGTTTCTTTCTATTCCAGAATGCATTTGGATGATCATTACAAATTTGTAGAGTAAATTCATTCAAAATTAATTTAATTTTATCCTGTAATTTAGGATTTTTTAATTTTTCATCTATATTTAAGAGATTTATCTCATGTCTAAGAAAATTTAAATGTTTATTTTTTGCCAAAAATAATTCTTTTAGTTCATTCAAAACTCTTGTAAATGGTTTTGTTATAAAATTAAAATTAATTTCATTTTCTTGAAATGTTCCAAAAAAACCTTTTTCATCAATATGTTTTAAAGGAAATATTTTCTTTAAAAATGGGGTTCCAAGAATTACTTGATTAGTAAAATTCTTTACTAATAAAAAACTTGAAGGAATACAAGTTTGTTCTTTACAAATAAAAGCCTTGGGCAATTTATAATTAATCTCTAACTTTTGACCATTAGCAGAAGTCAAAGTATGAGTAGTTTTATGAAAATACCTGGTAGGAATTATTTCTTCCTGTATACAATTCAAGTCTACACCACTATCAATAAGTGGAGTTAAATCTTTTACAAAATATTTATCTATTAAAAGAGTTATTTCAATAAACCATTTTTGATAAGTCACCATTTCAAGTGTAGATAAAAAATTCTCAGTTTCTGAAAATTTTATATTCTCAAAATGAGACATATCTATTATTTCTTTTCCATTGGAATTTTTAAATTCAAGTTGAGAAATTCTTTCTTCAAAAGACTGATTTTCCGTTTTTAAACAAATTATTTCATTTTTTAATTGTTCAACTTCTTGTTTTAAATCAGCAATAGCAGGAGGTACTTCTACCTGTTGTCTTTGTTTTAAGAGTTTATAAACTTCAGCCATAGTATATGGTTGATTTATTGAAATAGGTTTTTCAAAATTATTTGAAATATGATTATGACTAGTTTCACCAATAATATTGTCTAAAATTAATTTCTTTATTTATGGATCTTTAGAATATTTTAAAAGATCTAATATATGATTCTGACTTAACATATTAATTTCAAATTCTTGAAATTTTGAAATCAATTGATAAAATTCTTCATTATTAATATCTTGTTTTTCACAAGGTTGACATTGACTACAAGGTTGACATTCATTTTCATTTTCTTTAGAAAAATAGTTTTCATTTTCTAAAACCTTTATTTTTTCTGAAATATCTGAATCAGAATTACTAAATTCATTATCACTGGATGAACTGGATAAATTTTCTTCTAATTCATTATCAGAGTTTAACATTAATATACATAATGTTTCTTTTAAATCATTATCAATATTTAATTCATTGATTTTCTTTTTTACTTTACAATTTTTATAATAATGACGTTACAATTTTTATTTATAATAATAATAATAATAATAATAATAATTATTATTATTATTATTATTATTATTATTATTATTATTATTGTATTCAATTTAATTTTCTTTACTAACAATATATACATAAAGTTACAAATATAATAAAAAGTATCACTAAAGTTCAGATTAGAATATTTAACGGATACTATGATCAATTTAGTCACATTTTCATGTTCTAATTAAACACTTTCCATTTTTTAATTATTCTCAAAGGAGAATATTAATCTTTTTACCAAACATATATGGATCCAATCATGATCCTATAATAAGAAGAAGAGATCTTTCTCGATAAATCCCCTTCCCCCTCTTTATTTGAAAATCAAAAAGGTTATTTTCAAATTTGAATTCGTTCATTAGGAATTTGAGTTAGTCTATTTTATTTTTATTTAATATTTAACTAACTAGAAAATTATTTTAAAATATGTATAAAAATTTGAATTACTTTATTAAAATAAAAATGGCTTTGAAAAATAAAAAAATAATATATTATTAACTTTTACAATTTATATATTGTATTCTATTTAATTTACTTTGCTAACAATATATACATAAAGGTTATTAATATATTAAAAAGTATCATTAAAGTTCAGATTCGAATATTTAACAGATACTATAACCAATTTAGTCCCGTTTCATGCTCCAATTGAACACATTCCATTTTTGATAATTCTCAAATGAGAAGATTATTCTATTTACCAAATATATACGAATCCAATCACGATTCTATAATAAGAATAAGAGATCTTTCTCAATCAATTCCCTTGCCCCTCATTATTCGAGAATCAAAAAGGTCTTTTTCTAGTTGGAATTTGTTCATTTGGAATATGAGTTATTCTACTTCATTTTTATTTAATAATTAATTCAGTACAAAATTATTTTTAAATATGCATAAAAACTTTACACTATTTTGTTGAAATAAAATGAATTTGAAAAATAAAATATATATATATATACATTATTAATTATTATAAATTATATACTGTATCCTATGTAAATTTTTTATTAACAATATATTCATAAAAATATTAATTTAATAAAAAATATTATTAAAATTTGGATTCATATATTTTACGAATACTATGACCAATTTAGTCATATTTTCATGCTTCAATAGAACATTTTCCATTATTGATTATTCTCAAAGAAGAAGATTATTCTATTTACCAAACATATACGGATCTAATCACATGTTATAATAAAGTACCCTTTCAAATATTTTAATCGGATAGCCCTAGGTGTACTGGCATCTCTCGTTTGCTGAAGTGTTAGTTTTAAAAGCCTCCAGTTTCGAGACAAGGCTCCAGTGGGTTCCCGATGGCAGTTCGCGGTGGAGACAAAGCCGCACAGTCGACAGCGCCGCCTCTAGCAGGGCCGTGGCCTTGGCTGGTTTATTACCAGGGTAAAAATTGCAAAAGGCAAACATTCTGTTGCAACATATTAGGACCCTCGCCGGTGAATACATATCGCAAGAGCATCCCTGCTTTGCGCAGCAAAAAGGTTGTCTCTTGTTCCTATGGTTGGTTAGTTTTGTACAATGTTAATACCAAACGTTTATCTCTCTGCAATTCCACCACCTTTGACAACACCATAATCCTGCCTAAATTACATCAAGGGATAATTACCTTCACCTCTCCTGAGTTTAGGTGAAAATATAAATAAGCCCCTCTTATTTCGAAAATTATCAATACCCCCCTGAGTTTTGTCCCCTTATTGCTAAATCAAACAAAAAGACTATAATACCATTTTCCTCCCTAAATACTTGCAAGGTAAATTTATCCTCACTTTCCCTAAGTTTTGCCAAAATTACAAATAACCCCCTGTTATTTTGAATATGAATAATACCTTGTCTCGCCACCATATCACCACTATCTGGATGGTGAAGCTACACACCAATTTTTTCGTTTCCTTAAGCCTATCAAAACCCCTCAATAAATTTTGTTAATGCTCCATCCATTTGAATTTAATTGAACAAAAATTACATCAAACCCTAACTCGTCATTACATCTCCTCCGTCTAATTCCTCTACCACTATTGGCCCTGTCCCAAAATGGGTTTCACTAATGTGTTTGCTCATTGTAATTAGCTCAAGACCTTTTCAGATCCCACCGAGAAAACCCATCGGAGAGAGCGACCCTTCATAGCGTGTCTTTTTTCAAAAATATTACAAATATACCCTTATATAATTCGAAAAATTACAATAAACACCCTTCAATTTTCAAAACCTTGCAATAAATAAGGGTATTTTGGTCCTCAAAAAATGATGAAAAAATTGACCGAGGGCATTTTCAGTAATTCAATAATACAGGGTGTTTTTTGTAAATGTTGATATATGTCAAGGGGGTATTGGTAATTTTCGAAACAAGAGGAGGTTATTTGTAATTTCGCCTAAACTCAGGGGAGGTGAGAGTAATTATCCCTTACATCAATTATCAAGTTACAAGTTTGATAGTTGCGTGCTACTCCCGGCTTCTCCGAACAATAATAGCAGCCGCCGCCACCGCCAGTTGGATATTGATTTCAAGATCTTAATTTTCTAGCGAAATTATCAGTCCGCAATGTGTTGTCGAGTCAGATCGGATCGCAAGAAGTGGATTGCAATAAGATACCGGAAGCAGTTGAAGACCCTTGTCCCAACTTCGTGTTGGAGATCGTACTGGACTTGCTAGAGATCGTACTGGACTTTTGTTTTAGGTGGAGCAGTTTCTTGCGGGGGTAAAATATACGCCCTACTTCGTGCAAGTTGGCTTCATAGTTACTGTTATGTCTAGGTCGATCGAGTTCATTGAAGAACAAGATGAAGAAGAAGAAGAACCGGCTGGGCTTGTGTTTTCTAGATTAGATTATGTTCTTGATTGTATGCTTCGACCTCTCCTAGCTTGGCCTACTCATATCAATGCCTATTTGTTGGAATCTTACGGAGAACTCTTCTTGTTGTATTTAAGTAGCAGAACTACTCTAGTGTTTGACTTCTACAAAATTAATTATGATGCCTTGAAGTGCGAGAGAGTTAAAAGCATCAAGGATAGAGCACTTTTCTTTGGTGAGAGCTATTGTTTATCTTGTCCAGCACAAGGATCTGGTTGTACGTATTTTACCAGGAGAAATGATAAGAGTCTATATTGTTACTACATACACGATGATTCGTTGACTCAGCTACATCCGTGTTTGCCCACACCTTGGGTTTCTTCTCCTATCTGGATAATGCCACAAGTGACTGTCAGGTGAACGCCTCAGTCCTTCATCGTTTTCATCTCTAATTTGCTTTCCGATTTTTATTTTGTTGTTTTTTTCCTGTAGCTCTATACATCTAAGAGCTTATTAGTTTCTATAAATCTTTTTTAAAGGTTACGAAATAAGATTCACTAAAACGTTATAGAAACTAATAAGTTGGAGTTGAGTTTGGTAGAAGTAAGAAATTGTAAGCACTTTATAACGACCTAAATGTGGTATTTTGTCTTGCAGGTTAGAAGATGATCATCGTACCCAAAATAACATTGGCGACGAAGAAATAAATAACACCAGTACCGGTTCTACATTAGAGTACTTGGATGAAAATAGAGAGGAGGAGGAGGAGGAACAACTTGGCAACCTTCATTTGGATATGTTGGAAGAAGTTCCCAAGCACCTCGTAGCACTTGATTACATGAACTTTAAGGCTGCGAGTAGATTTTGCCGGTCAGTTACCCATCCAATTAACTGGAGATCAAGAGCCCTCTTATCCAAAGGAGAAACAGAAACCACTAATTATTTCCCTTTTCCATTACTTGTGTTCGCCGACAAAGATCAAAGTGTCTTCAAATTTGTGGATCCGAGGATAAGTAGCAATGGTAACAATTACTATTGCCTAATGGATATCCCTGAATCTCTTGAAGATCATGACGCCATCCGCTATTCCAATCATGGTTGGCTGTTATTGTCGAAAAGAAAGGATGATGTTCATCTCTACAATCCCTTTACAATGGACATTGCTTAAGAGGCTTTAATATTGTTTTATAGGAATTTGTACAAAAATCATCGTCTAAGTATGATGTGTTTGAATTTTTATCTTTTATATTTAAGTAATGGACTGTAATACCCCACATTTGTGTTATAATTGGAGAAATATTGTTAAGGGGTATTTTTGTTACATATTGAAAGTTTGGGGGCCTAAGTGGAAGAATTAGAACTTGTAGGACTTGATTTTTATTCTTTTGGATTGATTGAAAATATCTGCAAACTTTGAGGCGATTAGTATATTGTTATATGTTCCTGTAATTCCTTGAGTTATTTGATATTCGAGCCCTTGATTTGTTGTATCATTGTACGTTGTTTTGGTCTTATTTAGTATACATTACATGACCGAACCCTGTTCTTCATCTCTACTTGTATTGAATATTAGCTCTTCATTACCTGGCGTATTTCGCATACCCTCACTGAGTCACTTGGACTCATTATCGTTCATTTGATGATTATTGTTCTCAGAGTTATTGAGAGAGAAGTAGGCTAAGATCGAAGATTATTGCTGCACAAAGATGAGTACTAGGTGGCTTCCATTCGTATTTTATTCATACCAAATGATTATCATATGTATTCGAGTTCTACGGGAGCCAATGGTTGTATTTCGGATAATTGTCTATGTATTATGTAGCCCGTGGCCTTATCTTGAGCATGTAAGTGGAAACGTAAACAAATGTGGAATTTAGGTGGACATAGTTATTTTGGGCATTTGGATAAATTGCGTATGTGATATCAGGGCATGAGTACAAGGCGAATCATGGAGTCGTTAGATACGGTGCGACATTAATTGTTGATTTTAGATCCAGGTCTGCTTGCTTGAATAGCGACCAGCTCGGGGCGGCCTGCTCCGGGCCGGGACGCTATATGGACTTTTTTCCCATCTCTCTCTCTCAATTGGAATTGTTCTTTTATTAGACGATCATATCAAAGCGACCGGACTTATTTTGGTCACGGATAGATTATAATATAAAAACAATTATATGTGATACGTATTTTTATAATTTAAATAATTATGATTTAAATAACTTGAAATATCGAGAGCATATGTAAATATTTAACTCATAACTAGAATATATAATATGAACTAAGATATGAAAAATACATATAAAGTTTCATAAAATATAAAGAATGCATGTATGAAAGAAAACACGAAAATTATACTACCAATAAGTTAGAACTAATATATCAAAAATAATAAAAATATCAAATTTAGTATATTTAAATTATTCTATGCAAAATTAATTCCAGTCTATGCAAATACTTATTTTTTAAATTAATTCTAGTTTATTTTTTAAAATAATTTCCCCCGAAAATCGGGGGAAAACCGGGGAATATTGCCCCCGATTTTTTTTTTTTTAATTTTTCCCCCCGAAATCGGGGGAAATTTCCCCCGATTTTTTTTAAAATTTTTCTCCCCTGAAACCGGGGGAAAACCGGAGGAAATTTCCCCCGATTTTTTTTTTGAAAATTTCTCCCCCGACAATCGGGGGAATGTTGCCTCTTTTTTTTATTTTTTTACCCTTAAACCGGGGGAATTTTCCCCCGTTTTTTTTTTAATATTTTCACCCGAAAATCGGGGGAAATTTCCCCCAATTTTTTTAAAACTTTTTCTCCCCCAAAACCGGGGGAAAACCGGGGGAAATTTCCCCCGGTTTATTTTTTTAATTATTTTCCCCCGAAAATTGGGGGAAAAACCGTGGGAAATTTCATATTAATTATTTTTTTAAAATTATAGTTTATTTTTTGTTATTTTACATATTAAATATTTTAGTATTGTGATATATAAATGTAGATGATTTTTATGTTAAATGTGGTATAAATTCATGTATTGTAACATAATTATTGGTTGTTGAAAAAACTACAAATGTTAGAAGTGTTTCATATATGGAATTATTGCGTTTTGAATGTACATGATAACATATATGATTATTGTGTTTCATGTTAGAAGATAATGTACGAATGTTAGAGGTGTTTGATATATAAATATATATGATTTTTGTGTTAGATATGGTATAAATGTATGTATTTTAACATAATTAGAAGTGTTTGATATATGAAAATATTGATAATTATTGATTGTATGGAATTATTTACAAAGTATATTGTTTGGATGTGTAAATTATTGCAATTGTAATTTATTTATTTGTCTTGAAATTGTAGGTATTTCACTTGTTCAACTTCATTTGCGTAGCATTGTAATTTTGTCTAAATATCGAAAAGGTACGTATGGCTAACCTTTTCTAATATGAACCATTGCTTGGCTATGTATAGTACTAATGTAAAGTATATGTATATGTTATTAGTTAGTTTTGTAGCTATTAAGGTAGTATGAGATGTGGAGATGGTGGATGCGCATTGGGGGAAGGGGTGGAGCCTTCCCATTATTTGCTGTGGTTTATACATGCTTGCATGTTGTGGTGATATAAGGGGGTGGTATGTATTATATGACAATATATAATTAGTAAATAAAATATAATAATGCATGTATGTTTTGTTCTTCGTGCCTTTTTTTTGTATACGTTCTATAATATAATGCCTGTGTTTGAATTACTGTAAATGAAGGATTGGTAACAATGAAAACAAAGATGATATAGTTAAGTATAAAGAAACCAAATAATAATTAGTTAATCTGGAATATGTAGATGGATATACCCTCGCATAGACTGTGGATGTATAGAAGGAATGAGGCTAACTCATCGGGGCTTTCAAACTCGTTTATTGATGGAGTGGATGGATTTATTGAACATGCTAAAGGTTGCAAAGAGTTTATAAAGTTTCAAATGATTCGATGTCCATGTGCAACATGCGTTAAAAAGTGGGTTGTTCTAGAACCGTTTAAAGTTAGGGAACATCTTCTCCGTTTCGGTTTTAAACCAAATTATTGGGTTTGGGTAGATCATGGTGAGCTAGGACCCATTCAAGATAATACATCGTTCGGTCAACCAAGTGCATCCGTTAATCTTGACAATAATCCCCTACAAAGATATGCAGAGATGTGCTTTGATGCCGTTGGGGCAAATGTTGGTGTAAATGATATGGTGGGTGTGGGGAATACCAATGGGCAACCTATTGTGGAAGAGGCACCAAATGCGGAAACTAAAAAATTCTTTGATCTTTTGAGTGAATTAACAAACCAATTTGGCCTGGGTGTGAGGATCACTCATCTTTATCTGTTGCGGCAAGGTTAATGAGTATCAAAACTGATTACAATGTTGCGCGGGATGGTATTGATGAAATCATACAGTTAATGTCTGAAGTAATGCCTGCCCCGCATGACCTCCCAACAAACTTTTACGAGGCGCAAAAACTTGTATTGGGTTTGGTTAACTACAAAATTGATTGTTGTGTCAATGGATGCATGTTGTATTATAAAAATAATTCTACCGCGATCGAATGTAAATTTTGTAGTGCTCCTAGATATCGAGAAATTCCAGCCAGAAGTCAAGGTCGACGTAAACACATTCCTGTTAAGCGAATGCATTACCTACCACTAATCCTACAATTAAAACGTTTGTATGCATCTTTGAGTTCAGCACCACACATGCGATGGCATGTTGAACATCGCCGATCGGAAGGGGTTATGTGTCACCCAGCTGATGAGAATGCTTGGAAAAATTTTGATGCAGTTTATCCTGATTTCGCTGCTGAACATAGAAATGTTAGACTTGCTTTGTGTTATGCTGGATTCACACCTTATTCTCAATCAGCATCGCCTTATTCATGTTGGTCGGTAATTGTAACACCGTATAATTTGCCACCTGAAATATGTATGTCAATGCCTTATATGTTTTTGACATGTATAATTCCCGGGCCAAAAAATCCGAAAGCTAATATTGACGTGTATTTGCAACCACTTATTGATGAGTTGAAAGAACTTTGGGATGTGGGTGTTGAGGCGTACGATGCATCAAAAAAACAAAATTTTATGATGAGAGCGGCGTTGATGTGGACAATTAATGATTTCCTGCATATGGGATGCTATCCGGTTCGATGACTGCTGGTAAATTAGCATAACCGTATTGTATGGGTTACAGTAAGGCCGTAACAATGAAATATGGAAGAAAAAATACATGGTTTGATTGCCATCGACAATTTCTTGAAATGAATCATCCTTTTCGACGGAACAAAATGAATTTCAAGAAAAATAAGGTTGAGTTCGACCCGGCACCACCGAAAATGGATGGTCATCAAATAGCAGAGCTTGTACAATGGTTGCCGAAAATTACTGAGGATCCGCATATGGATAAGTTACCCGGGTATGGTATAACGCACAACTGGACAAAACAAAGTGTGTTTTGGGAATTGCCATATTGGAAAGATGTTTTAATTCGTCATAACCTGGATGTCATGCATATTGAAAAAAATGTGTTTGATAACATTTTTAACACAGTAATGGACATCCCAGGAAAAACTAAAGACAATGCAAATGCACGGTTGGATATGGCCGAACTTTGTAGGCGGCGTGAGTTAGAATTGGCGCAAAAGTCAAGCGGACAATGGGGAAAGCCAAAAGCTAAGTACACTTTCACGTTAGAGCAAAAGAGAGCAATATGTGAGTGGATTAAACAACTAAAAATGCTAGATGGATATTCATCAAATTTAAGTCGTTGTGTCGACTCACAAGCAGCCAAAATTCATGGCATGAAGAGTCATGATTGTCATATATTCATGGAACAATTATTACCCATTGCATTCAAGGAATTGCCTGACGACATTTGGAAGCCGTTAGCTGAATTGAGTCAATTTTTTAAAGATTTGTGTTCAAGTACATTGAGGCACGATGATCTTGACAAGATGGAGAAAAATATTCCAATAATTTTATGCAAATTAGAACGATGTTTTCCTCCAGCGTTTTTTCGATGTAATGGAGCATTTGCCTGTTCACTTGATCGATGAGGCTCGTAATGGCGGTCCAGTGCAATTTAGATGGATGTATCTATTTGAAAGGTAGATCATATATTTTTATACATTGATTTCATAACTTAAATTATCTTATACATTGTTATTTATAACATAAAAATTATCGTTAACAATGTTATAGGTATTTGGGCAAGATTAAAGAAATAGTTAAACAAAAAGCTCAAGTAGAAGGGTCTATATGTGAGGCATATCTCCGGCGTGAAACTGCAAACTTTTGCTCCTTCTACTTTAATTCCCATGTGCGGTCAATGAGTACGCGCTTACCATGGAATGATGATGGCGGTATTGATGTTTCGCTACCATCAAATTTGTCGGTTTTCAATCAACCAGGTCGTCCGTTAGGAGCATGTACGGAGCGGTATTTTGAGAGTTTGCAGGAGTATAACTCCGCTAAACTACATGTACTGTTGAATTACGATGAATTTGAAATTTATATCAGGTAAGTATCACATTTAATAAATTAAATTTAATTTATGCCTTCTATATGATTATCAAAAACCTGAATTAAATCTTGTCAAACGTAGCTATTTTCGACAACATTATAGGATCGCAGAAGTTGACGCAAGCGATCGAATTGAAAATGAATTCGCCGATTGGTTCAATTCGCACGTAAGTTTAAATTTTCAAAAAAAAATAAAATGGTTACACAATCAAGTGTGTAAATTGCATATATATTATTGTTGACGTTAAGTATATGCGTTTCATTATATAGGTCCATGAACTAAACAATGGAATGTTGTCAATATTTTTAAAACAACTTGCGCTGGGGCCTAATTTCAATGTGAGGACATATCCGATATACATTGTGAATGGTTTCAAATTTCACACACGATCATGGAGTGAAGGTAAAAAAATAATGAATTGTGGCGTATGGGTGAAAGGCGGTTACGATGGCGATTCCGGCGAGGATGACTAATATGGAATTTTGAATGAAATTCTTGAATTGGAGTATACGGGAGAACCATTAAAAAAAGTGGTTTTGTTCAAGTGTGAGTGGTTTGACCCAACTCCACAAAGAGGAACGCGCATTGCACACCCAGAATGTGGTATTATTGAGATGAAACAGACGGGCAGATATAGAAAATATGACCCTTTCATAATCACCCAACAAGCGCCAAGTTTATTTTGTTGTACACCCAGGCCGTATTCGTGGCAAGACCCAATGGTTCACTGTAATTAAAAGTAAAGCTAAAGGCAGAGTTGAAACTCCTGGTGGAATGGAGGAGGCTTACCAAAATGATGTGTGCCAGGTTATGAACTCATCAAGTGATGATGTAGTACCCGCTTTGCGTGATGAAGATGTTGGCTTAGATATTGTTCAGCAAGTTGAACTTGAGGTTCAGGAGGAGGATGAAGAGGAAAATGATGATGTCTCGGCCGACGAAGAATATAGTGAGAATGATGAGGTTCATGATGAAGATTTGACTTTAATGAACGATACGAACAATGATAGAGACAGTGATTAGGGTTCATTTGATTTTTAATTGTGATTGTTAATGATTGAATTCTTATGTAATACTTTATATTAATGTAATTATGTATCTTTCTAATTAATATGAGTATGCACTTCATCTATTAATTTATATTAACGACAAAAATTTAGATGCAACCGCGAAAACGTTCCGGATCAAGTAATGCCATACGGGGTAGAGTAAATTCCTCACAATCATATGTCCCCGACACTCATCCTTTGTCACATGATTTAAACAATCCTCCAATTATCAATGAACAAATGAACACAACTTACCATCAAGCTGCATCGGCTCCACTGCAATTCATGCCTACTCCATTTGTCGGTGGACATAGTCCACCGATTACTTCACCTAATCCATCTGCCCAGGACGCATACAGCATCCCGGATCCTCCAAGCACACAACGAGGTGTACAAAAGCTTTTCTTGGAGCCTGCTCTGAATTGGTAAGAGACAGTATAATATGTTAAGTTTAAATGAATTAAATTAACTTAATTGTAATCGATATGACGTGTATATATATTGTATGTGCAGTAGCTTCTCCCCCGCCGACCGTGGAGCTAACACTATAGGTACCGTATTGAAGAGTCGAATGACTGAGTTTGTACCTACATTCAAATATGTTAGCGCGGAACTGTTTGATACGTGGTTTGCAGAGTGGAAGGTTCGCATATTTTGTATATTGATTATATATAACACGTAACACATATATTGTTTTATGCATTTGTAATCTTTAAAAATATATTTTTATACAGAAATATGTTGAGTGGGATCCTGCGCACGAGCATCATATGAAAAGGGCTTTTCAAAGTCGTGGTTCGAGGAAACTGTCGCAGTTATACGAGCATGTTAGGGAAGTTAGGACACGATCGGCGTGGATAGTGCCCCAAATATGGGATCAATTGAATGTCTACTGGGCTTCGGAGAAATTCAAAAAACAAAGCGAACAGAATAAAAAGAATAGGGAAGCGGGTGGTGGAGCATGTTATGGTGGCGGACCGAAGTCACTAGCGACGAAAAAACTTGAGATGGTATGTTTGTTATTATTAATTTTATTATTAATATTATTGTTATTATTAATTTTATTTTTCGATTATCTAGAAAGCCGAGTGTCAACATGCCGTCGACTATCATGAGGTGATTCAAAAGTATTATACGAGAGCACTTAGATCTGATGAGATTATCGAGGGTGACGAGGATGAAGGGAGCACGGCCAATAATGTGGTTTGGCTAAATCAGAATCCCAGACAAGTCCACGTACGTATACAATCTATTAATTTACATGTTTAATTAACTAATTATACAAACTTGCATGAATTAAATTTCAAATGTTGAATATAATTTATTTTATTTTATTTCATGTAGGAGAACTACCAACAATTGTTGGGAGCCCAGGAACAATCAATAGCAGCAGGGTTGAGCGATGAAAATACACAGCTGTCTAAACACGAGCTGTTTATGCAGGCGGTCGGACCACCGAACAGAAAGGGCTGTCAAATCGGGCTAAACTACGTTCCTCGGGAAAAGAGAGGGCAACACTCATCCGGATATTCCTCGTTGCGTACTGGTCCTTCTAATGCCGGTGTAGATGTAGAGACGCAGTTGTCGCAACTCAGAGATCATCTTGACAATTATATCTCATCTCAAAAAGAAGAGATGACCCAATTAAATACACAGAATGACATAATGATGTCAATGATGCAACAACTGTACACCGGACTTGTGAACAATCGCCCGTCTGCCTCCGGACCAGCTCCCCAGTCATCTCGTCGTCGTCGTCCCATGGGCAATACGTCTCATGATACCGCTTATGATCCCTATCAAGGATTTCCCGCTCCACACATGTTCACACCGCAACCAAATACGAATCCCACGAATGTAGGAGATAACGAAAATGGCATTGATTATTTTGAGGATGAGGATGAGGATGATGAGTAGATACATTTCATATTTTAATTTGTCGTATGAACAATGTGGTTTTTTTGTTTGGCGTATTTGGATTTTGTATTTGAATTACTTGAATTATATTTGTATTTTATATTTGAATTGTCTTTGCATATTTGTCAATTTATTTTAGCTTTTTGTATTTTTGTTTATTTTACGTATTTGTTAATATTAACATTTTGCATTATTAGAATATTATAAATAAAATTTATAAATAAAAAAAAATCTAAAATGGACTAATTAAATTCAAAAAATTAAGAATATTAGCAATTTTTATTATATTAAAAAAAATTAGAAAAACGGGGGAAAAACGGGGGAAAATCGGGGGAAATTTCCCCCGGTTTAATTAAATTAAGTTTTTTTAAAAAATGTCTGGGCAAAATTCCGGGGGAAATTTCCCCCGATTTTATTTAATTTAATTTTTTTTAATTAAATACGGGGGAAAAATCGAGGGATATTTCCCCCGGTTTTAATTAAATTAAATTTTTTTAAAATAAAACGGGGGAAAACCGGGGGAAATTTCCCCCGATTTTAATTAAATTAAATTTTTTTTTTAAATAAACCGGGGGAAAAATCGGGGGAAATGTCCCCCGGTTTTAATTAAATAATTTATTTTTTTTCAATAAACTGGCGGAATATTCCTCCGGTTTTTATTCCAGCGGAATATTCTGCTGGTTTTTCCGCCGGTTTACGCCGCTTCGCCGATTCCGGCGAAAAAACAGAGGGAATTCCGGCGGCCGGTCATATTCTGGCGCCAAAAAAACTGGTGGAGCGGTTTCCGCCGGTTTTACGATTTTTCGGCAGAAATTCCACCGGATTTTTCCCCCGATTTTTGGCGTTTTTCCTGCAGTGTGATTTCGGTATTTGTGGGGCATGTTGGGAAATGGGTTTCTGTTTACAAGTTGAATTATGACAAGGCTTGGGATTTTGTGAGGACTTTGGGCAATTACGACTTATATCTCAGCCCGACTTCCTCATTCTCTGTTTTGACTGGTTTACCCCGACTTCCAATATTGTTTTTTGCTCCTTGGACACGGGCACGTGGCATTTCTCGGGCAACCAAGATTCATCCGGTGATCTATATGGTACAAGATTACACCTCAAGCCCTGCTGGATTAAGCCCAGTTGGTAATTTATATTTGGATGTGTTTTTTCTAAAGTATTTGTTCATCAAAATAATGAGATGTTATTGTGAGATTTACATCAAGCCTCTATTGTTTTCCGAAACCTTTCTCACAAGGAAGAGTAACCCACATTGATGGAATTTAATTTGTGTTTTAATTGATATATATACAACTCGCGGTAATATTTTGCACATTTTAGTTAGGCTGTAACATATTGTCAAAAAGAAGAAAAAAGAAACGGAAAAAGAAAAAACAAACATTTATTCATGGCCCAAAAGGATTTGCTTCTAAGAAAAGCCCAAAACATTATCGAGCATCTATTGGGCTAAAATTAGGCTGCATTTTTGTTTTCTAAAGAAATGCCCAAATATTTTTTCACTATGAATGTGCTGTCAAATGCGTAGGCTGACATGTCCTTGGCCTTGTGATGGAACCATCGGATCAATTTAAGTGGAGCAAAATCTCCGACCTGATGAGCCAGGTGGAGTCGCGGGTCGAGGGGAAAAATGGAAAGGCTCATGGACAAGTGTGATTATAGTTCAAAATGGGGTTAGCTCATAGGAGCAAAAATCATATCGGTATTTATACTATATATTAAGTGTGAAGACCTTTGACTTTTTCTTTGGTGCGTGTAATCGTGGTTTTCTTAAAATGCCTTTTTAACTATTTTTCTCTTTTCAATTCACTCCCTCTCACCCAACAAAGTGTACATTTTTTTTTTAATATTCTCTTTTATTCTCATCTCTCTCCCATTTCTCCTCTCACATTATTTATTTTAAATTTATTATTTACTTTTTAGTCAAAGAGTAATTTATTTTTTAACTCATCAGAAATCTAATAAATATATTTTCAAAAATTAAAAAGATAATATATGATGCGGGTTGAATTCGAGAGCTAGTCGACCTCGGTCGGTTACTCTGGTCGAGTATGTAGGTGAAGGTGTTTGAACGAGAAGTTAACCTGCAACGAGGGAACGGCAACGTGAGCTAGTCAAGACGGGTCTCGGCTATGACCCTCCGATACTCAAGTCAATTGATCGGTTTATGAAGAGATTTGAGCAGAGTAAGAGTGCTAAGGTTAATTAATGCGTGTCTCTTACCATAAATACGAGGGTATTTATACTATGTCCAGGTAGACCACACTCATGTGGGCTTGCTAGGCCAAGTAGGTCGTTGAGGGTTGATGTGGACAACTCATGAGCCTAATGGTAGAGTCCGTAGGTACTAGCTGGCACTCCATTAATGAGGTATGGGGTTTGGTGGCACCCCCATACCTAGTCTGACGGAGCATTTAATGCTAGCAAGGATCCGTTGGACCCGGTATGGCTCTGGTCGATCATGCAATCGACCAGGAGGGCCAAGGAGCTAGGTTTGATTGAGAGGGAAATCGTCCTGTTGGCCTCGTCCAGGAGAGGGGTTTGCCAAGCCAATCGGTATACGACATTCGGTTGGAAAGGTCTCCAAGGAAATCGATCGGGGGCACAAGCGAGCTTGTCACGAGAAAGGCAGTCGAGAGGTCCGGTCGGAATTATGCCACGTCATTAGCCCCTCCACTCCCCGGGTCGGATGTAAAGTCTACCGGGAAGGTGAGTTCAATCGGGTTGTTACCGCCAGGAATTTGAAAAGTCATAGCTGTAATAATTACGCCGATTGAGATTCTTGAGGGCGGCATTTTACCCGCTCACTACTAGAAACAACAGATTTAGCCACAGATTTTAGCCACGGATTTTGGCAAAAATCCGTGGCCCAGAAAATTAGCCAGGAATTTTTCCGTATCTAATTTTAGCCACGGCTTCACTCAGCCACGGATTAGGCCATGGCTAATGACCACTAATTTCTAGCCACAGACATTAGCCACGGTCAGGCCATGGCCAATTTGGCCACTAAATTCTGGAAAATGCATGGTCGTGGCTAATCCAAAATAAAAAATAAAAATTAAATAAATTAAAGCTAACTGACCCTCCTTCCCCCCCCCCCACCCCCACCCAACCCAAGGACCCCCCAGCCCACCCCCAAACCCACCCCACACCCCAAAGAGTCATATTTATAATTATAACATTTCTTGCCCTCCATAGGGGGTTTGAACCATGGACCTCATGGTTACAAGTGTGGCATCAAATCATTAGACCACTTGACATCTTCGATTGTAAAATGATTTTTCTTATGTTTAACATATATCTATGTTATATTCTAAATGTAAATTAGCTAAATAAATTTCATTAATTTTATCTATTTTTATAATCTATTAGTTTTAATAATTTTTGATTTATTAACCAATTTTTATTTTTTATTTCAAATATTTAGGTAACATATTTATTTCAACAATTTTAAATGCTAATTTTATTTTCCTATCGAGTAAAATGAATAATAATCCTAAATCAATTAAAATACACAAATCAAATATTTGAATTTATTTTGTTGAATTAGTTATTTAACTTAATTTTTGACAAGTTATATCAAATGTATTTAAGCATAACTCTATCTTTATATTGTGGGAGAACTTTCATAATTTAATGAAATCATTTATGTTGACAAGTAGTATTCCAAATAAGTGTTTCATTTTAATATTCCTACTATGTTGCATGAATATGTTGCCTAAATGTATCTTATGAAATAAAAGATAAAATACCGTCTGAAATATGAAATCTTATTCGAGTTGTAGCCTTCAAATATTTTGAAAATCCAATATATATATATATATATATATATCAAGTTATATATATGTCATGGTCCAGTCCTTTATTTTTTTTTACTAATCTTTGGCTTTCCTTTTTTTTGTTATTGCAAAGTATTTAGTGATTGAACAAGTAATTTATTAATTATAAAAAATATTTAATTAATTAATAGCAAAAACAAAAATTATCACAAAAATTTATTTAGATAATTTATATTTAGGATTTCGCATAACTTATATTAGTTAAGTCTAGCAAAAACTAATTCTTTAACGAAAAATTAAAGTGATGCAATGGTTTGATACTTTAATTTCAACCAAGAAGTTAAAAGTTCGAACCACATTATATTCAAAAAAATAAAAAAAATTATATTCTGTGGCTAACAACTAGCCACGGTTAGACCGTGGCTGTTAGCCATGGGCTAGCCACGGTTTGCTCGTGGCTAAATTAGCCACGGTCTAACCACGGCCAGACCACTCTGCCTTATTAGCCTAGTTATTTTACACTGAAATATTTTAAATTATCAATAACAATTATACGTTGTTGAATTATTAATAAAATTATTATATAAGTTATGACAATTAATCAATTATAAACTTTCAAAATCAGAATAAGTTATGTAGTATAATCCAACATATTGTGATATTATAACATATCTAATATCTAACATATCTAATATCTAATATATATATAGTCTATATGATATAACTATATATCTATATATAACATATCCAACATATGTTATAAATGTAGTGTACGTATATATCGATCTAATATATATATATCTATATATCTAATCATATGTACTATATATCAATCATCTATATGAAATAAACATATATCAGTGTATTATATATCTAATATATGTTATATATGTACATGTACATCTAATTATATATAAATACACATATATATATAAGTATATCTAATCTTATATGTATGTAATATATCGAATCATTTATTATATATATCAATATATATAATATCCATATATTATTTAAGTATAGCAAAAATTAATTATTAAACAAAAAGTCAAAGTGGAGTAGTGGTTTAATGCTCTAACTTCAACTAAGAGGTCAAGATTTCAAACTATACCTAGTGTCAAAAAATAAAAAAATTTGGCCACAGATTTTTAGCCACGGCCTGGCTAAAAATTGGCGCCAAATTTCGCGCTAATTTTAGCCACCAAAAATAGCCACGGGCAGGCTATCGCTAATCCGTGGCTAAGTTTTTTTTTTTTTTTTTTTTAAATTCGTGGCTAATCTGTGGCTAAAATCCGTGACTATATGCAGTTTTTCTAGTAGTGGCTATAAATAGGGATAGTGGACCGGGCGTTGACTTCACCATTTCGCGAGAATTCTTAAGCTGCCCCGATCGATTGTCTCCCCTGTTGTTCGAACTTCTCATTTTCTGAGGTCGATCCGACTCTCTACTAGGTAATTCTTCTTACTCAAAGCCTCATTTTTTGCTTATTTCCCACATGGACAGTCGTAGGCTAATTAGAGAGGTCGGATTAGATAGCTCCTCGAAGGGTAGCTCTAAGGGGAGTAGCACAGGCACCAGCTCGACCCCCTCAAGTGACAGCCCGGTCAGGTCTGGCGCCGAGGTGGAGGTCAAAATGCACACGATCGATGAGGTGGAGGAAGGCGATGAGGAAGCCGATGCCCCGCAGTCTTATCGTACCGAGAGGGAGCACGACGATATCCCGTCGACAATGACTCCAATCGAGGTCTCGAATGCCATGACCAAATTCCACATCCCCTCGCGTTTCCAAGCTTTTGTCCTGCCCGTCGGTTCACGGACGGTAAGCCTACCCCGTAACACGATCGCAATCCACTTAGGAGGCATTGTGGAATGGGTTTAGGTTCCCGATCTCGTCTGACACGACAACCATCTATAACTTTTGTAACATTCCTCCCTTTCAACTTTCTCCGAACTCCCACTGTCTAATTTGTATTTTTATAGTCATGATTAAGGCCTTGGCCAGGCCCCATTGATAGAAAATTTTGCGGCCTTCTTTAAAGTACAAAACTCCGCCTGGTCGGGTCCGACCGATCGAGGCGGCTTTTTCTACATCATGGCCCGATCAAGTTCAAGGATAATCCATACCCGCCAGTCTTCGTATGGGGAAAAGTGGAAGGCGAAGTTCTTCTTCGTTCGCCATGCCTTGGGGTTCCCCAATTGAAATACTTGGAACGATGAGATCGACAAGATCAACTTCAACGGGGTGGGGAATCCAACCTGGGAGGATCCCTTCTTTCGGAGCCGCCAACTCGATCAGGGCCTGATGTGGAGCGGCTACCTCCTTCAAGAGGGGTTTTTAAACCTCGCGGGCATCTACCTAGTCGCGGCGCCACGTGGGGTATATTCTTGGTATGTCTATCGCTATTTATGAACAGTTTTTACGATCAACTTGTATATATAATCGATCTGACGGTCTGATTTTTAATGTAGACAGCAAAGTGCTCATGGACGCCCACAAAGCCATGCTCGCCCAACTATCCGCCGCTCAGAAAAAATGCTCATGGAATCCGATCAGCACCTTCTGCGGTCGGGACCAGGCTCACGTCTCACACCTGGCCCGGGGGTGCAAATTCAAGAAGGATCATTGGTATCTCCTCGACCAGAGTCTCGACCAAATCCACCGTTGGTTCGAGAGGGTAGTCATAGGGGTAAGAATTTTTCATCTTTTTGTTCGAGTTGATTTTCTTGTTTTCCTATTTCTAACCTCTCTTTTTCGATCGACAGATGGCGTCCAGACACTTCTTCCACGTGTACCGACGGGCGGAGGTGTACAAGGAGGGTAAGGATCGGTATAAGAGGATGCACCGACTGGCGGCCAAAAATGAGCCGGGACAGCTCAAGGCCAAGGTCGAAGAGCTCGAGACGATGCTTGCCGTGGCCCGCTCAGAGCGCGAGCTGGCCTAGAAAAAACACGAGGCCCAGGTGAAGCTTAATGAGGCTCTCGAGAAGTCCCTTGAGCTGAAAGTTGGTGAGGTCAATGAAGCCGAGCGTGCTCGCGACCTGGCATGCAAAGAGGAGAAAGCCTCCTACGACTGGGGGTACAACAAGGGCCATGAAGTCGGCGTTCGGGAAGAGCTCGAGAAATTGGCAGATCGAGAGCAGGCCTGTTCGAGGGCGGCCGTCGAACACTTCCGCAAGAGTGGCGTCTTTGGCGCCGTATGCTCGGTGAAGTCCTTCCCTCGCATCAGTGAGGCATTCGATCTGGCTGCCAGAAGGGCCATGAAGTCTGTCAGATCGAGTACTTGGGTGGCCTGCCAGAAGGCTTCCGTCAGGAGGATATAGGGCTCGATCGGGATGAGTCCTGCTAGCTGATCGGCGAAGGCGAGGGAGGGGCCGGTCCTTCCGCTCCGCTCTTCATGGGCGATGAGTTTGAGTACACCGCCAAGCTCGTCCAAAAGCAAACGCTGGAGGACATCGAGCTACTACTCGATGATGATGAGGAAGGCCCGGGCGGTGAGTCCTCGGTGGAGGTTCAAGGCCCCAATCGAGAAGAGGGCCAGGCTGGTGCTGAGGAGGCGGTCGAAGACCCGGGCTCTTGGGAGGATGAAATTAATGTAATAAACTAGGCCCCCTCCCCCCCCCCCTTTTGTAACTAATTGGTATTTTGAATTAAAATTTTATTTGATTCCAACATCCTTTCGTTCAATTCCTTGTTGCTATATTTTTTCTTTTCGACTCCTTATTATTATTTGTTCGAAATAATCCATTTGTTAGTAATTGCAAGTCTGCGTTCGAAAATAATTGCATAATCTTTCGATCAAATTCATTAATAAAATTAAGCTTAAGGAAACGTAAAGTTTGGTTTACAAGAATAGGGCTTAAGAATTAAAATAGAAACTTTGAGATCGATCAGATAAAAGATTCGAACAGAAACTTTACATAGGGTAATATGCGACTTATGCACAGTCGGGGAAGTTCTTGACTGCCCATATCTTCTAATCAATACGTATTATTTTTTGAGACTTTCGTTATCTTGTACGGTCCTTCCCAATTCGGGTCGAGTTTGCCTACGTTGCACGAGAGTTCGACCTTCTTGAGAACGAGATCACCAACTTAAAAATTTCGAGGGACCACTCCCTTGTTGTATGCCTTGGCGACGACTGCCTTGTAATTATGCATCTTAACCCAAGCTCAATCGCGCAGCTCTTGTATGACCTCGAATTCGTGCTCACATGTAGATCTGTTCAGTTCGGGGGCGAAATGAGCCACTCGAGCAGTTGCATGCATTATTTTTGTGGGGATAACCACCTTCTAGCCGTACACAAGTGCGTACGGTGCTTGTCCCGTGGCTGATCGAGGGTTTGCTCGATATGCCCAAAGTAAGCTCAGGAGCTCATCGGCCCTCTCTCCTTTGTGGGCCTCAAACACAGCCTAAGGTTCTACACTAGAACCAGTTTGTCACCTCGGCTTGATCGTTCAACTGAGGATTTTTGACCGATGTAAATTGTTGTTCGATCCCATGTTCTTTGCTCCATTCGATCATTCTCTTGCTCTGAAATTGGGTTCTGTTGTCCGAGATTAGCACCCTTGGAACCCCAAAGCGGCATACTATGTTCTTCTATATAAATGATCGAACAGAGGCATCCGTAATTTTCGCGACCGCCTCTGCTCCGACCCACTTGGTGAAATATTCAACTGCCACTATTGCGTATTTTCTCTGACCGGGGGCTAGCGGAAAGGGTCCCATGATAGCGATTCCCCACTGATCGAATGGCCACGATATATCCACGCTTATCATCTCCATTGTGGGCCAGTGGCTTAAGTTGGAATGGTATTGACAGTTTGGGCATTTCTGGACGAACCGTTTCGTGTCTTGGACCAGGGTGGGTCAAAAGACCCCACTTCGGGTGATTTTTTGTGCCAACAATTGGCCGCCCGAATAGTTCCCATAGCTTCCCCCATGAATGGAGTTCATCACCTCATCGGCCTCTCGTCGGTCAAGGCAGCGGAGGGGCAGTCCTATTAGAGATCTTTTGAATAGCCGACCGGAATGATCGAGCGCGAATCAGGTTGCACAGTACTTGAGCCTTCGAGTGGCGAGGGCGTCATCGGGTAGGGTTCCATTCGATAGATTGTCCTGAATCTCGTCTTGCCACGATGGTTCTCGCAACTCGATGGGGAGTATCTGCTCGACCAACGTCTGATCAATTTCTGGTTTCTCGGATGTCATGAACGATATCAACCGGCTCTTTGTTTCCTTCTGGGAACTTGCGAATTTTGAGAGGGCGTCTGCTCATTCGGTCTCTTCTCTAGGCACCTGATCAAGAGTTAAGGAGGTGAAGCGATCTTTCAGTGCCTTCACCATTTCCAAATATTTTACCATTGACGTTTCGCGGGCATCGTACGTGTGACGACCCGGTAATCCTTTATTTAAATATTTTATATTATACAAGTTTTGTTGACTTATTTTGTGAATTATTATTTTATAGAGATTATTTGTCCAAATATGATTTTTATTTGCGAACAAGTGAACATTTTTCTACAAAAAGTTTTATAAAATATTAGAAATTCCAAATATTCTTAAAATTTTATGCATATAATATTTCTAAACTCCCAGAATTATTTAATAGATTATTTTCAACTTTTACCTATTTTTCCAAGAATGTATAGTAATTTTCGAAAACATTGTCTTTATGCATTAATTAGAAATCTAATTTTTAAAATGCTTAATTATTATCAAAAAAATGGAAATACTAATATAAATAAATATTCTAGATTTTATTTGACTTATAAAAATTAATTTTTGAATTTTTAGAATTTTATTTCTATTTTTGGCAATTTTCGAAAAATGGGCAAAACAAGGGGTATTTTGGTCTTTTCACTTCTCCAACCCCAAATTTCGGTTTTGCTGAGAAATAAAGAATAAAAATACTTAATAAATAAGAGTTTTCAGATTTTATAGGTTTTTATTTGATCTTACTTGATTTTATTCTATATTTTATCAAAATATCTCTACTAACACACTCTTGAACCCTCATATACATATATAAATATATATTAGTGGAAATATACATAGCTACATATACACACACACATACCCACATACATTTACATGGTGGTTAGTAAAGTGAGGTGTATGTATATACAACCATGTATAAATGTATGGAGGGTGTAATTTGATGATTTTAATATGTAGATATTTGCCTCTAATACTTGGAAGATCAATACACAAGACCATACACACCCACAATCCTCATTTTTCAGCCATTTTCCAGCCCCAAAACCGTCCACTCTCTCCTCTCTTACACTCTCCTTCATTTTTTCCTCCAAACACTACACTTTCTCCAAACTACTACACTCCTTTGAAGAAACTAGGGTAGGAACACTTCTTTATGCCTTAATTAGAGGTTTTTTCTTCTTCTTCTTGAGAAGAAAGGGCAAGCTTCCATACTCTTGTGCCCAAACAATGTAAAAGAACAAGCTTGAATGGCCTAGAGTGAGAGTTTTGCCAAACATGCCTCCAAGTTGAGGGTTTTAGTTGTTTTACCATCTTCATGTTACTTTAAAGCTTTGTAGTTAATTTTTTTCATGTTTTAACTCTTGTTGGGAGGAAGTTGAAGGATGGATGGACTTTTGAGCATGATTTTGAAGATATGATGTGATTACTATGCTTATTTGGAGTACTATGTGCTTACTATGCTTTATTGAAAATACTATGTGATTATTGTGCCCTTTTTGCAATAATATGGAATTCGTATGCTTTATTTGAACCATTATGTGAGTCCTATGCTTTATATGAAGTAGTATGAGACCATGATGCTTTATTTGAGCTAGTAGGGGAATATCCTATATTGTTCTTGAAAGTCTTAGTAAAGAAAGCTCCACATGTCTATTATTTGATAAATAGAACTTTTATTATAATTTATCCTATAGATTTATGCCTACTTTAGGCTTTTACATATATATATATATATATATATATACCTATTTAAGGTTTTAGTAAGTGATTAGATGATTATGGAGATATATATCTATGTACGTATATATATATATATATATATATAAAAATATTTAAAGTGTTATTATATATTCATTTAACTAATTTCATTATATGTTAATTTTATATATATATTTATGTACGTATATGTATATATATACTTATTATAGACTACTTTTATATATAGATATATATATTACGTATATGTATATATGTATACTTATATTCATTTCGCTTCTCTTTGCACAGGAGGTTTCTTAAAAACTTTTTACAAATGAAATTAAACCTGTCGTCGTATTCTAAGGACATTTTACAAAAAATTATTTAGACCTGTCGTTAGTATCCAATCAACCCCATACAGCCCTAAAACGCCTTCCCAATGGCTTGAGCGGGCACAGAGGATTTCCAACATAGATATCAAGACTGAATCTAAATTATGTAAAACCTTAGATACAAGACTGGTTTAATACTTCAACCCATGCAAAAAGGATGCAAAAGATTATGGAACCACAATCAAGCCATTATCTTGTTTTAACTTTGATATTATTTAACACACAAGCACTTTAACTATGCATTTTTAATGAAATAAACAAAGTTTTAAACTTAACAATACTTAAACTAAATAAAAAGGCTGTAAGAGGTACCACGAGTTTAACCTCAACACTGCTTTATTTAATCCTTTTAATTTGACACAGTGCCCAAACGAACCAGTACAAAGAAATTATAAAGCAAGAAAAATATAAACAATAGAGAAGAATACAGAACATAAGAAGGAGGATGAGAAGAGGGGATCCCTAAACTAAAAACATTCCTCGGCTTACATAGAGGAAGACACTGCAAACCAACAAAAAAGAAAAAGGAACTTTAATAATTTTACAGACTCAATTTTTCAAAAAGCAATACAATTATTGTACGGCGGCATCTTGCACAGTAGCCTTCTTTTATTTTCGTCAAAAGCAAACAGTAATTATGTCAGCATCGGTCTGTTTTGGAATCTGAGCACAGTAACCTCCATTATGACCTGCACAGTGCTCTTGATAATTTTGAATGCTTACGCCAACGCTTTCATTAGCTTTCCATCTGCGTCATTGCATACGCCGGTCTTTTCCCCAAAGCTTTATCTCCAATTAATGCAATCATGGCGTCCATTTGCACATCGGATTCTTCTGCATATGGATCCTGGCTTTCACGCGCAAACACTTCCTCTTTAGAGGATGAGGACAAAGAAAGAATATCATCTGTGTCAAGGTCCACATCAAAATTGTTTTTCATGTCAAGCTGCACTGTGGCTAAATAGGCATTAACCACATCCTTCTTTGAAAAGGATCCTTTCATCTTCAAATCTTTAACAATTTTGGAGAATGCAGAATTATCATATTGATTTTCCTCAGCAACTTGCTTTTCATAAGCAGATATCTTGAATTTTATCTTATCAACAGTCTCTTGGCTAAATAAAACTCCGATTTTTGGATCAGTCAAAATCATTTTCTTCCAGAAAGAGGTGAAGAAAATGCGTTTTAAACATGGAAGATTTTCAAGGGTATATCCTAACTCAGGTTCCCACTTCCAAATCCATGGGATCGAAAACTCCATAAAGAAATGAAGTGATGCTATAGCATCAATCCAACAATTAGCCTCTTTGGATTTTTTAATTCGAGGAGAAACTTTTATCCAGGCTTCAAACAAAGTTTTAAACGGATCGGGTAGGATTTTTACCGAAGGACCGAAAGTCATCCACCATTGGATGAACCAAGTAGGAATATTATCAGTATAGAGGAGAGGGCAGGTTTTAAACCACTAAGTATGTTTTTTCTTATGATTATCATAGAAAAAACATTTCATGAACGCATCAATATAGTCCCAATAATTATATTTAATAACTTGTTTTAATTCGGGACAGAAAAACTCTTTTTCTTTAAAAGTACTTAATCCCAATTCCTCAGCAGTCATTATCTGCTTAATAATTGCCTTTGTAAAATTATAATAGGCATTGATACTTGGGGATAGAAATGATGAAACTGAATGGTACCTGTTTTTTCAAGAATCATTTCATATATTAATCTGCCTTTAGCAGTTCCACCTGGATATGACCTGGTTTCCAAATATCATTCTTTTAACTTGTATGGATCTTGTGAGATTAACAGATCGTTTGGCTCAAGTAGGAACATTATTTCCCTTCGAATCATGGGCACATATGGCAATGGCTCCATATCGGTATTAACCTCACTATCTTTTACTTTAGCAGCATAGGAGTAAGAATTACTTCCTTGACTGGATTCACCTATATTATCTTGCTCCTTTAACTTTCTTTGTTTAAGGAACTCTTTAAATTCCTTATCAAAGTCGTTCTGGTCAGAAGAGAAACTTTCATTATAAAGTTTGTTTGAGCCCATCTGATTTACCAGATAGCGTCCACCACGTCCACCACGGTCACGGTACTTACCATAACCACGATAACCTGTTCCCCGTGGTAACATTATACCTGCAAAAATTAGGCAATGCATCTTTCATTGATTATTTTTGCCACTTCCTTTTTCTTTTTCTTTAGATCATGAAGAATATTAGTATGTTCTATTCGCAAAGGATTATCCTCACTAGCATGGTTAAACCATTCTTCTAACAAACTGATATGTCGATCAATATATCGAGCCCTTTTTACTAAATTATGAAGACCACAAAATCTTTTGTCCATCATTTCAATTTTTGCTCTTTGTAATTGATGCATTTGAATTTGCAAAGGAGTTCTTAGTCCTAAATCCCAATAATATTGATTTAATCTCTCACGCCATCCCTGACGTTCTTCATCAGTCATATGGGCAATCTTTCTTTCAGTTAATTGTCTCCATATCACATTATCTACCATCTGTAATTAAGAAGGAGTATGTAAAAATTCTTTTTCTATTTTTAATATGTCATTAATAAAATTAGTTCAATAATCAATATCCTGTTGGAAATAAGATCTGATTTCACTAGTTATGTGACTTTGAGAAGATCTATACTGAATAAATTTAATTATATCTTCAGCTTCTATTTTTAAATCAGAAAGCCTTTTTAAATAAGAGACATCATTTTCATTGGGTTCTTGGTAAAGACTTGGCATTATCTGCAAAACAATTTAACAAATAATATTATGAATTTTATTGGAATTGAATAAATCAATTGCATAATAAAAATCAAAATGACCCATTAAATTAACTCGGTCTTCATCACTTAAAGGTTGATTTTGGTCTATATACCTATTATGTTGTAAACCAAACTTAATATCTTTTAAACTAATTTTAGTCTGCTTATGGTCTTTTAACAGAAACTTTAAACCCTTATAAGGATAATAAGGATGAAAATATACAAGAGAAGTATCAATAAAAAGACAGTTGTAAACATGTCTATGAAAAATAGCCATTTCAAATAAGACTTTTTTTATTTTATTACTAGTACCACAACGACATGGACTGGAACTCATGCAATACAACTATTTTCAATCTGGCGCTGGATATCATTACCAACATACTTCCAGAAATCAATACACATTTCAAGATATTGTCTAGATTCTGCACTTAAAGGAGGTCCATTTAAATACGTATTAGTTTCAATGCATTGTTCAATTTCTTGAACCATTTTTTTAATTTGTTTCACACGTTGAATCATTCTTGGAATTCGTGTTCTTTTGTAAAAGATAAAATTTATTGGTCCATGATACATATGACCATAAATTCTTCTATCATAAAGATTTGATATCATCACTCTAGGGATAATTACCCTAGGAGTTCTAGGAATCATCCTTTGTCTAGGAACCATTATCCTGTAAAAATTCTCTGGTTCGAAAATCAGGAAGACTATTATCTTTTCCCTTTCTATACTGAATATTAAAATCAAAAGGGGCTAAATGAGCTTGCCACCTTGCAAAAATCTGTTTAGAAACATCATGTTTAAAATCTTTATTAAACATAAACTTTGCTGCTTGACAGTCAGTAAAAACAGTAAAAGTTTGATTATATAAATCATCTTGAAACTTAAGAACACATTTTACTATAGCTAAAATGTAACACCCCACATTTGTGTTATAATTGAAAAAATATTGTTAAGGGGTATTTTGTTACATATTGAAAGTTTGGGTGCCTAAATGGAAGAATTAGAACTTGTAGGACTTGATTTTATACTTTTGGACTGAATTGAAAAGGATCGAAACTTTAGGAATTAAAGTGTAAGGCCGTTATAAGTTGAGGGACCATGTTGCAAATTCTGAAAATTGGTCTTTTATCTTCTTCCTTTGGCTGAAACGTACACACATATACATACACTTATACATACATACATTGATAATCTCCTAAACTTCCCAAGCCCGTATCTTGCTTCTTTCTTCACCAAATCGCGCAAATTATATATGACAATCGATCACTGCGACGAGAGGAACGCGTAGGTGGTGGTATTTTTGGGTTTCGCCGAACGGTGGAGGAGCAGTGACTGGCAGCAGTGACGCGACGGTGGCGGAGCTCCATTTCCGGCGATGTTTTCCGGCGAACTTGAGGTGATTCATCGACTTTGCAACGTGGGAAAGCTATTGGTGAGGCTAATATTGAGTTAGAATCGACGGAGGGGATCGAATTAAAGTGGGGTAAGTTAGGGTTTCTATTGACGGATTTCCTCAATTAAACTTTAATAGCTTGAGATTCCCTAAAATTGAATGAGGGCTTTGATAGATCGCATTGAGATGAATTTTGGGGTGAAACAGGTCGGTGATCCGGCAACGGGCGGTGGCGGCGGCTGGCGGCGATTTTTGAGCAGGTTATTCCCCTTAACGAGCAGGTCTCGAATATGTTGATCTTAGCCCTATTCAATATTTAGTAAGACTTAGTAAGATTTGAATTGGCCAAAATATGAGTTGAAGGAGGGGGAAAATGCATATAAAAGCATGTGTTTGGTGAAAATTTAGTGTAGTGAGTAGTAATGCGAAAGAATTGAGCTTAATTATCTAATAAGTGACACATTTATCGGATAGATTGTAGAAATTGTGCATGATGATTTTCATAGTAGTATTAGATATATATATTAAAACAATTATACATGACATGGACTTGATTGACCCTAATGCTTTGTAAATGTTTGATCAACTTGATACGAGTTGAGGTAGATTAGAATTATGGATTACGAGAGACCTAGGTTCTTTTGAGTGTATATGTATACGTATACAAAGTTTGGAAAATGGGTTACAATTACTTCGATTAATTTAAGTATCTTGATCTAATAGGTGGGGGTGTACTAAAGGACATTGAGTATTAGTAGAGGACTTACGCAGCTATCCACGCATAAAAGGTGAGGGTTCTTCCTTTTCTTGTTGGGGCGTGTAGCCACCATATTTCTAACTTACTTCTTGGACTATGAGCTCGAATATGTCTTATTGTTTCGAATTGTTTGGGCTCGCAGCCTGTTGTAATCGTTTTGTATTCCTGATCGATCTCTTGAACCGATGCTCTTGTGAGGGTTCTTCCTTTTCTTGTTGGGGCGTGTAGCCACCGTATTTCTATCGCACTTACTTAACTATGAGCCCGAATATGTCTTATTGTTTCGAATTGTTTGGGCTCGCAACCTGTTGTAATCGTATTGTATTCCTGATCGATCTCTTGAACCGATGATCTTGTATTAGACTGTTTTCGGCTCCTTACCCATTTTCATGTTGTGTTTCAATCCTGCTATTGTCTAGCTTGTATTTTTATGATCGTTTTCTTGTCTGGTGTACTGTTTGGGGTTTGCCGTACTGTTTGGGGCTTGCCGCTCGTTATATGCTATCCTGGACTTTTGATTAGCCCTTATTCTATTGTTCCATAATTCCTTTGTATCCTGTACTATCTGGGCTTGCAGCCTATTTGAGCCGTGATAGATTTCAGTTGTTTCATGATATCGATTGCTTGTGATTGTTGTTTGTTACCGGTGCTATGATACTGTATTGACGGGGATTTGTTATTTCCCCTGTATTGTGATTATTGGTTATTGTATTGCACTGTACTGTTTTGGAACCCTTCTGCCTAATTATCAGATTGGGGATTGTACTGTTCTGGCGACTATGGGGGTGCCCATAGTTCGCGTTTGTTCCATGGGAAGCTCTCATGGAACGGTCGGGTGGGGAAGTCCCTCGATCACCTGTTTCCTGTCTGGAGTGGCCACCCAGAATATTGGGAGGGATAAGGAAGGGTCTTAATTGTTTCTTGCTTGTGGAGTGATAAGATGGTGAGACTCACTTTATTGATTGTTTGAGATTGTTTCTGAATTGCTATTGCTTGTTCTGACCTTTGGCTATTTATTGTACTCAGTCCTTGAATTATTTCGATAACCGAGCATTATCATGATCCTTGTATTCGCTTGGCTTATACCCTTGAGCTCATTTATCGCCCATTACTGTACACCAATTAACTGAACTATGATCTTCACCTCTATTTGTACTGATCGACCGAGCCTGTCGCATTACTGTTTATTAGTGTTTCATTACCTTGCATATTTCGTATGCCCTCACTGAGTCGCTTGGACTCATTATCTTTTATTTGATGCTTATTGTCCTCAGAGTTATTGAGAGAGAAGTGGGCTGAGAGCGAAGGTTACCGCTGTGCAAAGACAAGTACTAAATGGCTTCCATTTGTATTTTATTCATACCAAACGCTTAGCATATATGTATTCGGGTCCTACGGGAGCCAATGATTGTATTTCGGATAATTGTCTATGTATTAAGTGGCCCGTGGCCTTATCTTGAGCATGTAAGTGGAAACGTACTCATTTGTATCATTAAACCAAATGTAGAATTTAGATGTACATGGTTATGTTGGGTCGATTGGATAAATTACGCGTATGTGATATCAGGGCATGAGTACAGGGCGAATCGTGGAGTCGTTTTATTTTGAGACATTTATTGTTGATTTTAGATCCAGGTCTGTCTGCTAGCTTAGCGAACCGGCTCGGGGCGGCCTGCTCTGGGCCGGGGCGCTACATAAAACTTCTTTAGCAATAGTAGCATAATTCTTTTGGCTATTATTCCATTTACTAGAATGAAATCTAACTAATTGTTTAGATTTATCTATAGGGGAAATTTGACTTAGAATCCCTCCATATCTTATATCACTAGCATCAGTTTCTATGATTTTTTCCCAATTAGGATTGGCTAACATGAGGCAAGGTAAATTACTAACCTTTCTTTTAATTAATTCAACTACTTTAGAATGTTCTTGACCCCAAGACTTAGGATTGTTTTTTAACCTATCATATAAAATAGTTGTATCCTGTGCTAAATTTTTATAATATGGGGAAATATAATTTAAACTTCCAAGAAATCTTTGTAATTGAGTTTTATCTACGATTTCATTAGGGAATTTAGAAGCAAATTCAATACTCCTATTTATAGGAATAATTTGTCCTTTTTCAATATTATGACCAAGAAATCTTATTTTAGTTTGAAACATCATTTTTGGTCTAGAAATTACTAAACCACTTTGAATAATAATTTTCTTAAAAATATCAAGATGTTTAAAATGTAATTCAATAGTTTTTGAAAAAACTAAAATATCATCAATATACACTATTATGAAATCAGTATAAGGAATAAAAATTTCATTCATTATGTTTTGAAATTCTGAAGGGGCATTTTTTAATCCAAATGGTATTACATTCCATTCAAACTGACCAATAGGGACATTAAAAGCTGTTTTATATCTATCTTTTTCATTAATTTGGTTTTGCCAATATCCAGATTTTAAATCAAAATTTGAGTAAATGTTAGCATCATATAATCTATCTAACAAATCTTTTTTATTAGGAATTGGATATCTTATCCATTTTAAAACTTTATTTAAAGGTTTGTAATTTATTAACATAAAAACCAGCACAAGACCAAGGTGACTTAGATTGTCTTATTAATTTCTTATCTAATAAAGAAGCAATTTCTTTTTTAAATAACTCCAAATATTCTTTATTCATTTGACAAGGACGAGACTTAGTCGGAATATTATTTTCAGAAAAATCATTTTCATAAGGAAGAGAAACAATATGTTTCTTACGATTCCAAAAAGCATTAGGGTGATCATTACAAATTTTTATAGCAAAATCATGTTCAATAAATTTGATTTTTTCTTTTAGTTTAGGGTTGCACAATTTTTCATCAAGAGTATTTATTTGTATTTCTTGTTTGAGAAAATTAATGTGACTACCTTTAGCAACAATTAAATCTTGAATTTCATTTAAAATTCTGGTTAAGGGTTCAGTTATGAAATTAAACTGAATTTCTTGGTTTTCAAAAGTTCCAATAAAACCATTTTTATCGATATTTTTTAATGGAAATAATTTTTGAATAAAAGGTGTACCAAGAATTATTTGGTTAGTTATGTTTTTAACTAATAAAAAACTTGTTGGGATACAAACATTATCCTGACAAATAAAAGCTTTAGGTAAGTTATATTTTATATCTAATTTCTTCCCATCAGCAGAACTTAAAGTATGGGTTGTTTTATGAAAATATCTAGTAGGAATTATTCCTTTTTTAATGCAATTTAAATCAGCACCACTATCAACAAGGGCAGTTAAATTTTTAACAAATTTTTTATCAATTAAAAGAGTTATCTTTATATACCATTTTTGAGAAGTTACCATATCCAATGTAGCAAGAAAATTATCTTGATCTGAAATATTTGCTTCAAAATTAAGATTATCAAAATGAGAACTATCTATTATGGATTTTCCTTTTTCTAAGATAGAAAGTCTTTGATTAAAAGATTGATTTTCATGTTTTAAATTAATAATTTCATGTTTAAGATTATCAATTTCTTTTACTAAATCAGGTATAGTAGTAAGCGTTTATGTTTTATATTTTTCTCTTAACATTTGTTTAACAACATCCATTGTATAAGGAGTAGTATTTCTAGGAATTCTAGTATTTTGAAAAGAATTAGTATTATTACTAGTTTCTCCTGTAATATGATCAATAATAAAAGATCTTATCTCAGAATCTTTAGAATGTTTTAAAAGATCTAAAATCGAATTGGATTTCAACATATTAATTTCAAAATCTTTAAATTAAGAAATAAGTTGATAAAATTCATCACAATTTTCATTTTGTTTTAAACAAGGTTGACCATTTTGACAAGGCTGGCATTCTTCATTTTCAGAAGAGGTTGAATAATAACTTTCATTTTCTAAAACTTTCATTTGATCACTATTATTATCAGATGAATTAGTAGTAGAATTATCACTATCACTGTCAGGTTCAGATCCAGAATTTAACAATATTTTACAAAGAGAGTCTTTTAAACCTTCATCAATATTTAAAGCATGAATTTTTTGTTTAACTCTACAATCCTTAGCATAATGTCCAATTTTACCACATTTAAAACAGGCATTCAAAGATTTATACTTTGTTTTCTTATACTTATTAGGTTTATACTGTTTAGGCATATTACCAGATTTACCAAATTGTTCTATTTGTTTTAAACGACGTTTTTCTCTGCGATGTTTTCTATATTGCTTATAACTAGGTGACTTATATTTATTTTTATGAGATTTGTTCCTTTTATCCAAATTAGGAATTTTAGGAGGAGCCATACCAAATTGATCACAAAAATCTCCTAGTTGTTTTTTATCATGTAAATGATATTTCTTAATCTGTTAATTTAATTTAATTTCATTACACAAATTTAATCCTTCATTTATGCAAGCACCTATTAACTTACCATATGTATAATCATCATAATTAATATTTAAACCATCTCTTTTAAGAGTTTTTCTTACTCTTTCAGCAAACAAAGGGGGTAAACCATCTATAAACGTAGATTTCCAGTGAGATGAATTATTCTCTGGGAGTTCTAAAACTCTGCTTAAAAATACATCTTTGTACCACCTAAATGAACTTAAAGTATGACATCGTTGATTTTGTAATAAAGTTCTTACCGTATCAGAATTATCTGACCATCGACTAGTAAAATGTTCAAAAATATTAACCACTAAGGTATAAACTGCATTTTCAGCAGGTTCATTATTTTCAATTTTTACCGCCTGTAATATTTTATCACGAAATTCTTGAGTAAGATAATTATCCTACCAACCTTTTAATTGACCAGTAAAACCAGCAATTATCATAGAAGCAATAGATTTGTCTGTATTGTTATTATTTTTACAAACAGTGTTGTATATTAACATGCGATGAATCATATTAGCAATTTGATTATTTGTAAATCCATCTAAATTCCATTCATAAATGTTTTTACCATTATAACTTGTAGTATTAATAAATTCCTGTTCCTCATATAATATATCTTGAGGAGTAGGTCTGGGATAATAGTAAAACCTTTGGTTAGGTTTATTCGCATATTTATTAGAATATGATTTCTTTCCATATTTACCAAGTTTATTGATTTCATCTTGAATTATTTTTTTAAAATCTGAAGAAGATTCTTCCATTTTATTTGAAAAATCTAAAGTATGAAGTCTTAGACTATCAAATTTTTCTTGTAAAATTTTTTCAAACTCAGAAGTTGATTTTAATTTAAAATTTTTTATTTTAGGAGGAGGTTGTATGGTAGGAATAGAAAGATCAATTTCTTGTTCCTGTTCTTTTTCAATTAACAACTTATTTATTTTCTATGTTAGTCTATCAGACTTATTTATAATTTGATCAATTCGATTAATAGCTATATTAATTTGTTCACCAAGTATTATCAAATACAAATCAGAATAATTTTGTTGTTTAATAATAATATTTATGTGTTTAGCATCAATAACAACAATTTTTGAGTCAACAAGTTTTTCAATATGAACGTGTTTGAGTTTCAGTTTTAATTTCAAACGGATCCTGAGGAGGGAAAATTCCTTTAATAACATTATTTTTAGAAATTTCATAACTTCTTTCCAAGACTGAAATCTTATTTTCTAATTTTTCAAGAAATTTGATCAGAAACCATTGTACAAAAGGTATAGTTTGATTTAATTCAGAAAGATACTTATACTAATTTTCTGAAATGATTTTCATTTCTGATGGTTCAAAAGTTTTAAAAAACCATTCTCTGAAATTTTTCCATTGAGGTTCATTAAATTCTTTTTTACAAATTTGTCGTGCCAGGGAACCTGGACTAAAATCAATCTTGTTACTCATCATAAAAACAATTTTATACATGATATCCCATTTCACTCAGGGTTGGATCGATATCATCGATTTGAGTTTTATTAGGGGAAGCAAAATTTTCTGAATCAATTTTTTAATGTTTAAAAGGATCATTTAAATAAATTGTTGATTCCAAAGATTTATCAGACCTGGTAGGACTTTGATCTTTTTCTTGTTTTATTTCAGAAAGTCTAGAAGTTGAAGATCTAGCAGGAAGTTGAACTTGATAATTTAAAGGAGAGATAAAAGAATATCTAGATTGACTAGATTAAGGTCGAAAACCAATTTTTGGTAAAGAAAGTTGTCTTCTTGGTGGCATTTTAATAAAAACATTACCTTCTTGGGTTTGTTCAATTGAAGTGGGTTCATTTGAAATATTATTAATGACTGGAGCAACATTTTCCATTACCCAATTTTTAGGAAATTCAATTTCATTCCATTTAATAGCTCTACGAGTTGTAATATTAGATTTGCTAAAATTGGATTCAATAACAATTGTTTCATTAGCCAATTTTTCAATTTGTTTACATTGTGGATTTAAGGTGTGAAGAGTTTTATAATAAAGTCTATAACATATACATATTATGTCACGACCCCGATATTCCTTTATATTTATTAAACATCAATGGTAATACTTTACATAAAACATATACAAAATACAAGAGTTACAATTTTCACAAAATACAAAAGTAACTTTATTAAGTAAAATACTTCAAAGCACTCGTTGTTCCCACTGCGCCCCTCAAATGCCTCCGCTCATTTCTGTCTAAAAAGTGTTGGAAAAGAGGAGTCAACACAATGGTTGAGCAGAAATATTACATAATCACATAAGGTGCAAGTGTGTGAAAATTGCACATAAACACGTAAAAGCACATAATACTCCATGTTCGTCACATACAGTGACGTAATACCTTATAACTCCCACCACGATCAAACAATCAATATTCCAACCAAGTCACTCCACGATTCCACCAATCCCAACCGAGTCACACCAGTGATCATATCTCGGGCATATGCCGAATTCCTACGACCCACTCTCACATGGAACACTCCGTCCATATGAGGAGAGATTAGGAATGGAGGGCTGGAACACTTAATACCGGCATCTCCAATAGAATGTCCCGGCGGAACTCAGCCACATCCATTCCACAATATTTTGGGCCCAACACGCAATTGAGAAATAATTTCTCATAACACATATATCTATCAAAGCACAAATAAACAGATCAGGTTCATGCATAGATCTTTATGAAAGCATAATAGCACAAAAACAAAGATATTAACATGTATAGTAAATAATTTGAGGCATAAAATCGTAAATGTGAACATAGGCAATTACTTGGTATTTTTACCATTATTTGGTAAATCCAAGTTAAAGCCTTGTTTATGAAAATAATCTAACATTATGTTGCCTAAACTACTTATGAGAAAGGTAATAATTCTACCTTCAAATGTTTTTAGGAAAAAGAGGGTATATAAAAGGCTATATGGAAGGCTAATGGGTATATATGGATGAAAATAGAAGGGTTTGTGTATATATATATGTGAGTAGAAGATAGACTATAACTAGAAAGTGTTTTGTGTGTTAAAAGTAGAGTGAAAGTGGGGGGGGAGGGGGTTTTAGACAGGATTTTGGGATGAAAAATGAGGGTTGGAGTTGGGATCTATTTATAGAGGAGAAAAGATGAAATAACTAATATTATAACAAAATAAATATATAAACCATGCATTCTATGTGGACCTTTATATATACACATCACTATATTAATTACCTAGTGTATATATATATATTTATGTATGTGGACATGTAGGTGTATATGTAGGTATATAAATCACCACTAATCTATATATGTGGATGTGTGTGTGTATATGTAGATATAGAAATCACCACTAGGTGATATATGGAGGTGTGTGTGTATATGTAGAGATATAATTCACCACTAGTTTATATATGGATTTGTGTGTGTATATGTAGATAGATAATTTACCATTAGTGTATATATGGATGGGTGTGTGTATATGTAGATGTACAATTTACCACTAATATATGTATGGATGTGTGTGTGTGTGTATATGTAGATATATAATTTACCACTAATATATGTATTAGAGGAGATATTCTTGCAAAACAATTATAAAATATACTAAAAATCTAGACTTTATATTTATCATTTAATTAAAATCCGAAAATTAGGTTATAAATAATTAAAATTCAAAAATTATACATATAAAATCAGAAAATATGTTGTTGTATTTATAAAATTCGAAAATTGTATAATTTATTTAGAAAATTCGAAAATAAAATAAATACATGTTTAAAATATTTATTTACATAAATTTTCCAAAAATAATAATCACAATTCAAAATTAATACTTTAAGATCTAAGTCATAAAGTAATGTTAAAATAATAATTTTAATCATAATAAAATTCGAAAATCATAATAAAATTTTCAGGAATTAATATTTTGCATTTTTCAAGTGTTACGAAAACAAATGATGGAATACTCACATTTTTTAAAATGCATGTAGTGTAATGCACATTTATTCACAAATCACATATATTCACACAATAAAATAAGAGTCACATAATAATAATCGCATAAAATATTGCATGAAACGTATATAATAAATTCTAAAATAGTAGGAAGTACCAGAGCATTACATATTACTTCAGATCCTGGGGCATAATTATAACCATGAGTTTTAACATTTAATGTTAATGCATCATAGATATTACTATCTGTAAAAGAAAGTTGTAAATTAGGGAAAACATTAAAATATACTGGACCATGAGCTAAACTACTTTCAATCATTCCCATAACAGATTGATTCCAATTTAAATTTCTACCATATCTTAGGACTACAAGAAAGCTTCCAGGCAATCCTTCCAAAGTTAGAGGTTTAAATGCAATTTGAACTAAACCAATATGTAAAAATTTATACAGATTTTTATATCTTCCAAGGTCTTTATCATTTAATAACCTTAGTATCATTTCATCTTTGTTTAATGATGTAGTTTCCTTTGTTGTTTTAACAACTTGTTTCCATGATATTTTATGAAAAGCACCAATTTCATATATTTTACTTATATTCATCTTAGGGGTAGACCATTTGTTTAAAAAATCTAAATCCTGAGGTATTTTTATTTCATGGCTAACACTGTTTTTAACAGTATTCTTATCATATCTAAATATATTCATCATAAAAGCACACACAGTGTGTGTTAAATAACATCGCCACTAAAACAATCAAACAACTTGGCTCTGATACCATAACGGTGGATCGCTTCTCTTTGCACAAGAGGTTTCCTAAAAAACTTTTTACAAATGAAATTAAACATGTCGTCATATCCTAAGGACATTTTACAAAAACTTATTTAGACTAATTATATTTTAATCTTTATATTTATATATTTATACTAGTTAGATTTATATACTTATATTTATATTTTATATTTATATTTTGTCGATTTACATATTTTTGCTACTAGCTATTTACATACTTAACATTTCTAAGTAAGTTTGCTTAAGAAGCAAACATAAAAGCTTTCATTTTAAGTGTGGAGCTTACTTTACTAAACTATAATATAAACTTCCAAACTTCCAAAGATTATGTGCTTATGCGAATAAATTGCAATTGTGTGAATGGGCCCATATGTGCTGGAATGGTCTGGGGGATGTTCCGCCGGGACATACTATTGAGTAGCCGGAAGAGTTCACACCCCTTCCATCTCCTAATCCCCCCTTGGGTAGACGGAGGGATCTACTCAAGACAGGGGGTCGTAGGACAATACTAGGCGTATGCCCGGGATATGACCGTTGGAGGATAAGGCTGGCGGGAGAACTGTGCTGGTTGTTATTTCGGCTCGGGTAGTTATGAGGGTCACTGTCAGGTGACAAAAGGTAAAAAATGTGAAATTATGTGTGTGCTATGTGTAACTAATGTGCACTTGACACTTGGTGCATAAAGAAATGTTTCTACTCAATGTATGTTGATTTCGTGTTATATAATGCTTTAGATGCGTCCGAAGCTAGCCTTTATGATGATGAGGAAGAGGAAACTTTTGAAGCATTTTACTGGGAAGGAAGATGTAGAATTTCCGCTGCGTACCTATAGTTGTTGGTTTTTGCTTTTGCTATGTAGATATAGTAGAACTAGCAAGTCGATACTCTCCTTTTGGATGTACCCTTATGTTATGTAATGTACCTTGTACGTTTTGTAAGTAACAATGTACGCTTGTATGTAACCACTAATGATAATAATAATCATAATAATAACCATAAGACTAATAATAATAATCAAGGGATTTCGGGGTCGTCATAGTACGCCCCAGCCACCTGGCTTGCTACCAGCTGGGAATCGACCAGAGCTTCTACGCGGTCAATTCCCTGATTGGCTGCGATTTTCACACCAACGATTAGTACCTCATATTCTGCCTTATTGTTGGTGACATTGAAATCCAACTTTATGGTGAACTTGAGCTCCAGGCCGTCTAGACTTCTTAGGTACACCCCGGCTCCTTCCTCCCCCCCCCCCTTTGGAAGGTCGAGGAGCCATCTGTGTGCATAACCTATGGACCAACCAGCCCATCGATCTCGACCGGTGCCCCTACCCTTTCGAGCAGGAAGTCCGCCAGAGCCTATGCTTGACTCGACATGCGTGGTTGAAAAGAAATGTCGAATTCCCCTAATTCGATGGCCCACTTGGTTAATCTCCCGAAGATGTTGGGCTTGGACAGTACTTGTCTCAACGGTTGGTTGGTCAGAACCATGATGAAGTGGGATTGAAAATAATGACGTAATTTTCGAGTAGTGACCACCAAGGCGAGTACAAATTTCTCGATCTCCAAGTAGTTCTTCTCGGCGCCTTGGAGGACTTTGCTAACATAGTACACTGGTCAGTGGGTCTTCCCCTCTATGGTGACGATTACCGAACTAATGGCCTCATCAGACACGGCTAGATAAAGGTATAGGGGTGCTCCATCGACCGGCTTGGTGAGTAGCGATGAGGAGGACAAGTAGGCTTTAAGGTTGACCAGAGCCTTCTCGCATTCATTCGTCCATTTGAAATCTCATTTCTTCTTTCTTCGATCGCTCTCGTTCTCGATCAAAACTGATTTGAACGGAACCTCCTCCCCTTTGACTGGTCGGTTGGTCGCAACGCAGAGTGTTTTAAAGAAAGGGAGGTTCCAGTCAGCCGATCTTGAGATGAACCAATTTAGAGCGATGACCCATCCACAAAGACGTTGTACATCTCGGATAATCTGGGGTGTTGCAATTTCTTGAATTGGCTCAATCTTGGCCGGACTTTCCTCGATCCCCCGTTGGCTGACCATGTATCCCGAAAACTTTCCTCCCGGGACCCCAAAAGTGCACTTTGATGGGTTCAGCTTCATGCCGTATTGTTGAAGCATGGCGAAAGTGTTTCTCAAGTGGTCGAGGCTGGTCGATCTCTCTATCGCTCTTGATGATCATGCCGTCGACGTAGACCTCCGTGCTTGAGCCGATCAGCCTACTTGAACATTTTGTTCACGAGCCTTTGGTAGGTAGCGCCAGCATTCTTGAGGCCGAAAGGCATCACCATGAAGCAATAAACTCCCTTCTCGACCACAAAGGATGTTTTCGACTTGTCCTCGGGTGCCATATAAATTTGATAGTACCCTTGGAACGTGTCCATCATACTCAACATTTCGCACCCCGCGGTCGAATCGACTAGGAGATCGATTCGAGGGAGCGGGTATGGGTCTTTCGAGCAGGCTTTATTTAAGTCTGTAAAGTCGTTGCACATGCGCCATTTTCCTGGCGACTTGGGGACCACAACCATGTTTCACAACCAATCGAGGTATTGGATTTTGATGATGTACCAGGCCCTGAGGAGCTTGTTAACTTCCTCCTCAATTATCTTGTTCCTCCCTTTCCCGAAAGTCCTTTTCTTCTACTTGATTGGCTTGGTGGTCGGATCTACATTAAGTCGATGGACAATGACCTCGGGGTCGATCCTTGGGAAGTCCGAGGGACTCCATGCAAAAACATCCACGTTTTCCCTGAGAAATTCAATCAGTATCATTTCTCTCATTTCTATCACTTCCCCCACATGTGAGCCGATTCGGGTCACATTTTTTGGATTACCGGGGATCAGCTCAATGGTTTTGGGTTCTCTGATCAGCTCGATCCGAGATTCCTCATTCTTTCGCCTTCAAGAGGTTGACCCTTTTTGTGAGTCGAGGTCAATATCGATCTACGGGCCAACCGATGGGGGAGGTGGTGGCTTTTCCTTTTTTTTCTTTTTCTAATGATACCGTGTAACACCTCCAGGCATCTCGCACGTTGCATTTGACCTCCCCTACCCCAGCTGGAGTGGGAAACTTGATTTTTAGGTGGTAGGTGGATACTACCGCTCGAAATTGGTTGAGAGAGGGTCTTCCCAAAATCAAGTTGTATGCGAACAGGGGCATCAATGACGAGGTAGTCGATGAGGAGGGTTCATCTCTAGGGTACTTCTCCCAACGAGGTTAGCATCCGAACGACCCCGATCATCATGATTTCTAAACCCTCGAACCCGACCAGAGGAGTGTGGACCAGTTGCATTTCTGTGCTGCCTAAGTTCATTTTTTGAAGAGTAGAGTAAAAAATAACATTGGCCGAACTTCCATTATCAACTAAGGTGCGTGCCACAGGAAAGTTCGACACGTCAATGGTGATTACCATCGGGACGTTGGGTGACTTACCTTCTCCCGATGGGCGACTTACATCAATATCCCTATCACTAAATGCAATAGTGTTGGACTCAATGTTGTTGACCTGGTGGGCTCGACCTTCGACCGACGGGCTCGACCTCCCTTGCTCCAACTTTCTTGATGTGCGCTTCCTGCTTGACTGGGAATCTCCCCCGTTTGGTCCCCTGGCAATTGTGTTGATAAACCCCCTGGTCGGGAGGTTGTGATTGATCGGCTCCTTGCTGCTTCTTTGGGAGGGAGATCCCTTATGGCTTGTTTGGGGAGATCGAGGCGATCGTGACCTCTCTCTTTAAGTCGGAGCTTCCATATGGGTTGCCACAAACTCCTTAAGGAGGCTCTTTTGGATAAGGTGCTTGATTTCAGATAGCAGTCGTCAGTGACGTGCCTATACTGCTTGTGAAAGGCGCAGTACTTTCCCAACTCTCTAGCCCCTTTTCGCTCAGAAATCTTGTTTGGTGTCTTGAACAGTTTTCAGTCCATGACCGAAAAGATGTGACTGCGGGAAGAATTTAGGGGCGTCAGGTCGGAGTACCTTTTGATCGGCGAGTACTTCTTCTCCTGGTGCTCTTTGTCCTTCTTATGGCCCCCCTTCTCCTTCTTTTCCTTATGTTCTTTCTCCTTCTTGTCCCCATGCTTGATGTGGTGCATCTCTTTAGAGATCATGAAATTGGATGTAAGGGTCTGGAGCTCCCTCATGGATCGGGGAGGTTTGAGGACGATCGCCTTAGCACAATCCTCAGTGTCGGAGTGCAATATACAAGGTAAAGTTCACGAAATCGATCCGAGGTTCGTCGACTCGTAGGACCTCGTTATTGAAATAGGTCATGAAGTCATGAAGAGACTCCCCTTCTTGCCGGCGAATCCCATGAAGGTGGGTGTAAGGAAGTTTGGTGTCTTTTTAGCCGCAAAGTGGTGTAAGAATCGATTGGCTAGCTCTTTGAAAGAGTAGATCGACTCCGGTTCGAGCCGGGCGAACCACTGTCGCGCTGCACTGAAGAGGCTGGTGGCAAAAAATTTAGCTATCATTTCATTCGAGAATCTGTAGGCGTCGATGGCATTCTCTAACTGTAACAGGTGATCGTGTAGGTCGAACTTTCGTCATAGGGGGGAAGGTTGATCGGAACACGATCGTGCAGATCGATCTTCTCTTCTCGGATATGGTGGGCAAAGGCCCTTTGCTTTCGACCGTGATAATGATTGGAGGAGGATCCCTGCCCATCATATGGTTCGATTCTATCCTCGGGGTGCTCGAGGTCAGCGATCTTCTGGGTAAGGTGATAAAGCTGATTCTTCATCTGCTCGAGTTCCCCAGGGGCCGGGTCAACTCAAGAGTTCCCTAGAAAAGGGGCCCGATGAGGGTGCCCCAGACCCGGGTACTTACGATGGGGAACCCTGCCATGGTGGGTTGATTCAGCCACTTCTTCTAGCCAGGACGGTCGTAAGCTTGCCTCCCGACCGGAAGTCTGATACGACGGAACTCGTCGATCGGCTGGAGCTATTGGCAGGTTAGGACCTGGTGATACTCGAACAACACTTTCTTTAAGCCTCTCAAAGACCTGGAGATTGCATTGCCCAAAAAATCCCTTAGTCGTTCGAGGGGGATAGTAATCATCTCTTTCGTATTGGGAGCGGGCATGCCCGTCCCCGCCGGAGGGTTCCGGGCTCTGCTTCTCCAGTCGGTGTTGGCCAGCGCGAGAGGGGCATTCACATGCGCCAGGGATGAAACTGCCAAATTTATTTGTGCTAGAGGGAGATTCACCACTGGAGGTAACGGCGGCGAGAGATCATGGACTGAATGTTGGTCCTCTCCCACGGCTGGGGTGCTTCGCACTCCGGAAGGATTAAAACATCGTTTCCGTCGTCATGATGAATAATTACAAACAAGAACAAGAGAAACTCTATTTGTGTTGCAATATGGTGATCGTAAAAGATTCGTTGGTTGGTCAAAATGGAACTTGATGAGCTTTTTCTTCTATTAATAACGACCATTACTCCCATTTTTAAAACATTTTGCCAACTAAATACTCAATTAACAGAGTATGATAAAGTTACAATTAAAAATAAGTAAAATATTTAACATCTTTCACGTGATCAACAGACCGATTTGGGTATCGGTCCGACAGATCCCTCACAAATTTTAGAATTTTTGTATTAAAAATAATGATTTCTTTTTTTTTTTTCAACATCGTATCACATATTGCTGACCATTTTCTTTAGAAATCTAGTATTGTCAACATTGTATCACTTATTACTAAAAAAATGAATAATTAAAACATCGTTTCCGTGGTCATGATGAATAATTACAAACGAAAATAAGAGAAACTCCATTTGTGTTGCAATATGGTGATCGTAAAAGATTCGTTGGCTGGTCAAAATGGAACTTGATGAGTTCTTTCTTCTATTAATAACGACCATTACTCCCATTTTTAAAACATTTCGCCAACTAAATACTCAATTAACAGAGTATGATGAAGTTACAATTAAAAATAAGTAAAACATCTTTCACGTGATCGGTAGATCGATTTGGGTATCAGTCCGACAGACCCCTCACAAATTTTCAATTTTTTTATTAAAAATAATGATTTCTTTTTTTTTCCCAACATCGTATCACATGTTGCTGACGATTTTCTTTAGAAATTCTAGTATTGTCAACATTGTATCCCTTATCACTAAAAAAATGAATAATTAAAACATTGTTTTCCGTGGTCATGATGAATAATTACAAACGAAAATAAGATAAACTGCATTTGTGTTGCAATATGGTGATCGAAAAAGATTCGTTGATTGGTCAAAATGGAACTTGATGAGTTCATTTCTTCTATTAATAACGACCATTACTTCCATTTTTAAAACGTTTTGCCAACTAAATACTCAATTAACAGAGTATGATAAAGTTACAGTTAAAAATAAGCTAAAATATTTAACATCTTTCACTTGATCGACAGAGCGATTTGGGTATCGGTCCGACAGATCCCTCACAAATTTTAGAATTTTGCATTAAAAATAATGATTTCTTTTTTTTTTTCCAGCATCGTTTCACATATTGCTGACCATTTTCTTTAGAAATTCTAGTATTGTCAACATTGTATCTCTTAGTACTAAAAAAATGAATAATTAAAACATCGTTTTCGTGGTCATGATGAATAATTACAAACGAAAATAAGAGAAACTCCATTTGTGTTGCAATATGGTGATCGTAAAAGATTCATTGGTTGGTCAAAATGGAACTTAATGAGTTCGTTCTTCTATTAATAACAACCATTACTCCCATTTTTAAAACGTTTCACCAACTAAATACTCAATTAACAGAGTATGATGAAGTTACAATTAAAAATAAGTAAAATATTTAATATCTTTCACGTGATCGGCAGACCCATTTGGGTATAGGTCCGATAGATCCCTCACTAAAGTAATGATTCTTTTTACATTATCGTATCATATATTGGGCAATTGAAATGCACATGATCGACAGACTGATTTGGGTATCGGTCCGACCGATTCCCTTCAAATGTTCAAATTTTTTTAGTAAAAGTAATGATTTTTTTTTCATTATCGTATCACATATTAGGCAATAGAAATGCACATGATCGTCAGACCGATTTGGGTATCGGTCCGACCGATTCCCCTAAAATGTTTGAATTTTTTTAGTAAAAACAATGATTATTTTTTTATTATCTTATCACATATTGGGCAATTGAAATGCACATGATCGGAAGATCGATTTGGGTATCAGTCAAACCGATCCACCTCAAATGTTTGAATTTCTTTAGTAAAAGTAATAATTTTTTTTTCATTATCGTATCACATATTGGGCAATAGAAATACACATGATCGGCAGACCGATTTGGGTATTGGTCCGACCGATTCCCCTAAAATGTTCGAATTTTTGTAGCAAAAACAATGATTCTTTTTTCATCATCGTATCACATATTGGGCAATTGAAATGCACATGATTGGAAGACCGATTTGGGTATCGGTTGGACCCATCCACCTCAAATGTTTGAATTTCTTTAGTAAAAGTAATAATTTTTTTTCATTATTGTATCACATATTGGGCAAAAGAAATGCACATGATCGGCATACCGATTTAGGTATCGATCCAACCGATTCCTCTCAAATGTTCGAATTTTTTTAGTACAAATAATGATTTTTTTTTGTCATCGTATTACATATTGGGCAATCGATTTGGTTATCGGGCCGACCGATTCTCCCTAAATGCACAAGTCATTCGACCGATACAAAAAATTTGTAGATCGATGGGTAACATCGTTCTATCTATACATAAATCTATGTTTGGTTTACGTCGCGGGACTCACACAATTGGTCGGCTGGTCGATCACATGTATCGGTTTGTCGACGTGCTTTTTTTGGATTGGATCGAGAGCTCAATCTCCCATAATTTCTAGAGACCCATGCACTGGCCTTTATCGAGTGCCCGATCCCTTAAGTTTACTGATTATGCATGAATAAGTTTGTTTGATCGATCATGTAATAGATGTATGATCGATTGGACGATTAAAGGTTGAAAAATATCACGTAAATGAACACGATAGGTTGGTCGATCACGTTATATCTAACGTAGCACTCTACCTATCTGTCTGAATGTAATAATTATTGGTCGACCGATTGTGCCACGTCATATGCAGCTGTCTTTTCTTTTCACTGTTTACTCGTAGCCTCCACTTATCGGTCTGAACGATTTTTATATCGGTCGGCTGATTATGCGACATCATATTCTGTTGTCTTTTCTTTTCACTGTTAACTCGTACTGAGAATATTCTTTTCAATTTATGTTCTCGGGACCCACTTAATAAATAATAGTATTTTTCGACGGTCTTTTTTGGCTTGCGTGGGCGAGCACGCAAAAAATGGATTGGACAATCACTCTCGTATATCGGTCTGTCGATCACGTTTTATTGGACTACATCGAGGGCTCGATCTCTCATGATTTCGGGAGAGCCAAACACTTATTTTATGTTTGGTTTGCATCGTAGGACTCACACGATTGATCGGTTGATCGATCACATGTATGAGTTAGTTGACGTGCTTTTTTTGGACCGGATCGAGAGCTCAATCTCGCATAATTTCTAGAGACCCATGCACTGGCCTTTATCGAGTGCCCGATCCTTTAAGTCGACCGATTATGTATAAATAAGTTTGTTTGATCGATCATATAATAGATGTATGATCGGTTGGACGATTAAAGGTTGAAAAATATCATGTAAATGAACACGATCGATTGGTCGATCACGTTATACTTAATGTAGCACTCTACCTATAGGTCTGAACGATAATAATTATCAGTCGATTGATTGTGTTACTTCATATGCGGCTATCTTTTCTTTTCATTGTTTACTCATAGCCTCCACCTATCGGTGTGAACGATTTTTTTATCGGTCAATCGATTATGTCACGTTATATTCTGCTGTCTTTTTTTTTCACTGTTAACTCGTACTGAGAATTTTTATTTACAATTCGACCTTAATCAAACCTTTAACTTGTATTACACCTAATGAAACTCTAAATATGATAGTTTAATAATTTCTCGCAAAAAAGTAAAGGAAAAAGAAATTGAGGGTTTGACTCTTGGGTAATTCTATATCGTTAGTCACAGTTCGTAGGTGACTAACGTTAGTCACCTTTAATCTTAACCGTTAAATGTGTGATGTTTAATCTAAGCCACTAATTTCTGTATGACCTGCAACCTGTTGTGCAGGTAAATTGGTAGAATTATATGCTATATATAGGTTACTAATGAGTTTTTTTATACAACAACTACTGTATTGGACCATGTATGGGCCCGCTATATACTAACCAATTAAAATTTCGTTTTTAACCTAACAAAGGAAAACTAGAAATTTAATGATATTGGGTCCATTAGACCATTATTAGTCATTCTTTTTAATTTATTGGAATACTACGATGTTATTTGGTATTTAAACAAATTACCATGGTACTCATTAATAATATTTTATTTTATAATACCATGGCATCATTATTTTTTAATTTTTAATAATGAATGTCATGGTACTCATTGTAAGTTTTTATTTTTAAATTCAAGAGTATGTCCATTAGCAAGGATGAGTAATTGAAAAGCATGGCACACAAATTAAAATATTGAATTGATACGAAAATAAATAGTATTTATAATTCAAATATCCAAACATATATTAATATTTGATAAAAAAAATTATGTTTAAATTTAAATTTTAACATATTTCAAATAATGCATAACATTCATCATGGATTATGTTTCAAATTTAAAATATATATAGAATGGACATATGTATTTTAAATAACAAATTGAATTTGTAAGATATGGACATCTTTATTTAGTAAACTATCCATACTACCCGTAAATTTACTTTTCAATGATTGGTCTACAGTTACATTGAATAATGTATTTTAAAACTGATTTGAATATATAAAACACATAGAGAGGAGTACAACAAGCACTATTGGTAAGAAAAATGTGTTTTGATTATGAGTGGAGATAAGTAGTTTGAAACATTAAATAATATAGAATAATAATAATATTGATAAGACTAAATAAACGGTTTTAACAAATGTAGACCAAGACGGTGCAATGTAGTGAAATGTATCAGCTCCCCAGAAAATGTAATCGAATAGTAAATTGAATTATTGATCTCATTAACTCTAATTATAACAAAATATATTATTATTATTATTATTATTATTATTATTATTATTATTATTATTATTATTATTATTATTATTATTAACAATACTTCAATGGAAGATAACTATAACTAGTGACAGAGCCAGGGGGTGGGCGGTTGGGGGGTGGGGGGTGGGCGGTCGCACCCCCTTGAGTTCATATCGAACTAAAATTTTCATGCATTTTTGTGAAAGTTTTGAATTTCGTCCCCTAACTTATAAAAATTCATTCAATATTTTATATTAGAATTTGATCTCACTCCCAAACAAGAATTTCTTACTCCATCCCTAACTATAACAATAATAATTATTATAGTATCACAAATCAAATAAAAATAATAATAATTTGCAAGGTTTTATAAATGGTTGTAATGACAAGTATATTGAGAAATATGTGCTCGTTGGACAAGGTAACCAAATATGAAATTCATATATTGATTTGAAAAATTGTGAATATAGTAATTTTTGAAGTGAAATATGAAGTTAATTGTAATAAGTATGATTATTATAATATTATCAGTGATTAGATAGTAAACATTCAGAATTTGGTGGACAATGATTATACTTTTGGTACGAAATTTTTAGTAATTATATTTTACATTTTACATATAGTAATTCATGAATAATACATTATTTTATGAAAAAGAATTGACTTATTTTAAAATCAAAAAAATAAATGTAAAAATAAGTCAATGTAACTAGTTTGTTCGTTTTTAATTTTTGTCCTAAAAATTTTATTTTATTTATAAATTTATGAATCCATATAGTTTTTTTGGTACTATCGTATAGAGTGCAGGTTTGGGTCGGATATCTGATATGCCCCAAAATGATGATCGCTTCTAATTCATTTTGATTTTTCAATTAATACCCAACCTGATATTAATTAAAAATCATACCCAACCCCATAATACCCAGCCCAACACTAATTAAATCATTAATACCTAGCCCAATAATACTTAAAAATCATACCAAGCTCGATAATGCGAGCCCAATATTAATTAAATAATTAATTCCAAGCCCGATAATACAAGCCCAATATTAATTAAATAACTAATTCCAAGCCCGATAATAATTAAGAATCATGCCCAATAATTAAAGTCATGCCCAATAATTAAGAGTCATGCCCAACCCCATAATACCCAGTCCAATAATAATTAAAGTTTTAGAACCCAGCCCAATAATAATTTTGAAAAAACAAGAAATGTAATTACGATTTTGAAAATCACATCATTCTCTCTCACGTATCTCTCTTCTCAGCTCTCTGTTCACTTGAGTTTATGGTGGGTCTTCTCATAGTGGTCAGTTCACGAAGCCGACGGATTCACGGCGGCTCGATTCACATCGGCGGTGGAGGCGACCATTTAATTTTTTTGGGTTTAGGGCTTGAAAAATCTTATAGGTCAGTACAATTTTTTGACTCATTGTTTACGATGAAGGATGAATATGTGTGAATTAGCATGGTTGTTGATAAAATATGTTGTTTGAGAATCGTATTTGTAATATTTTGTGAAAAATGGTTTGATTCCTAATTTAAAATTGATTGATAATTGAAAGGTAAGTGTGGATTTAAAAAAAGAAAAAGAAAACGGTTTGGTATCCGAACCCGAATTTGGTAGTACCCGAACCTAAATCTGATGGTTTCTGAATATTTAGCATAAGAGGTCTTAATATTTAAGGGAACCTTTTTGTTTTCGGTAAGCAGCAATAGAGTTCGAATAGGAATCTAGAAAACACTGTTCTCTTTATTTAGGCCATTCGACCCAATTTCCCCAAGACCATGTAACAATTGTTTGCAATTAAAAAAAAAAAAAAGGAGTACGTTGGAGGCAAGGGGAGTCATCTTCTACCTCTTAACCGAGTTTAAAAGAAAAGGAAAACCACACTCTGCTGAATTTTAGGGCTGCAACAGGAGACAATTCTACCAATTTTCTATCATTCAAATATTTTAGTGGCTCATGTAAGTTAAACTCCTATTCTATTATAGTCTTGTTGGACAATTTGGTCTTAGTTGTGATTTTATAAGTCTTGCCTTGCACGTACTTTAGTCATGAAAAATAGATGATGTTTGTGTGAATTTGATATGAATTGGATTTTGCCGAAACAAGTCGTTGCAAGCATCTTAGCTTGCATTGTCCAATAGTAGAAACTTGCTGTACTTTGGACCACAAACAATAAAAAGATTAGCAATTTAATTACTTCGTTCTTGATCTTTCTTGTTTTGAGCGAGTCTTTTGCCTTTTATTTGATTGCTTAATATGTTTTTGTAAAAATACTCTCATTATAATATGTGTTTGTGTCCTTGATTCGTTTATCTTCATGCATTTTTCAGCATATTGGTTAAACACTTCGATCCTCCAGCTGCTAGATATAACGATTAAATGATGTGGATGAAATTGATATAATTAATTCCTAACTGCATGCGAGCAGGATAATCTCTTCAGTCAATATTGGATCAAAATATCCCTCTCTTGTTGCTATGTTCATATTGCATTGAAACTAAATGTCCTTGTTTGAGTTGCTAGTTGCTTGGTGTTCTATACGGGAATTGGATAAGTGATAAATGTGAATGTGTAATTTTTTCTAGCATTCTCTATTGTTAGACAAAAGAAAATAAATAGTTGTTTTGTACATGAATTTGTGTTCTTTATAGTCACATGTTTCGGAATCATGTTATTGATATAAACTTGAAGTTTATAGGATAAAGTGACCTATCCATCCTAGGATTTTTGGAAATTAACCATTTGATGAGTTTTATACACATTTTTCCATAATTCAAAGGACAAATAATAAAATTTTCCTCTCTAAATAAGACAGGGATGGAAAAAGTAACATGAGTGGGACACCATGCGCAAAGAGGAAGACATCCCCAAATGTGTCATTAAAGAAAGACATCCCCAAATTTCCAAAGCTTGGTGTGAAATGGGAATCCCCTGTTGTCAAACCCCCACAAACCGTAATCAAAGATGATTTTCTCATTGAATCATCGAAAAATAAGAACCCTTACAAGATTGGGATAGTAGACAACCCCAAGGTAAAAGGCCACTGAATGCACTTTGTTGAATTGATTCGACTTATAATATTCTAGATTACTCAGAACTTAGTTTATGGGGATTGACAGGAGTTGAAGTTCGAACATCGAACGTTATTGCCTAGATTGTTGGATGTAAATGCTGTGTTAACACGTGAGCAACGTGAAGCTGTACGCTCCATGGGTTTCATTGCACTGACAAAAGTCCAATTAAGATCGCTTAACAAGAGTGTTTTGCCATGGATAATCGATCATTTTGATCCAGAAACATGCAAGTTGTCAATCTACGGCATGGAAATGAATATAACACATGAAGTGGTCAACAAGGCTTTTGGTATCCCATTTAGAGGTAAACCTATTTCACGAGGTTGTAAAGAACATGCATATGATTTATATGGAAGTCTTTTTGAAGAAAACAGAAAATTCAACTTGGATATTGAACGACTATGCACTAATATAAAAAGTTGCCGATCAAGTGGTATTATTTTTAAAGTTCAACAGATGATGATGTTATTCGCCACGGTATTATTCCCTAACTCTAGTGGAACGATTAATGTGGACGATTTAGAGCTTTTGGTTGACATAGATGCCTTAATATCATATAATTGGGCTCAAGTATTGATTGAGAGGCTTGTTGAAGGAGTAAAACGATTTAAGGAGAATAAACAAGCCTACATAAGTGGTTGCATATTCCTTCTTGAGGTAAGTAGCAATATTATATTTATTTAATGTTTGTTGTAATTATAATTTTTCATAATTAATTTTCTCTCTATTATTCAATACAGTTGGTATTTCTTTCCATGTCGTGTCGAAGCTTTCCCGAAATCAAAGAAAAGTTGAATGACCAGCTACCTTACGTGGAGCAATGGTCCCAACTAGATGTTATGGAAATTATGAGGGTCTTTTGGGGTAGAGGTGGGCCAAATAATCCAAAGGTATGTAACGATTTGGGAAAAAAAGGATAAAAATAATCTCCTCTTTTAGTCAATTAGTGAATTTTGTGTGATGAACTAATTTACATTTTTTGGTTTCACACAGATTTGGGAGAACAATATTTTACGACAACCTATTACATTGGAGAATACAAGTGATGTATGTGATAAAGAGAACCTAGCCAATTTGAATAAAGATAATGGTTCAATTTGAAATATAATGGGTTCAAAATCTTTCCAACAAGAAAAGATGATCCCCTAGATAAATGTGGTTATGACCAACATCTAGATTCAATTTTTTTATATCAGAAAAACTCTCGGCCTCAACAGTAGGATTACTGCCATGGAGAGAGAAGTTAGCCACCTCATGTGTAACAATATTTCATGTGCTAAAAATAACAATTTGGATACATCAAATGCCCAATTGAGGTCACTCACTAGCATTGTGTCTGAAATTCATACTCTTGTGACTAACATGCCGCATGTAATCAGCAGCATGATTGATGATAGATTGAGTCAGTTTGAAATTGCAAAAAGCCATGCATTCAATGACTCTCAACTTGATGATCAACAATTGTTAGAGGAGATGCCAACAACATTCACAGGATCATCTCCAATACTTTCTCCAAGAGTACTGAACTTTGACAACTCATCAAATTCAAATAAATCACACCACTTTGTGTCACAAAGTGACATTGACCTAGCTAAAGCATTGCAAGTATCTGAAGTTGAAAACATAAGCGAAGTGACTTCCTATTTATTCGATAAAGATCTCATGCAAAGGTATGTAATCTAGATTTATGCAATGATGATTTTACACCCTTAAAATCCCATGTGAATGTAATACATAAATCTGTTGATCATTTTTTTTATTACAGTACTTGTGTGGTGGACTACGGGAATTGGAGTCTTATCAGGAAACAAATCTCAACTCTTATACCTGGAGAATGGATTTCAGGAGTAGTAAGTCCTAAATAATCTCTGTATTTATCAATTTGAGTAACAAATGTATTTATGTAAATATGTATTACGTACAGAAAGATGACCTGCCAATTGTTTCAGGTAATTGATATTGTTGCGTATATATGTTGGCGCGAAGCGAAAGAATTAGATGAACGTGTGCCTCACTGGACATTGCCAGCTATGTTTTCGGTATTAAATGACTTCTTATAGTATCGATTTATGTGGTAACACCAAATTTGATGTCCAATTTAATGAACTTTCTCCTTGCTTTTCAAAACTTGGCTTTGGAAAAAAACTGCAAAGATGAAAAAATTCAGTCAATAATATTTGGATCATTGTGAAATTTCACAGGCCCGCCCTCGTGTTGCAAGACGATCACAATCCCAATCAATGATCTCTGTGGGCACTGGTTCATCGTCATAATCGACGTCCTCAAACAATCTGTTATTGTGGCCGACACGCTTGATCCAATGGGCAAAAACAAACATCGTCGTGCTTTTGTAGAAACAACGGTGATGAACATTTAATCCAATTTCCAATCTTATGCATTTTATTAAATTATAATCCTTTGTCACTTATCAACTCTATCAACATTAGATTTTTTGCCTGGAACGATTAGTGGATCAGTGGGAAGCCGGTCACACTCAAAATAGGCCTTGGAGAAAATTTCAAATCCAATACCACCACACAATGCCACAACAAAAAAATAGGTATTTGTGCTTAGTGTGTGAATTGTTATTTTGTATATAATAGATTACAAAATTAATATATATATATATATATTCAATTATTTCTCTTTTGCAGTTATGATTGTGGCTTATATGCATGCCTTATGATGATTTGTCCAAATGCTTGTGTTCACCTGTTAACGGAGGTCAGCTTGTCTTCTTCATTATTTCATTTCTTTAAGTGATTGCGAATAGGAGAAACTAATGCTTTAAATATTTCAATTGGCAATTTGTAATCGAATGAAGAAGGAGGCTGCTATAGCAAGGAAAAGATTGGCAGTAAAGATGTACTATTACAAAGATAACTGTGTTCAGAAAGGGTATGTCAGATTAATATGTCAAAATATGTTTCACACTCTACATTCTACATGTCATATATGACACTAAATAGATTATATCTATCTTCAGGCAAAAAGTTCACATCATGGTCAAATATCGTGGGGCGGATCACATCCTGCCAAATATGGACACTATGGGGTTAACTACAGATTACATGATTGAAATGTTCATGAACATGATAAACGTGGACAATGAATTGAGCCGTGGAATGAAGCCCAAACTCTATATTCAGACAACATCACATTCGGAGCCTATATATGTCGGAGTTGAAAATGAATTAGTTACTATGGTTAGTGAATATCTTGACAAGGAAAAAAATAGGATCACCTTCAAGTTCGCAATGGAAATAGCCTAGTTTTGTTACATTCTATTAATAATAATTAACTTCTTCAGTTGAAATAATAGGAAAGTGAATTAGCTCTCATTTTGGCCTTGTTTCGTAGTAAGTTTTGATGGTTGCCTTTTCAACCAATTTTGAGTTTATTACTCATTCAAGTAATCGAAGATATTTCCTAGTAGCTATCAAAGTTTTGAGTAACATGTGGATGCATGTTTGAAATTGTAAAGAGAAGGAGAAACCTTCTTTTTCCATTTTTGGCTTATGTAATGCCCTATTTCTTCAACTTTTGTATGGTGGGATGGTTACTTTTCTCAGCATGTGCTGTCCAGGGTGATTAGAACTTGTTGGCTAAAAATTATGTAGTATGCGGTCATTTGATTTCTGGGAGTGAATGAAATCCTGTTGATGATTTCACCCTCTTGAATATTTACCATATACGTTCTTTATAAATAAATAGTTGTATGGACGTGTTCTGTGTTTGTGCGGATGGCAACCAAATAAGAAGTCTGCAATTGAAGACATCAACATGTCTTCATGAGCGTGCTGCTAGTGCTGTGAATGAGAATGGAAATGAGGAAGAAGAAATTATTGGAGCTCCTTTGTTATAGTTAGAATTATTGGCTTCTACTATTGTAGGTTGAGTTCAACAAAGCCGCACAGTCTCTAAGTGATACTGTTGTTAATACTGCTCTGAGAATAAATTATTTAAATCGGTTGGTCAAGGTAGTGTATCTATAAAGTTCAATATTGCTTCCTGGAATCTTAACTAATGTCACTTTAGCTGATATTTCTGATACAGATATCATTTGATATCATGATCTTCCATACAGGATAATATTGCATTGATTGTAGTCCTTGAAGCCAAGTTCAGTAACCAAAGTATTGATAACCTTGGGAAACGCTAGATTGTTTGTGTGGTAAGATTTCACTGCAGATTGGAAATTCTGAAATTACGATTTTATTGTTCGAACGCCCACCCTATTTATTGTACTGACTTACAATACCAGGCTTACTAGCCTATGCAGAATGTAGGCCAATTGATATGAGAGCGCATTTCGGTTGAGTTCTGTGCTGTTCTTGAATTTGAACTTTTTCCTAAAGAGTAATAGATAGTCCAGGATAATTTTTTGAGGCAGGGATTTGATTTTTCAATACAACTTTGCTGGTGGAAATTTGAGGGTTTGCAGTAGTAGAATGTGTGTAGCTGCTGTTTCATTTTATAACGAGAACATGGGAAATCGTTTTGAGAGTTTTGATGTTCATACAGGCTCTAAGTTATATCCCTTGGGTTAGACTTTGTTAAGGTTAAGCCTGGAAGACTAGTTAATCTGGCACTTGAGATTTGAAAATAGACATAGATCTCTACTATTCTGCCTCATGCTTTTGGCTGACATTCAACGTAATTTTTTGCTTTAGATCCACTTGGAATCCTTCATCCTGTCTCCAAACTGATGCATCAGCTACCATTGGTATGACCTAATTAATGTCTTCTGAGTGTTGCGCCTTATATTGGCTGCTTGTGTGTTTTATGTATATGCCTAATTTTATCATTTTATTATTATATTTGACAGGTAAGTGCATACTCATCCTTTGCCAGAACTGGGGTCGGACTTGGTCTAGTGCAGAGACGGAATATGGATCCTGCTACAAATGAACCCAAATTTACAAACTGCACGAATGATTTTATTGGAACTCATGACTATATATTCTATTCAGGTATACTTGCATTTCTCAACTTTCAATAACTTTTGATGGAAACACTTCTCAACAGCTTGCATTCTCTATATATGCTCATAACTTGAATGGTATCTGATTTCACATTATGAAGGCTGTATTATTTTAATTGAGACCGTGATTTGATGTCGTTGTAGCTGACTCCTTAACAGTGGAGTCCCTCTTGGAGCTCTTGGATGAGGATAGTTTGCGAAAAGATACTGCTCTTCCTTCTCCAGAATGGTCTTCAGATCACATAGCACTCTTAGCTGAATTTCGCTGTAATCCTAGGACTAGGCGCTGACAAGAGGTATTTTTTTGTCCTATTTTTGTTGCATTGTCCTGAAATCTTCTATAGATTCTCAATGATTCTAGTTTCTCGTTCTTTCACGATTTTATTTGGCATTATGAACTAAAGTTGGTGAAAAAGATGAGTTAAGTATCAAATTCCTGCCCACTCTGTAGTGTGTTTAGTGTGAATTTTTGTAATGGGTTGGAAATTTTGGGGGTTTCTTCTAAGAATTTTTGAATCCATGTCAGAAAATTGTTGCCCTGTATCCATAGATGAGCTGTTTGACTGGATTGGGATCTTTTATGTAATTAAGTGAATATAATTAATTTGAATCACTTACAAATTTTGATTGAAATGTCTGGTTAGTGGTAGAGCATTGAACATAAAAGTTTGTCAAGAGCATTGAACATAGAAGGTTGTCACTGGCAAAAGTGAGTTGAACTTCTGATTGCATTTAGATAATTTTTAAAATAAACAGAGTTGGTGTCAACCATACTGACATTGACATGGGCTATTATGGGGATTTTTCCTGTGGTCTAAAGCATGGATTGAACTACTGTTTTCTGGCCTTTTGCTCTTCAGGCATATCGGAGCTGACCTAATAGCTTTTTAGACCATGTATTATATACTGCGGTCATGCCTCATATGCTAGGTGGTTTAGCTGCAACTTTAAATTTTAGGTTCAAAGGGCATCATTTTTCTATGGTGCTGCACTTCAGGTTTTAAATCCAGAATCATTACCTTCTCTTTCTCCGTTTCTGTTGTACTTAACTATCTGTGCTGAAGTTTGAGTATGTTTTGAGACAAGAAAGTGGAAGTTGATTTTATCTTTCCATTCTGCCCATAATGGTAATTATTAATGGAAGTTAGCAGAGCCACATTTTTACTTTAACTGCAGAGGTACTTTAGGAAAGAAAATTGTCATTTTAAGATATAGGTCATGGATTTAGGCACATTTTGAGTCCAACTTGGAACAAAGGGAGTATGACATCAGTGACACCGGTACGATAAATCTATAATGCTATTTTGTAAGTGCTGTTCAAATTTAGTTTATGTGCTTGTTTGTCAAATAGTACCCAAGCATCAATTGGGTTTCGCATTATTGTAAAAGAATTCTTGTTGGTTCGTTTCCGTCAACGGTAATATTATATATGAATGTTGCTTGTCCTGAAACAGAAACATATTCAACAATTTTTTCTCCTTAACTTGATGATATACCAAGCTGTATCCAATTTTAACAAAACATAAGGAGACGTATAGGTAAAATAACCTAAAGATGTTTGTCTCTACTTTGCTCATCTAACAGTAAAACCATGGCTTAATCAAATGCAACCAAATGCACCATAGGTTTGTCTCGTTGATTTTCATGTCTTATCAAACTTGATCCTGCTTTTCCATTTTGCTCTAATCATTGCATGTGTAGTGACTTGTGCACATCATTTTGATTCCTGCAGGTCTGGCCCAAAGAAGAATTGCAAGATAGCAGCTGAAGCTGTTTAAGAGCAAAGAAAAGTGATTTTAATGATAGAAATTTCAAGGTGCACCCCCCCCCGAGAGATACTTAAATGATCTCCTTTGTATCATGCCACCTTTGTCGTATAGAAAAATTATGATAATGCCTTTCTCGATTCCTCTCCTCCCCTTGCATTGGGAATATAGGTATAGTGATATCTTATGCTGCAATGTGATCATGTTGTATTTTCATTTTGATTTCTTGGAAAGCGATATGAAAAGAAGTTGCTTAGTGCCGATGCCCTTTCTATTTCCATTGCTCCTAGCAAATAGTACATGTGAGAACTGAAGATTTACAGGATATCTTTGGTACGATCGTGACTTGCCCGAAAAGGTGGGAGTTTTCTGTGTTCAACTTCTTTTTGTGCAGGTCGGGGTCTTGGGGCACCTTTGCTGTTTGTGTTCCCTGTAGTAGAGTAAAGTTTTTGATTATTCTGCTTGTAAGTAAAGGGGTATTGTAGCTCGTCCTGTGCAGAAAGTGTAAGACACTGCCTGCGACCAGAGAAACAGGGAAGGCACCCATTAAAACTAGAAAATTGGTCGTTAAAACTAGAACAGTGGTCGACGACGGGAGTATCACCGATGAATTGTGCAACAAATATCTCATGGTTCCTAAATAACCTGATGAGGTAAATGGCTTGGAACAAAAAATAATAATAAATAATGATCCAATAAAGCACTATATAATGAGATGAAACAATACAGGAGATTTTTTTAAAAAAAATGAACATTACAGAAGGAGTTCAATTCAACAGAAACAAACAGTACAATCTACAAATATGCCACTACACTATCGCCCAAAGCATGAAGAATCCAAACATTTGAATAATAGGGAAAGAATATCCCATAAAAATCGCTAAGAATTCAAAAAAAGACCCTTATCATTCACCTTTGCTGCGGGACTGATTACAGGCTTTGCTAGAAATATTTCATCTTCAACAAAAGTCTCAAACGGTGAGACATCAACAAATCAGCAACAAATTCATGATTTCATTAAAAAAAATAAAATAAAAAAAACTAATATGCGTGTACGTATGTGTGTGTGTGTGTATCACTGTTTCACTGAAAGTACCCAAATGAATAAATAAAACAAAATATGAGGGTTCTCATATCGGATAAAGGTCTTGATATATCTGACATAACTGTATTTGTTGATGCATCTTGGGAAGATGGAGTGACAGAAGCTAGCACCAGCGCTACGGGTAGTGGAGTAGCAGGCGTGTCAGCAGGGTTGGGCTTTGCTTTTGGAGTCTTTGATTTCTCTCTTGAGCCTTGGCCACTTGCAACACTCAAATTCCGCCACTTATCCTATTAAGAAGAACCGACTTGAATTATTAAATGTGCAGGGCTTGTTGGATGCAATCACATTTTTTACTCTGGATTTCTAAGTTCATTAAGCTTGTACTAGTGGTCATAGATATATGCATGGATATAGGTAGCAATCATCATATCTAGGAATATGAAGAGCAATAACACATGCAGAGAAATCAATAAACAGGGAGGCTACTAGACAATGAACGCATTTCTTGTGTTGATGATCCAGTTAAACAATTGTATAAACAAACTAATAAAGTGCAAGCACTTCATAGTTCCAAATTTGAGGTTCCTTAAACAAATACCATAGTAATCGTCCATTAGTATAGAGCTTATGTATTATGAATATTAATGACTCGTGAAACTTTCTGGAGTGCCAGGTTCAGCTCGTGTGCAGACTTGGCAATGGAACCACCTCTTCTGCAAAATGAAACAGAAAGTGGGATTTGGCCATTCGCATCAAGCTGAAGCAGTATTTTAATGAGAAACACGTACCTGGTGAGGACTGGCAGGCAGCATTTTACTTTCTCAAGCTCCACATAGCAAAGATTGCAACGCTCCAGCCTAGAGAAAACAGAAAGATCTTCCAATAAGAAAAATAGTCTACGGCATGAATTAGTTTGTTCCTTCGCCCCCACAATTGAAATATATATATATATATATATATATATATATAGACACATGTAACGACATATATATATAGAACAAAGCAAATGATGCAAAATGAGATGATGTCACTACAAGGAAAATTTAAAAACTTGAGCTTGTCAAGTAGACAAATTTAGGCTCGTTTCATTTAGAATTGAGCTTATCCAAGCTCGAGTTCATCTAATTGATGAATTAAATCCACTTCTATCCCATATTGTCACTTTTTGATCCATTTTATATTCCCTTGCTTGTGGTTGTTAAGTTGATCTGGACCTGGCCAATACACATAAAGGTGTTTCAATATGAAATCACAAAATAAAAATTAAAAAAAATTACTAAAGGGGTAAAAACTAGAAAAAATAAAAAGAATAAAATCAAAATACATTATGAATAACAAATAACAGAAATGGAAAGTTTACTTTACGCTTCCCTCCTCCGTCAATAGAATCTGTGCATGTAGTTGCTTTATGTCCAAGTTGCCTAATAGACACAATAAAAAAAAATATGCAATTAATTAATGGATAATATGCTGCAAAAGTAGACAAAATGTGGTGGTAGTATCAGCAATAATAATATATTATTATCCAACACTAACCCGCATCGACCACATTTTTGGTGTTTGGATCGCGGCGCTCCTCTAGATTGGATTCTTTTAGGATCAATTACATCAAAAGTTTTCTTCGTTTTGTGTGGCTCGTTACGGGATTGCTCATCATCATCTGTTTTATCTGCACCAATTTGAGAGATTATCGCCACATCTTTTTGAGCATGTTCTGCTGCAAGGCGCAGTTTCTTGCTATATTCCATGGTAGCGGACTCAGACTGAGATGCTTTCAAACACAAATTCATGGCCTCTTTGTGTAACTTAGCAAATCTTAGACGTTGCGGCTCTTCATCTGGTATAGGCACATGGAAAAGACTGGTCAACTCTGAGCCAATTGAGACGGTCCACCTTTTATTCACGCAGGTTTTTGGAAATATTGTCTTACCTAAATACTTCAAAGATGAAAAAATATGCCAACAAGGCAATCCATCGGACTCCAACATTTGACACTGACAAAGAAATACACCAGTTTTCCAATCAATGCTAATGGAACAACTTTTAGAATCAATTTTATCATAATTTCCGAACTTAAAAAAATAACAACCATCCCCCTCATCAAGTGACTCCTCTAACATGAGTCCTTGCTCCTCAACAATTTCTTCCAACACTATCGCAAATACTTTCTTTGTGTACAAAGAAGCTGCTTGCCTCTCTAATTTTCGCAGCGCAGTTCCTTTTATCATCGAGGTGCATCTCTTTGCATCTTCCTGGTTCTCAAAAACTTTTGCTCTAATTTTTCCAATCGTGTTATGGTAATGCTTCAAAAGTTCTGTGATCTTGAAACCTTGATTAGCAGACAACTTAAATAAAGAATTTAATGACTGTACCCGTTGGGTGGTCCTCATCATACACATAAAATGTCCCCGACAATGTGCTTCACTCCATATTTCCCTTTTCGTATACATATCAATTACCCAAGGATGATTTGTAACACCATGTTTTCCAATCAAGTCCACCCAAGCATCCTCAAACTCCTCAATAAAATAATTCTTTTTCAACAACACACCAAAATCACGAGTAAACTGTGGAATCTTGACATTGTTCATTGCATTACGCTCAAGATGCCAACCACAGATCCTATGTTTTGCATCCGGGAATTCCATCTCAATCGCTAGACGCATTGATGCGTCTTGATCAGTCAAAACAGACTTAGGGGTCTTCCCATTCATAGCTTCACGAAATTGTTGCAAAAGCCAACGATAGGATTCTACACTCTCATTGAATAATAGAGCACCACCAAATACGCAAGTCTTGAGGTGGTTGTTAACACCACAAAATAACACAAGGGGGAATCTATAACTGTTTGTTTTATATGTACTGTCAAAAACCAATACATCACCAAGCAGTTTGTACTCAGCACGTGACATCCCATCAATCTAAAAGAGTTTAGTAAGCGCATTTTCATTGTCCGTTGTATAACTGAAAACTAATTCCTTATCTTGAGTCTGCAAGGCATCAAGCCAAGCCAATGCTGTATTAACATCTTCTTGCTTAACCTTCTTCATCTGTTCTTTATTAAGATGGTTGTATCCATCCTTTCTTCTAAAAGGAAGCTTCCCGGGACCACCCTCAAGATGCTCCAAAAACTCCATCACCTTACCAGCTCGAATACCAGAAGATGTCAAGCCACTCAACAATGACTCTGCAGGTGTTCCAATGGTCCTGTGTAGTTTAAACAGCTACACCAATTTATATATAAAAAAAAAGTACTTACACGGCTAATTTATTAGAACAAACTATACTATGCCCCTTATATTATAGCCTTCGCAACACTTACTCCCTCAAACTAAGAAAAATAGTATTTTTCCCATTTAAAATTGATACTTAAAATGCTAATAACAAAATTATACCAAGAAAATATTTTAAATTATTGTCTTCAAATATTCATTTGAATGACACTTTTTAATTTTTTTTTTCTCATTATAAACATTTTTATTCATACTAATAATTCAAAAACGCTTATCTTATACTCGATCATTGATTATTGTTCTTCATATATGATTTAAATGTTTTACTTGACATATAAAAATTAAAATAAAGTGACAGAAAAAAATTAAGATAACTATATATGTCAATAATGATACTAATATAATAAGAAAATATATGAATAATATAATATATTGTAATTTTGTCATTAATTTTTTAACTAGTCAATTTCAAGTGGTTAAATGAGGTTTTTTTATAAAATAGGCGGTAAAATTAAATGTGTTTACAAATTTTTACTTTTTAAAAATTCAAATAAGATTAAAAAAATGAAAAAGAAATTTATTTTTATGTAATACTATTATTTTCTCGACCTTTGAAAAGTTGTGATGATATTATTATTGTTTTCCAAAATATTTTGTAAAATTTCTTAAATTATATAAAAAAAAAAGACCAAAGTCTTTATTGGTCAGGTTTTAGGTTTTGCCAAACCCATCCGAACCCAATTCATTGTCATCCCTATGGGTCAGTGTTACATTAGCCATATACTATGAGGGGACAAACTTTACTATACCATTTATTTTAAGTAAATGGTATATTATAAACCACAAAAAATTTAATTTGTTTTATTACAAGGTGTAATGTAAATCTTCTAACCATCTATATCACAATATTACCTATTAACTTTCAATATGTGTGCACTCTTCGATGTCTCCAAGGGATGGTTGTGATATGGATTAAAATCCGTCACTTTATACTTGCCATTACTAATGTCATGCGCAAATCGGATACGTGCTTCACATCCACACCTTGTTTCAGGTTTGGGCTTGCGCATTAATTGTTCACCTTCTTTGCGAGGTGCCCGAAATCCTTCTCGTGAACAAACCAATTCTCTATTTTGAACAATACCAGTGGCCCTCTTCTCTTTGTGAGATTTTCGTACATTAAATCCCATTGCATTAGCATATAAAGTATAGAATTGGTCAGCTTCCTCTATATTTCTAAATTTCAATTCCCATATTTTCACAGGGTCTGTCAGCTTAGACATATTTTCTAACATCTCCCCTAAATCCTCACTATAATTGTCATTTTCTTCGACCAACGACCCATCGATACAACTATCTTGTTTCTCCTCATCAAATCCATCGCACTCGTTCAAGTTGCAATCCTCCATTGTTATCAAAAATACCTTTACCAACATGTATGGAACATAGATAAATTATATTAGTAGATTAGTTTAACTAACCACTCTTTATTATGCGACATCAGTACCATTGTTATAGCTTAATTTACAATTTAGATCTACAAAATAATTTAACTTCCATAAAGGTGCCACTGAATATGTAGATATTCAAGTCACAAGATCCTAACGTTCAACAAGTCACACAACAAGCTATAATAAACATTTTCATATCTTTATATACTAATATAAAACAGTATTCAAAAAAAAAAATATCACATGTATCTTTGTGTTTCTTCTCTAGTTTTAGAGTCGAGCAATTTCACATTTGAAATCATTCTCAAATCCATCAACCAAAATATAAAGTCAAAACTATAAAAACAAAAGAATAAAAAGAAACTAATCGAATTATTTATAAATGCTGGAGTCATAAAATAACCAAGTTGACTAATCAACAATGTTAAGATGGAAAAATAATCTCGGCATGGAGAAAATATATATAAGAAGAACTTGGTTTGTTTTATATATTAATTTATTATCTTACCAACCTACAGGTTTTTTTAGAATACATTTCATTTATATAGATCGATAACTCATCTATTATAATTCAGACTATTAAGTGTGCTCTGAGGCTTTGTAAAGGAGTGGGGAAACCAAAAGTGCCTTGGGCCATTGGCTTAAAAGAATTTATCTTTAAGAATGAACAATTTATAACCTCAAAAGATAAAGTGTCATAGCACACATTTTTTGTGCCTAACATGAATGATATGTGGCATGAAACTTCTACATTTGCTGCCTTACAGAACATAGCATTGAATAGAATGATTTAATGATTTTTCTTCCAATAATCCTGCTCTATACAGGTTGCTACCAGAAAGAACAACAGAAAGTTTTCTATTTGTTGCTTCAAGATACTTTCTAAAACCATTCCAAATTAAAGAGGGTCAAAACAAAAGGTACCTTGACTATAGCTATTGCTGCAGATACTGGATCTCTAACCCCAAGAACAGTCCAGACTAAAGAATTATCAGAGCCAGCAGGTATGATTCCAATTGGGACTGAAATTGCCTCTTTCTGGTTGTCTCGACTAAGTAAACCGTTCAAAACCTGCATTTTGGAGGTACCATAGAAGAAATGACAATAATGATAAATGAATAGGAGTTTCTTAGACTGACACCAACAAAGAAAAAGAACTCTGCTAATTTATTCATGGCAATGCAACAAATTATAAGGCCACTTGCATGGAGTACAACAAATAATTCAAATAAAATAAAAGATATGAAAGGCAAGGGTCAGACTTTGCTAATGCTCAGAAACTAGAACACTTAGTAGTCCTTCACGAGGTGAAGAAAGTTCCAGCTGTTGAGAGAGTTATGCAGTCACATGACATATCCAACTCCCACAATAATTGTCTAAAGAACTCTATGCCCCAAATAGGGAGTCAACTCACAAAAGTGAATGAATTTCTATTTCAACATTTACATTTCAAGTTAGGCTGGCAAAACAAACTCTTCCTTCAAATACATGACCCAGTCTACCATGGTAGCAAGAATATTTGTATAAACTATTTTCAGAATTAGCCTATAAACCAACTCAATAATCATGAAGATCATACACACGGTCTAGAAGTTTCCATCAACTCAACATTCATAAATATGTGAACTAGAGAGACTTCAGAATAAAAAACTCTTGTTAATCATGAAGGAAAAAAAAAACTTCAATAAATATATTTTGGCTAACACAAACAGAGCCAAAAAAATAATAAGAGAGAAAACCCGCAACAAAAACAGAAATCCTATTCTATAAACCGACCAACTTTTCAATTCAAAGAAACTGAAATACACATCAGAGGAAAAAAGTAAAGAGAATAAAAACTTAATAGTCAAGTATCAATAATTCAAGCGAGCAAATAGACCCTAATTTTGATTTTTTTTTTAAGAAAAAATCAAAAAAATGCCTGAAATTTTCAATTAAGAGTTGAGAGTAACCCTCACTCTCAAGTCCACGGCGGCGGAGACACGACGGCGGACATTCTTCTCTGTTGGACTGTAACTAGAGCGGCGAGAGACCACAAATTGGGGGCCAAGACAGACGAGAGAGAGAGAGACGGGAGAGATGATGGGTAGAAGGCAGACTTGAGAGACTGGAGTGACTCGGAGAGACCCGAGAGAGACAAACGATGGGAGAAGAGACAAGAGATTCTAGAGAGAGAGAGAGGAGTGAAGATGACGGTATAAGACAGTTGAAGAAGCCGAAAAGAACACGGATTGTAGAGAGAGAGAGAGATTTTGATTTAAAATCAATTTTTTTAATTAGCCGGTTACTTTGACCAAAACAATCGATTACCTTGAAATTTATAATTTTTTAACCAATTAATTTTTTTTAAATGGACACGTGGCGATTTTTTAAGGGGTATGTGACTAACCACATAACTCGCCTTGACTCTTAATTGGAAACTCAAAAGTTCTTTTTAGCCAATTTTTCCCTACTCTCCAGCGGCAAAAATCTTGAAGGAGCATTTTCAAGAAGACGAATAGGATGATGGTCTTCTGCAACTTCTCTCCTCTGCCACTCAAATCCCATTCTTCGAATTTAAAATCATCAATTTCTCCTCACAAATCCCCAATTTTTCTATTAGTCGAATCAAATTAGAGCCCTAAAATCTCCAAAATCTCACCTTTTCATCTCAATCGGAGTAAGGGTCAGCTCCAAATCCGCCAGAGTTCCCTCAACACTCAAACCCCACAAGACCCATCTCTAATTTCTTCGTCCCCACAAGAAAACAAGCCTCCCGTGGATGGCGGCGGCGGCGGCGGCGGCGGAGAGGAGAGTGACTGGACGACGTCGTTTCTCCTCTTCGCTTTCTGGGCTCCAGAAGGTAACTTTTTCAAGTCACTTTTATCTTTCTATTTTGCCCAAATTGGAGGATAAAATGACCGTAAGATAGCATTCAGTGGATAATTTGGAGTAGAATAGTCTATCTTTAATGTTTTTGTTCTGTAATTTTGTAAGTATCATCTGATAGCTCAATTATAGGGTGTATCTTGCTACCTGTTGCTACATTCGTGGAAATAATTAATCCATGTTGAAATGTCCATTATATGCACGTATGAATATGGGATATCACACTTAGGGACGCAAACATCCCGTCTTTATTACTAATGGTAGTTCTTATTGTTGTTGCAGCTCGAAAAGCAAAATCCCAGTTTGGCCATTTGTTATTCTATCGTGCTGCGGAGGTGCATATGCGCTTATTCCGTATTTCGTTTTGTGGAGGCCACCAGCTCCGCCTGTTGAAGAATCTGAGCTTAGGAGATGGCCTCTGAATTTCTTGGAGTCGAAATTAACTGCAGGGGTGAGGAGATTTTTATTCTAGGATAATGCTATGTTTTATACTAATATGTGGATTTTTCTGATTTAAAAGTGAATTTTCAAATTAAAGCTATGGTTAGTCGAATGAATGAGCATGTTTATTTATACTGAGTATGAGTTTTTTCATGCAGCATCAGTTTCTACAAATTAGGGGTGTTTACAAGGTCTTGTGCTCTTTTGAAGTGGTTAACTTTAGCTACTTCCCAAAGTGGTAGATTGTAAAAATTAGGATCATTTGAAAAGAGAAGCTGCTAAAAGTTGCTAAGAGTTTGAGAAAAGAATCTTGAAGCTGTTAGAAGTTGAGTATGCATACTTTTAGCTTCTAGCTTTGTCGTTTAACTTAAAAAATGCAAAATACAGGTATATCAAACACTCCAGAGAGAAGTTTAAAGCTCAAAAGTGCTTATTTTTAAGCTTCTGCAAAGCATCTCATTAATTAATTAACAGTCTCTTTATATCTCAGCAAATGTAGCTAACTAATTACACATCAGATCACATTGGCTGCAGGATTAGCTATAATGGTCTATGCGTTTTCGTCTGGTGGTGATGCATGGAAGGAATTTTTCCAGTACTTCAAAGGAAGCAAATTCATGAGTATATCTCGTTTCTCGATGGATACTTTGTTAGTTATTGTGACCTGTAAATGTGTTTGTTCTACGATTACAGTTTCTTTCTAGCATCAAATTGGTCTTTTGAGATATGTCATTCTTGGTGGAATGCATCTGTTTGACGGATGACCCATGCCCGTTTAAGTTATTGTGCAAAAAACTTGAATACGTGCCATCCATCGAACCAATCTGTACACCCCTCGAGGTGCAACATAGAATTTGTTGTATCAATATAAGCTTAATCCGAGTCTTTTTAATGCAGATCCATATAATGACTATTGATTTGGCTCTGCTCTCGACATTCGCTCCCTTTTGGGTATACAATGACATGACTGCTCGCAAATGGTTAGACTTTAATTTCCAAATATCATTGCTCATGAATCTTGAGAAATTTTTGTAAGTAAATGATAAATATTGTTCTTTATGTATATGCTATCCTGTAGGGAAGACAAAGGATCTTGGCTTCTTGCATTGTCACTGATTCCGTTCTTGGGCCCGGCCCTCTATCTTCTCTTGCGATCATCGCTATAAGTCACTCGAGCTGCATTAGAGACAACGCCGGATGAAACATGATGCTTGAAGCCATCTTTCAAGCGAACCTTGGCAAATTTAAGGAACTTTTTTGTGCAGTTGAATACGATAATACGTGTTTTTAAATGCGATCATGTTATTGTTATTGTTTTTGTCCAAGAACCTTGTTGTGTGGTCTGATGCTAGGGATGGCTCTCAACAGGTTCACGGGAAACACAAAGAAACATTTATATGGGAAACTGTATAATTGTAGACAAGAATAATTGGTTTTGTAGTTTCTGCTTATATGAGGTTGGTTTTTATTTTTTATGTTTTTTGGTTGTTGCATTGGTTAAGTGCAATAATTTTATTACTATGAGATGTTGACGAAGTTCATTACAGATTAAGATATCAATATTGTTGGTATCATCAATGGTGGAATAACACGAATAAGAAAACTTGAGTAATCTATGTTTGGATTTGCTATTTGAGTGAAAAAGAGAGGTAGGAGCAAAATGAAATGAAAAAAAGAAATGCATAGACAATTAAGAGTCCATTTCGAAGGATTTTTTATTTTTTTATTTTTTGAAAAAGAGGGACATTTATTTTTTGAAAAAAAAAAGCACTTCAATGAAGAAGCTATAATTAGCTTTCTTTTCTTTATTTTTTAAAAGTTATTCGTAATAATTTCAAATAAAAGTATATTTTAAAGCACTTTTTATTATTGTATCCGAACACAAAAAGTTTTTTTTTTTATGTCCATTCAACCGGGCTATAAATTTGGTCATATTTGATTTTTTTTGTTTTTTGAAAAATATTTACTTATGTGAATTATTGCAAAAAGTGTATAAAATAAGTGCTCGTTACAAATATTTTCTTATGTTTTCTTTATAAAATAAATAAATAAATTTATACAAAAATGAAGATTTTACTTGTGAGACCTTATTGATAAGTATTATTTACTAGTAAAATTAAAATCAAAACGGAATTTAAAAAATTATTTCGTGATAACAATAAACATATCATTTGCTATGTCAAAATTTGCATGGAACCAGAGACGGAGCCAGAGGAGGATACAATGCAAACGGCCCCTTTTAAGTTTATATTGATTTAAAATTTTACATGTATTTTTAAAAAAAATTTGGGTTTCGGTCCCTTTGAATCATCGAAGCACGTTTAATGTTTTATAAAAATTTGACGTCGTCACCCAAAATCAAAAATTATGGCTTTGTCCCTGATTGTAGTATCGAATATATATATATATATATATATATATATTATAGATTTATTATTTATCTATTAACTTAAAATCCATTGTATTTGAAAATATCTTTTTAAAAGAAGAACAAAAACGCAAATATCAAATATAATAATGATTTTTTTAACATATTTCAGACACATTAATCATATGTAAAATTATCAATAATAGTCAAAAGAAAAAAAAGGAAACATAAAAAATAAAAAAGAAAAAGAGATTGTAAAATTGTCAAGGAATAAGGATTATATTCATATTATATTTATATATAGTTACCAAAAAAAATTATAAATGCCCTGAGGGGCATAATCGTCTTTGTCATCACAAAACTTTCCCCCTAAATCTTTATGTCCTCTCCTTCCCTTGTTCCTTCAAATACAAAATCACACACACACACACACATGCATGCACACAAAATACACTCTCTGCTCGTTTATCTTTAGAGCACACAGAGATTCCTCTTTTGTAATCCTAATTCCGCTATCAATTGATTGATATCATTTGTTTTCTACGCGGATTACATATACACACACATCATATATGCGCAGACACACGCACATACATACACATAGAGGTGTTGGGGGATGGCCGAAGCAGTAGCCGCGGAGTTAGGGTTTCAAATTCGATTAGCTTTTGACGATCTAGAATTTAAAGTAGCCAAAGGTAAGGTTTCTCACTCCTTCCCAATAATTTCAATAGTTTTTATCGTATTTACTTATAATTATTAGTAGGGATTATGTATGATGTATGTGATAGTTGTAGACCATAAGCAACGTAATTCACTGAGGTATGGATCTTTAATTATCGATAAGTTGCTTGTATTTTCGAATTGTATGGTTTGCACTATGTTGGCACCTTGATGTGTCGCGTGAATCCAATCATTTAATGAATGGGATTGCTTTAATTTTGGGTATTTAGAACCTGCGATGACAATCTCTATAGAATTTGTTTGCTTGTTATGAATGAGATGAACTTTAATTTGAAAACTGCGTCCACTGACTCTGTTTGCATATTCCACACCATACTAACCCTAAACTCCAGTACTGAAAACCTCCCAAAATTTATTTCAGAAATGACTGAATCCAAGGCGGTGATAGGGCTCTCATGGCAACCTAAAGTGGATTTCCTTGCATCTGCAAAAAATGAAAAAAGCTGCACAAGCGAAGCTGAAAAGCAGTGATCTCTACAAACCCAACTCGCAGCTCGTTGATGGCCTCTATGTTCCTCCTAATGACCCCAGAAAGCTAAACAAACTGTTCAAGAAACAAGTCAAGGACACTGCTGACAAGAATTGGTACTCAATCCATTTGCTTTCTTCTTCAATTTTGGTTTCATCATCTTTTTTTCCCCATTTCTTTTCCTTTCCCTCTTGTTTTGCTTTTGGCCAAAAAGTTCTGACTTAGGGATTTGTATTGGCGTGGTAATTGTGATAGGTTCGATATGCCGGCTCATACTATCAGTCCAGAGCTCAAAAAAGATCTCCAGCTATTGAAGGTGCTGTTTTATTTGCCTCTTCAGGGTGTTTCCACAATTATCGTTTGCATTATCATATAGTGGTGGAACATTTGATCAGTTAATTTGTGTGGGAGATGCCCGTGTTTTGGAAAAACACTGCACCATTTCTATATGTGTGTCCGTGTACACACTCGGCATACTTGTAGGGCATTCATATTGTCTTAAATGTTGCTCTTAACTTCTGAACTTGTTACTTAAAAATAAGAGGCATAGATTTCAGGTTCTGGCCTTCTCTTATTTTCTTTGTTTGATTCTTTTCTTTTTGGGCGTGGGTGTGCGTGTGTCGGTGGGGATGGTGCTGTGGTTTAGGAAGGAAGGTTGTTTGCTAATAGCTTGTTTTGTGGACAATAAGCATGTATAGTGATCAAGTAATGTAAAAACGTTTTGTATCTGCCAAAAATGGGAAAGTTGATCATTTTGTGTTCTCCTTGCATGTCATGTGAGGTGCAAATGAGGTTAGTAAATACTATCTTAGAAGGTAATTTCACTTACTGTTCACTACGCAAATCTGGTGCTTCATCCTATTTTTCATACTTGATGCCATGTCGATTAATATTTTGCTTACTGTTTAGTGTAAAGTGCATAATGATGGTCATGAACAAGATGAGAGATATGAAAAAGTCGGTGTCTAACTAGGCATAATATAAAATGGGGATGAGATTGCTTGGTGTTGTTGACCTACTACATTGTGGAACTGGTTATGAAACTTTTTTGCAAAATTGCATATTATATTGGAGGGCCAAATGTGCAGATATTGAAATATTAGTTCTGTTAAGTTACACCTTTAGAATACATGATTTCGATTTAAAGTATTGCTTTTGCTTCCAATAGGACCTCAGACACAGGCTTTTCAGATCCTGTTTGATTGCGTCATAACAATAAAATGCATAAAACCAAGGGAGCTAAGGGAGTGGCTTTATCCTTCTAGTGCTTTGCTTTTAACTATAGTTGCTCCCACTTTTAGGAGGCTGAGCTTGTGTTGCAACTTCTTGAATATATGAATTCATTTTGAGTAAAATCTCTTAAAGTGAAGCGAAACATGTTGATTGTTACAGTTGAGGGGCGCCATAGATCCAAAGAGGCACTATAAGAAGGGTGACTCCAAATCAAAATCGCTTCCCAAGTATTTTCAAGTAAGTTTGTCGGATATCAAGACTTCAACATTTAACCAATTCTTACTCTGGTTGCTTAGGAGCTACATATTTTGAGCCATTTGCTGATTGATCAAGTCGGCACAGTGATCGAATTAGCATCTGAGTTCTATATTGGTATACTCACTAAGAAGGAGAGAAAAGCGACCATTGCTGACGAGCTGCTTTCTAATGGCGCCCTTCGTGAATATGGGTATGTAACATTTGCTCTACAATAATGAGTAAGCAATACGACAATGAAGTTTTCACTCCAACATAATGTTCTCTTTTTGTTTACGCATAAGTTTAGAAAATATGCCACGTTCATTGTTTTGGCATATGGGCGCTAACAATGTTAAAAGCAATGAAGCTAACCAGGTCATCATGGTCTGTTAGGTATCTGATTGTCTATGTACCAATCTTATGCAGGAAACGCAAGGTTTGAGAGATTGAAGAAGTAAACCGGCCACGCGGCGTGGGCAAGTGGAAGAACAAAAAGTCCAAAAAACATGGAAAGAAAAGAAGATGTTGATAGTCATAATTTGAGATTTTTACCCCTCATGTATTGTCATAGGGTTAGTTACATAGCCAGAATTTGAGATTTATTTACCCCCCATGTATTGTCATTGGGTCGTTTATTCTAAAAAAAAAACCAGGGATTTATTTTCTTTTTGTTTCTCAAAACTGTGTAGATTACCCGGCATCTATTTGTCTATCGTTCAAGATTATTTTATTTACTTTAATACTATGATGCTTGACTAGAAACTCTTACAAAGACTTGGGCTTGGGCTTGGGCTTCCTTTATTTTTACAACAAAAGGTTCGTGTGGTATGCAAATTTATAAATGTCTCTTCTGTGTCACAGATATTTTCTCTAGTGGTTGATAGAATTTATAATAAAGAGTCAATTATGAGGATAATATTTGTAATTTTTTATATCTATGGAAATTTATGAAAATGGAATGAACCTCTGATTTTTTTAATCAAGTTTTCAAGTTAAACATCATGTGAATGAACCAATCTTAACATCATATAAAATAGAGGGAGAGAGAGAGAGAGAGAGAGAGAGAGAGAGAGAGAGGGAAAAGTGAAAAATCAAGGTAAAAACACCCCAATGACCCATTCATACAAGGGGTTCAAATAAACCAGTTGTTGTACATCCAAACCCAACCCGCAATTGAATGGGTCTCGAATCGGGTCAGATTGGAGTAGCATAATATAAAATTATTCCCTAAATTTTGTTTGGGAGTGGGTATGAATAGCCTAAAAATCCTACTGATTGACGACCCTAATTCACAAATTATTATGATACACATTAAATGTAATTACCAACAACATTATGCAAAGCCATCAATAAATGTATTTTATAATTTTTTTATTGATCTTTATGGCTCTGATACCAAATTTATGGTGGGTTTTACTTGATTTAACATTATGAATTTTTAAAAAAATTAATGAGTAAAAATTAAAAATAAAAAAAATTAGTTTTTAAAAAGTAAACAGGGATGGTTGTGAGTTTTACAATTTTAAACATGTTTTAAAGAAATTTATAGGTAAAAATATACTAAAATGAAAAAAAAAATTTTAGGAAGGGTTTTAGTGGAATAAAGGTTAAAATAACGCCGGCCCACATGAACAGTAAAATCGAGGTTTGAAAAGGTAATATAGGGTATTTAGGAAATTTTTAAAAAGGTGAGTTCTTTTAAAAATTTGAAAATTAAAAAAATATAAAATAAAAATTATTTCAAAAAAGAACAACTATAATTATATTTATACCACAAAAATTTCCAAAAATAAATTTATTACACGTATATGTGGCATTCAAATTGGCATGTAAATAACACACAAAAACAAACAAATCCAGGAAAGCACCAAAGTCGATAAAAGCCGGATTAAAAAAAAAAAACATATTTTGGCAATTGTAGATTTGTTTTTTAATATTTTTATAATTAATTCAATTTTTTTTTTGTTTTTGTTTCATCATAAACCCTTTCCCCGAAGTCTTCTCTTTCTCCTCTTTCCCCAAATACGAAATCGAACACTCTCTCTCTCTCGCTCTTCCTTCCTCCCCCTTCTCTCTCTAGAAATCACAGAGTGATTCTTCGAGATAATAGCGTTATCAATTGATAGATATATTGTTGGTTACCCTAAGCAGATTTCTATATATACATACATATAGATACAGGCGTGATATATAGAGGTGTTGGGGGATTGCAGAAGAAGCAGAAGATGAGTAGTGGGGCTGAGGGAGGTGCAGGCAGGGTTTCGATTCCGAGCGGTGTTAAGAAGACGATCGAGAATAGAAAGGAGTTTACTGGCCAGAATCACTCTGAAAATGAGATTTATGCAATGCTTAAGGAATGTTCCATGGATCCCAACGAAACTACGCAGAAGCTTCTAAATCTCGGTGAATTCTCCCTCTCTCTCTCTCTGTCTCCCCGTATATTTTTTATTTTTCATCTGTAGTTGTGCGTGTTTTGATCTTGATTTTCCCTTTGATCCGCGGCGCCATTTAGAGTGGAAAATTGATTATTGATATGTTTTTCCTTTTGGCAGTGTGTCCGTGTATGTTTACGGTTTTATTTATTTATTTATTTCTGAGTTCGTTGTTCCCTATTTGCATGTAGTACAACTCATATATGCTGGAGTTTCTAGTGGAAAGAAAAGAAAAAAGGATGGAACTTATGATAATGGGTTTTTAAGTTTTGCCGTGGGTTGAAAGTTGAGAGAGTGAGTTTTAGAGTTGAGACTAGTACTTGTTTTGCATTTTTTTGTGTTTCTATTGATTAACAGGCTTTTGTATTGTAGAAAAGGGTGATTTTTGTTGTTAATTCAGTTGAATGCAGCTCGAGTAGAGCTGTCTTTTACAATTCTCTTGTGGGTTAAATTTTTTCTTATTCATTTTTATTTTGTTTTTTGTCAAATTTAATATGTTTGGTTCAACTCATTTATAGAATATGGTGGGAAATTTGTGATTCCTTTGATCTTGCCTGTTGTCCGGCAGTTTGCTTATCGTAGGCTATGAGCTTCGAAATGTAAAATTTTGGGTTGGCAGGCGAGTGGTAGAAGGTTTTTACTGATTTAGCTACCTTCTTAATCCCTACTTTACAACTGGGTAACTAGAAGTCTAGAACATGGACTGAAAATTCCTAGTAGCTATCTTTTCCCAATAACACAGTGTTGTCATTGAATATCAAATGCCTACTGCACTTAATAGTTTCTTGTCTTAACATATGCAATTTTTATTTCATTTCAAATCCGTTTCAAGCGAAGAATCTTTCTTTCTTTTATTTTTATTTTTTTAACTTTCTTGTCTGATAGCTGAGATGCAGGATTCCTTTACTTCCCCTTTGTGTATGAGTTCTTCAAGAAAGCAAGCTAACAGGTGTCTATATGTCCTGCAGATACATTCCATGAAGTAAAAAGAAAACGTGATAGGAGGAAAGAGGTATGTGTATTTCCCGGTTGAATTCCTTGTATTCTGTACCTTGCTAATAAATGCTAGCTTGGTGACAACGTGGTAGAGGTTCTTTTCATATCTGCATACTATTTAAGTTGTTGTTGTTTTGACCGAGGGGAAGAATAATTCATTTTCATTTTTCTCTTACCTTTTAAGGATGTATTGAGTTTGGATTGTTAATTGTTTTCTTATTCGAAGTATTATTTGTTCTGAACCTCAACATGGTACAGTTATTTTAAGGTCAGAACAACTTGAGGATGGGATTTCAATAATAAAGGGAGTGATTATCTAAGGCTAACGTTGAGAACCATTTGTATTTCTCTGCTAGCTTTGCTGTGTGCCATCCTCCACCAGTTTTCATCTACTTGTAGTCTGCTGAGAAAACTTTTTGATTTTCTATCCAGTCATTCAATGATCTGATTTCAATCAATCCATCCATAAGCATTTTGCCCAATTGTTTTCCTTGTGTAGCATAACAAGAAGTAACTCTTGGCCTTTTTGATTTAATCAATTTTTTGATTGCTTTTCTTTTTCTGTTGTTTGAATTCAGAATTGAAAAATCTGGCTATTAGCTTTTCTTGTCGGACTTCTCTAATAACATCGGCTCCACATCCCCTCATAAAAGGGAAAAGAGAAAAGCCAAAACTTCGTAAGAAAATAATAGGAAAATAGTGTTTGCTGGTGGCAATTGAATGGAGTTCCTTATTATGAGTGCATATTTAAATAGTATCTGACCTGAATGCTTCAACGTAGGGTATTCATATTCAAAGAAATATGGTTACGTAAGACTTCTTTGTTGCTTCAATTAATTTTTCTTTTCTTTTATCCACTTCTTCTTGGAAGTTTATGCTAAATGACTGCCCTTGAAGTGGGTTTCGGCTGGGTGTGACTGTGTGAGTTTCTATTTGTATCTTTGCAGAATCAGAATAAGGAGCCCGCAGATTTGAAATGGAAGCCAGGTACCCAGGCACGGGCGAATAGAGGGAGTCGTGGGAACTATTCATCACGATACATATCTGATGGTGAGCTGAAATTTTGATGGCGTTAGCTATTTTATATCACCTGTATATGTACCTTCTTTAATTTGATTATTGAGTGGTTTATATTCGTGTTGTGTTCATTATTCTAGGCTCGACTTTCAATTATGTTGTTTAATCACTCTGCCCTTGGATCTATAGTGATTTCCTACTTATCATCTTTGTAAACCTGCTTGACCAACAGGCAATAATAAAGGAAATGATAATAGATTATTTGCCCAAAAACTATAAACTTGGAAATGCCATCTTTTCACCAGATTCATTCTATTTTTTTCTCATGTTCTCATTATTTCTGTCAGATGTTGGTGTTGGGAGAAGTTCGGCTGCTGTAAAGGAAAATGCTGGTCTTCTTGGTGAGAAAGGTACCAGCAAGGCTCCGTTGGCTACATCCCAAGATATGAAAAAGAAGGAAAGTTCTTCTGTTTCAAGGTGCGATAGGTGGTTACGACCTTCTGATGCGTGTGTAGTCTGTTGGGCCTCTATTTAAACTATCGAATCTGTGCTTCTATAATACACCCTCATGTATATAATGCCCTGCAGGTTCCACCCGACCATGTTTTCTGAAAATTGTTGTCTTTTGTCTTTGCAGCCCAGCTACTGCTGTCTCTAATGGTCCATCTGGTATTACTTCCAAGAGTTCCACTGTTATACCTGACAACCATGCATCTGTAGGGGGAGGTGTTGGTCAAACCAATACAACTGCTAGCGTGAGTAAGTCAGATGGACCAATCCCTCCTTCATCCCTTATTGATTCAGCCAAAAAATCCAATGGTCTTGACAAGGACGCCCAGATGCAGGAGTTGAGCAACAGTGCAGTATCAATTCCTTCAGCAACGGCTTCAGGATCGTATTTCTCTCCTAAAGATCCTGTATTATTGCCATCTGAAGATTCACCACTACCTACTGCAGTGGATGTCATTCGACGTGAAGTGCGAAATCAGCATGCTGCTGCTAAACTGATTGATGATAATCCTACTGAGAGCAAATCAGCTTCTGCCAAAATTGGTATGCTAATTGCCTTCCTGCTTTATATGTTGTCAAATGTGTTTCTTCAGTACAATAGAAAAAAAAGCACTTCAATGAAGAAGCTATAGTTAACTTTCTTTTCTTTATTTTTTAAAAGCTATTCGTAATAGTTTCAAATAAAAGCATATTTTAAAGCACTTTTGATTATTGCATTTGAACACAAAAAGTATTTTTTTTTATGTCCATTCAACCGGGCTATAAATTTGGTCATATTTTATTGTTTGTGTTTTTTGAAAGTTATTTACTTATGTGAATTATCGTAAAAAGTGTGTAAAATAAGCGCTCGGTACAAATATTTTTTTTTATGTGTTCTTTATAAAATAAATAAATAAATTTATACATTAATGAAGATTTTACTTGTGAGACCTTATTGGTAAGTATTATTTAATAGTAAAATTAAAATCAGGACGGAATTTAAAAAAAACTATTTCGTGATAACAATAAACATATCATTTGGTAGGTCAAAATTTGCATGGAACTAGAGACGGAGCCAGAGGGGCATACAATGTGAACGGCCCCTCTTAAGTTTATATTGATTTAAAATTTTACATGTGTTTTTAAAAAAATTTTGGGTTTCGGTCCCTTTGAATCATCGAAGTACTTTTAATATTTTATAAAAATTTTACGTCATCGCCCGAAATAAAAACTTATGGCTCTGTCCCTGAATGTTGTATCGAATATATTTACTCTAGATTTATTATTTCTCTATTAACTTAAAATCCATTATATTTGAAAGTATCTTTTTAAAAGAAGAACAAAACCACAAATATCAAATATAATAATGATGTTTTTAACATATTTCGGACACATTAATCATATGTAAAATTTTCAATAATTATCAAAAGAAAAAAAAGGAAACATAAAAAATAAAAAAGAAAAAGAGATTGTAAAATTGCCAAGGAATAAGGATTGTATTCATATTATATTTATATATAGTTACCAACAAATTTTTTTTTTATATGCCCAAAGGGGCATAATCGTCTTTGTCATCACAAACCCTTCCCCCTAAATCTTTATGTCCTCTCCTTCCCCTGTTCCTCCAAATGCAAAATCACACACACACACGCACGCACACAAAATACTCTCTGCTCTTCTATCTTTGGAGCACACAGAGATTCCTCTTTTGTAATCCTAATCCGGCTATCAATTTGAAATGAAATAAAAATTGCGTATGTTAAGACAAGAAACTATTAAGTGCAGTAGGCATTTGATATACAATGACAACACTATGTTATTGGGAAAAGATAGCTACTAGGAATTTTCTTCACACGTTCTAGACTGCTAGTTACAGGGTCATTCCCCCAGTTGTAAAGTAGGGATTAAGAAGGTAGCTAAATCAGTAGAAACCTTCTACCACTCACCTGCTAGCCCAAAATTTTACATTTCGAAGCTCATAGCCTAGGATAAGCAAACTGCCGGACAACAGGCAAGCTCAAATGAATCACAAATATCTGACCATATTCTATAAATGAGTTGAACCAAACAGATTAAATTTAAATAAAAATAAAATAAAAATGAATAAGGAAAAATTTAACCCACAAGAGAATTGTAAAAGACAGCTCTACTCGAGCTGCATTCAACTGAATTAACAACATAGATCACCCTTTTCTACAACACAAAAGCCTGTTAATAAACAGAAACCGAAAAAAATGCAAAACAAGGACTAGTCTCAACTCTCAACGCATTGTCTCAACTTTCAACCCACCGCAAAACTTAAAAACCCATTATCATAAGTTCCATCCTTTTTTCTTTTCTTTCCACTAGAAACTCCAGCATATATGAGTTGTACTACATGCAAATAGGGAACAACGAACTTAGAAATAAATAAATAAAACCGTAAACATACACAGGCACACTACCAAAATAAAAACAGATCAATAATCAATTTTCCACTCTAAATGGCACCATGGATCAAAGGGAAAATCGAGATCAAAACACGCACGACTACAAACGAGAAAGAAAAAATATACGGGGAGAGAGAGAGAGGGAGAATTCACCGAGATTTAGAAGCTTCTGCGTAGTTTCATTGGGATCCATGGAACATTCCTTAAGCACTGCATAAATCTCATTTTCAGAGTGATTCTGGCCAGTAAACTCCTTCATATTCTCGATCGTCTTCTTAACACTGCTCGAAATCGAAACCCTACCTGCACCTCCCTCAGCCCCACTGCTCATCTTCTTCTTCTTCTGCAGTCCCCGAACACCTCTATATATCACGCCTGTATCTATATATATATGTATATAGAAATCTGCTTAGGGTAACCAACAATATATCTATCAATTGATAACGCTATTATAGAAGAATCTCTTTGTGATTTCTAGAGAGAGAAGGGGGAGGAAGGAAGAGAGAGAGAGAGAGAGTTTGATTTCGTATTTGGGGAAGGAGGAGAAAGAGAAGACTTAGGGGGAAAGGGTTTATGGTGAAACAAAAACAAAAAAAATTGAATTAATTATAAAAAACAAATCTACAATTGCCAAAACATGAATTTTTTTTTATCCGCCTTTTATAGACTTTGGTGCTTTTGTGGATTTGTTTGTTTTTGTGGGTTATTCACATGCCAATTTAAATGCCACATATACATGTAATAAATTTATTTTTGGAAATTTTTAGGATATAAATATAATTACAGGTGTTCTATTTTTGCCAACATTATTTAGAATATATTAATTTATTGATGGCTTTGCATAATGTTGTTGGCAATTGCATTTAATATGTATTATAATAATTTGTGAATTAGGGTCGTCAATCACTAGGATTTTTAGGCTGTTCATACCCATTGCCAAACAAAATCTAGGGAATAATTTTATATTGTGCTACTTCAAGCCGACCCGGTTTGAGACCTATTCAATTGCGGGTCGGGTTTAGATGTACGGCGGCTGGTTTATTTGAACCCCTAGTATGAATGGGTCATTGGGGTGTTTTTGCCTTGATTTTTCACTTTTCCCTCTCTGTTTGTCTCTCTCTCCCTCTCTCTCATATGATGTTAAGATTGGTTCATTCATATGATGTTTAACTTAAAAAGTTGATTAAAAAAATCAGAGGTTCATCCCATTTTCATAAAATTCCATAGATATAAAAAATTACAAATATTATCCTCATATTTGATTCTTTGTTATAAATTCTATCAACCATTAGAGAAATATATGTGACACCAAAGAGACATTTATAAATTTGCATACCACATGAACTTTTTTGTTGTAAAAATAAAGTAAGCCCAAGCCCAGGCCCAAGTCATTGTAAGAGTTTCTAGTCAAGCATCGTAGTATTACAGTAAAGAAAATAATCTCCAACGATAGACAAATAGATGCAGGGTAATCTACACAGTTCTGCGAAACAAAAAGAAAATAAATCCCTGGATTTTTTTTTCTAGAATAAACGACCCAATGACAATACATGGGGGGTAAATAAATCTCAAATTCTGGCTATGTAACTAACCCTATGACAATACATGAGGGGTAAAAATCTCAAATTATGACTATCAGTATCTTCTTTTCTTTCCATGTTTTCTCGACTTTTTGTTCTTCCACTAGCCCACCCCGCCTGGCCGGTTTACTTCTTCAATCTCTCGAACCTTGCGTTTCCTGCATAAGATTGGTACATAGACAATCAGACACCTAACAGACCATGGTGACATGGTTAGCTTCATTGCTTTTAACATTGTTAGCGCCCATATGCCAAAACAATTAACATGGCATATTTTCTAAACTTATGCGTAAACAAAAAGAGAACCCTATGTTGGAGTGAAAACTTCACTGTCATAGTGCTGACTCATTATTGTAGAGCAAATGTTACATACCTATATTCGCGAAGGGTGCCATTAGAAAGCAGCTCGTCAGCAAGGGTCGCTTTTCTCTCCTTCTTAGTGAGTCTACCAGTATAGAACTTAGATGCTGATTCGATCACAGTGCCGACCTGATAAATCAGCAAATGGCTCAAAACATGTAGCTCCTAAGCAACTAGAGTAAGAATTGGCTAAATGTTGAAGTGTTGATATCAGACAAACTTACTTGAAAATATTTGGGAAGCGATTTTGATTTGGAGTCGCCCTTCTTATAGTGCCTCTTTGGATCTATGGCGCCCCTCAACTGTAACAATCAACATGTTTCACTTCACATTAAGAAATTTTACTCAAAATGAATTCTTATATTCAAGAAGCCGCAACACAAGCTCAGCCTCCTAAAAGTGAGAGAAACTATAGTTAAAAGCAAAGCACTATAAGGATAAAGCCACTCCCTTAGCTCCCTTGGTTCTATGCATTTTATTGTTATGACGCAATCTAATCAATGGATATGAGCATTTTGGTATATCAATTAGAATAACATCGAAATAGGATCTGAAAGCCTGTGTCGGAGGCATTATTGGAAGCAAAAGCATTACTTTAAATCAAAATCATGTATTTTAAAGGTGTAACTTAATCGGACTAATGTTTCAATATCTGCACATTTGGCCCTCCAATGTAATATGCAATTTTGCAAAAAAGTTTGATAACCAGTTCCACAATGTAGTTGGTCAACAACACCAAGCAATCTCATCCACCTTTTATATTATGGCTAGTTAGATACCGACTTTATCATATCTCTAATCTTGTTCATGACCAGCATTATACACTATACACTAAACAGTAAGCAAAATACTAATCGACACGGCATCAAGTATGAAAAATGGGATTAAGCACCAGATCTGTGTAGTGAACTGTAAGTGAAATTACCTTCTAAGATAGTATTTACCAACCTCATTTGCATCTCACATGACATGCAAGGGGAACACAAAATGATCAACTTTCCCATTTTTGGTAGATAAAAAAAGGCGGTTACATTACTTGATCACTATACATGCTTAATGTCCACAAAACAAGCTATTAACAAACAACCTTCCTTCCTACACCACAGCACCGTCCCCATCGACACACCCACACCCACACCCAAAAAGAGAAGAATAAGAAAAAAAAAAGAAACAAACAAAGAAAATAAGAGAAGGCCAGAATCTGAAATCTATGGCTCTTATTTTTAAGTGAAAAAGTTTAGAAGTTAAGAGCAGCATTTAAGACAATATGAATGCCCTACAAGTATGCCGAGTGTGTACACGTACATACATATAGAAATGGTGCAGTGTTTTTCCAAAATACGGGCATCTCCCACACAAATTAACTGATCAAATGTTCCACCACTGTATGATAATGCAAACGATAATTGTGGAAACACTCTGAAGAGGCAAATAACACAACACCTTCAATAGCTAGAGATCTTTTTCAGCTTTGGAGTGAAAGTTTGAGCCGGCATATCGAACCTATCACAAATCGAACCTATCACAAATACCACACCAATACAAATCACTAAATCAGAACTTTTTGGCCAAAAGCAAAACAAAAGGGAAAGCAAAAGAAGTGGGGAAAAAGAGATGATGAAACCAAAATTGAAGAAGAAAGCAAATGGATTGAGTAACAATTCTTGCCAGCAGTGTCCTTGACTTGTTTCTTGAACAGTTTGTTTGGCTTTCTGGGGTCATTAGAAAATATGCCACGTCAATTGTTATGGCATACGGGCGCTAACAATGTTAAAAGCAATAAAGCTAACTGGGTCATCATGGTCTGTTAGGTGTCTGAGGGAGGTGCTGGCAGGGTTTCGATTCCGAGCGGTGTTAAGAAGATGATCGAGAATATGAAGGAGTTTACTGGCCAGCATCACTCTGAAGATGAGATTTATGCAATGCTTAAAGAATGTTCCATGGATCCCAACGAAACTACGCAGAAGCTTCTAAATCTCGGTGAATTCTCCTTCCCTATCTCTCTCCCCCTCTCTCTCTCCCCCCCCGTATATTTCTTGTTTTTCGTCTGTAGTCGTGCGTGTTTTGATCTCGCTTTTCCCTTTGATCCCCGGTGCCATTTAGAGTGGAAAATTGATTGTTGATCTGTTTTTCCTTTTGGCAGTGTGTCTGTGTATGTTTAAGGTTTTATTTATTTATTTATTTATGAGTTCGTTGTTCCCTATTTGCATGTAGTACAACTCGTATATGCTGGAGTTTCTAGCGGAAAGAATAGAAACAAGGATGGAACTTATGATAATAGGTTTTTAAGTTTTGCCAGGGGTGTTCAAAAAAATCGAAAACCGACTGAAAATCAAAAAAACCGAACCGAACCGAAGCATGTTCGGTTCGGTTTTCGGTTTTTTAGTTCAAGAAAAATCGGTTTTCGGTTTTTTCGGTTAAAAAACCGAAAAACCGAAAAAAAACCAAAAATAAGAAATCTTGTGTAGTCTATGGAACAAAAATAAGAAAAACCGAACCGAACCGAAAACCGAACCGAGCCGAACCAAAAATAAGGGAAATTGCATGCTCTTATTACTATTATTATTATTTTATTTTATTTTATTTTTACAATTATTTCGGTTTTTCGGTTTTAACCGAAAATCGAACCGAAAATTTTCGGTTAAAACCAAACCGAACCGAACCCATTTCGGTTCGATTTTCGGTTTTCATTTCGGAAAATCGAAAATTTTGGTTAACCGAACCGAAAAACCGAAAAGCGCAGTTTTAACCGTTTGAACACCCCTAAGTTTTGCGGTGGGTTGAAAATTGAGATAGTGAGTTGAGAGTTGAGACTAGTCCTTGTTTTGCATTTTTTTTCTGTTTCTGTTGATTGTTGATTAACAGGCTTTTGTGTTGTAGAAAAGGGTGATCTATGTTGTTAATTCAATTGAATGCAGCTCGAGTAGAGCTGTCTTTTACAATTCTCTTGTGGGTTAAATTTTTCCTTATTCATTTTTATTTTGTTTTTGGTTAAATTTAATCTGTTTGGTTCAACTCGTTTACAGAATATGGTCGGAAATTTGTGATTCCTTTGAGCTTACCTGTTTTCCGGGAGTTTGCTTATCCTAGGCTATGAGCTTCGAAATGTAAAAGTTTGGGCTGGCAGGTGCGTGGTAGACAGTTTTTACTAATTTAGCTACCTTCTTAATCCCTACTTTATAACTGGGGGAATGAACCTGTAACTAGAAGTCTAGAACATGTGCAGAAAATTCCTAATAGCTATCTTTTCCCAATAACATAGTGTTGTCATTGAATATCAAATGCCTACTACACTTAATAGTTTCTTGTCTTAACATACACAATTTTTATTTCATTTCAAATCTGCTTCAAGCGAAGAATCTTTCTTTTTTTTTTTTTTTAATTTTCTTGCTTGATAGCTGATATGCAGGGTTCCTTTACTTTCCCTTTGTGTATGAGTTCTTCAAAAAAGCAACCTAAAAGGTGTCTATATGTCTTGCAGATGCATTCCATGAAGTAAAAAGAAAACGTGATAGGAGGAAAGAGGTATGTGTATTTCCCGGTTGAATTCCTTGTATTCTGTACCTTGCTAATAAATGCTAGCTTGGTGACAACGTGGTAGAGGTTCTTTTCATATCTGCATACTATTTAAGTTGTTGTTGTTTTGACCGAGGGGAAGAATAATTCATTTTCATTTTTCTCTTACCTTTTAAGGATGTATTGAGTTTGGATTGTTAATTGTTTTCTTATTCGAAGTATTATTTGTTCTGAACCTCAACATGGTACAGTTATTTTAAGGTCAGAACAACTTGAGGATGGGATTTCAATAATAAAGGGAGTGATTATCTAAGGCTAACGTTGAGAACCATTTGTATTTCTCTGCTAGCTTTGCTGTGTGCCATCCTCCAACAGTTTTCATCTACTTGTAGTCTGCTGAGAGAACATTTTGATTTTCTATCCACTCATTCAATGATCTAATTTCAATCAATCCATCGATAAGCATTTTGCCCAATTGTTTTTCTTGTGTAGCATAACAAGAAGTGATAGATGGGATGTGTCTAAGAAGGGGGGGTTGAATTAGGCCTTAAAACATTTTTTAAGATTTTTGTGAAATGCAGCGGAAAGTTTTAAGGTTTAAATATCAATGCTTTGCTTAAAAGATAGTTATTGTCTGGAAGTACCTACAATCATACCAGAGCAAGTAAGTTATTGGTTCTGTAAGTACCAGCGATAGTACTAGAGCAAGTAATGATATAAAATATGCAAAGCAATAAATGACACAGAGATTTATCCTGGTTCACCCAATTTGGCTTCGTCCAGTTCCTAAGTTTTCACTTAGGGTAACCTGTTATCAACAAACGGTATTAGTACAATTACAATATAAGTTCCAATGTAACAGGTAACAATCAATCGAGAGTTACAAACTCTCGATAAAGAGAGAAACAATAAACAATTTAACCGACCCTGAAGTGAGATAGTGTGGTTGGTTCTGGCGGTTAGTTCGCAGTTGAATACTTCTGCCAAGACCTAGGTGTAACACGCTTAAACGTCCACTAAACACCTAGTTGGAACTATCAGTGCAACAGCAACTCCACGACACAGCAACAATTCACAACTCAACTCACTCTCAAGGAATTCTTGTTCTTGGAATCTCACTCTTCACCTCGAAAGTACCTCGAGAAAAGAAAACACAAGCAAACAAGAATTATATGATGGTAAGAATCTTGATATTGAACTCAATACTCTTGTTTCAACTATAAGACTCTCACTCAATCACATCTTCAAAGGGATGAGAGTTCCCCTTTAAATATTGATAGTTCCAACGGCTATATTGACGAAAAAAAGGAAGGAGCCGTTTATGGCCTTGATTCTAGCCTAACAAATCAAGTTCAAAAGGCTATATTGATGAATAAAGTGGAAGGAGTCATTATGATTTTAATTACAGCAGAATAAATAAAGTTCCAGATGGAAACAAAAGTTCCAAATTGTAATTAAGGCAAGTCCAAACGTGATTAATGTATTCAAATCATTCCAAGTCAAACTTACCAATATGATAAAGATATGATCTTTATTTCAGCAGAATGAATAAAGTTCCAGATTGTCATTAAGGCAAGTTCCAGATGTGATTAATGCATTCAAATCATTCCAAATCAAACTTACCAAAATAATGAAGATGTGGAGTGTAATAATATGAAAGGTAATCGGTCATCTAAATCTTCCATCAAAATTTAGAACATGTGGTAATTGATGTTGAGGAAATATATCAAGCAAATGTTATTCTTTCCAAACAAACATGCGATCATATAAAGGAAAGAAATAATGTTTGTTAGGAAATCATTTGAATTTGAAAATCAAGAGTACATCAGATATCTTTTCGGTATTTCTGGAAATAAATCAAATTTTATTCTTTCCAAACATGTAATAATATAAAAGAAGAAGATAATATTTTGTTAGGAAATCATTTGAATTCGAAAATCAAGAATACATCAAATATCTTGAAAATATCAAAACATACTTTGGTTGCTTGAATACATCAAATATCTTGAAAATATCTTGAAAATATCAATAATTCCAATATTAAAACCAGTTTTAATGAGAAAACTACTAATTCTTTCGTACCAAGCCCTAGGGGCTTGCTATAATCCATAAAGAGCTTTTGACAATTTAAAAACATGATCATTCAACTCTTTATTCTCAAAACCGGGTGGTTGTTCAACAAAAACTTTTTCATTTATAAAACGATTTAAAAATACACTTTTAACATCCATTTGATATAACATGAATTTTTTATGAGATGCAAAAGCTAATAGCAGACGTATTGATTCTAATCGAGCAACAGGTGCAAAAGTTTCATCGAAAACAATACCTTCTTGTTGACAGTAGCTTTGGCTACAAGTCGAGCCTTGTTTCGAATGATCTTACCTGATCCATCAAGTTTGTTTCTAAAATAAATAAATAAATTTATATATAAATGAATATTTTACTTGTGAGACTTTATTGGTAAGTATTATTTAATAGTAAAATTAAAATCAGGTCGGAATTTAAAAAACTATTTCGTGATAACAATAAACATATCATTTGCTATGTCAAAATTTAAATGGAACCATAAACGGAGCCAGAGGGGGATACAATGCGAACGACTCCTCTTATGTTTATATTGATTTAAAATTTTACATGTATTTTTTTAAAGAAATTTGGGTTTCGGTCCCTTTGAATATCGAAGCACTGTTAATATTTTATAAAAATTTGACGTCGTCACCCAAAATAAAAAATTATGGCTCTGTCCCTGAATGTAGTATCTAATATATTTACTATAGATTTATTATTTATCTATTAACTTAAAATCTAGTATATTTGAAAATATCTTTTTAAAAGGCGAACAAAAAAACAAATATCAAATACAAGAATGATGTTTTTAACATATTTCGGACACATTAATCATATGTGAAATTTTCAATAATTATCAAAAGAAAAAAAAGGAAACATAAAAAATAAAAAAGAAAAAGAGATTTTAAATTTCCAAGGAATAAGGATTATATTCATATTATATTTATATATAGTTACCAAAAAACAAAAATTTGTATATGCCCAGAGGGGCATAATCATCTTTGTCATCACAAACCCTTTCCCCTAAATCTTTATGTCCTCTCCTTCTCCTGTTCCTCCAAATACAAAATCACACACACACGCACGCACACAAAATACTCTCTGCTCTCCTATCTTTGGAGCACACAGAGATTCCTCTTTTGTAATCCTAATCCGGCTATCAATTGATCGATATCATTTGTTTTCTACGCGAATTATATGTACACACACATACATATACGCGCAGACACGCACATACACACACATAGAGGTGTTGGGGGATTGCCGAAGCAGCAGCCGTGGAGTTAGGGTTTCGAATTTGATTGGCTTTTGACGATCAAGAATATAAAGTAGCCAAAGGTAACATTTCTCTCTCCATCATAATAATTTCAATATTTTTTATCGTATTTACTTATAATTATTAGTAGGGATCATATATGATGTATGTGATAGTTGTAGACCATAGGCAATGTAATTCACTGAGGTATGGATCTTTGATTATCGACGAATTGCTTGTATTTTCGAATTGTATGGTTTGCAGTATGTTGGCACCTTGATGTGTCGCGCAAATCCAATCTTTTAATGAATGGGATTGCTTTAATTTTGGGTATCTAGAACCTGTGGTGACTAACCCTATGATAATACATGAGAGGTAAAAATCTCAAATTATGACTATCAGTATCTTGTTTTCTTTCCATGCTTTCTCGACTTTTTGTTCTTCCACTAGCCCACCCCGCCTGGCCGGTTTACTTCTTCAATCTCTCGAACCTTGCGTTTCCTGCATAAGATTGGTACATAGACAATCAGACACCTAACAGACCATAGTGACATGGTTAGCTTCATTGCTTTTAACATTGTTAGTGCCCATATGCCAAAACAATTAACATGGCATATTTTCTAAACTTATGCGTAAACAAAAAGAGAACCCTATGTTGGAGTGAAAACTTCACTGTCATAGTGCTGACTCATTATTGTAGAGCAAATGTTACATACCTATATTCGCGAAGGGTGCCATTAGAAAGCAGCTCGTCAGCAAGGGTCGCTTTTCTCTCCTTCTTAGTGAGTCTACCAGTATAGAACTTAGATGCTGATTCGATCACAGTGCCGACCTGATAAATCAGCAAATGGCTCAAAACATGTAGCTCCTAAGCAACTAGAGTAAGAATTGGCTAAATGTTGAAGTGTTGATATCAGACAAACTTACTTGAAAATATTTGGGAAGCGATTTTGATTTGGAGTCGCCCTTCTTATAGTGCCTCTTTGGATCTATGGCGCCCCTCAACTGTAACAATCAACATGTTTCACTTCACATTAAGAAATTTTACTCAAAATGAATTCTTATATTCAAGAAGCCGCAACACAAGCTCAGCCTCCTAAAAGTGAGAGAAACTATAGTTAAAAGCAAAGCACTATAAGGATAAAGCCACTCCCTTAGCTCCCTTGGTTCTATGCATTTTATTGTTATGACGCAATCTAATCAATGGATATGAGCATTTTGGTATATCAATTAGAATAACATCGAAATAGGATCTGAAAGCCTGTGTCGGAGGCATTATTGGAAGCAAAAGCATTACTTTAAATCAAAATCATGTATTTTAAAGGTGTAACTTAATCGGACTAATGTTTCAATATCTGCACATTTGGCCCTCCAATGTAATATGCAATTTTGCAAAAAAGTTTGATAACCAGTTCCACAATGTAGTTGGTCAACAACACCAAGCAATCTCATCCACCTTTTATATTATGGCTAGTTAGATACCGACTTTATCATATCTCTAATCTTGTTCATTACCAGCATTATACACTATACACTAAACAGTAAGCAAAATACTAATCGACACGGCATCAAGTATGAAAAATGGGATAAAGCACCAGATCTGTGTAGTGAACTGTAAGTGAAATTACCTTCTAAGATAGTATTTGCCAACCTCATTTGCATCTCACATGACATGGACGGAGAACACAAAATGATCAACTTTTCCATTTTTGGCAGATACAAAAGGTGTTTACATTACTTGATCACTATACATGCTTATTGTCCACAAAACAAGCTATTAACAAACAACCTTCCTTCCTACACCATAGCACCGCCCCCACCGACACACCCACACCCACACCCAAAAAGAGAAGAATAAAAAAAAAAGAAACAAAGAAAGAAAATAAGGGAAGGCCAGAACCTGAAATCTAAGCCTTTTATTTTTAAGTAACAATATGAATGCCCTACAAGTATGCCGAGTGTGTACACGTACATACATATCGATATGTTGCAGTGTTTTTCCAAAATATGGGCATCTCCCACACAAATTAACTGATCAAATGTTCCTCCACTGTATGATAATGGAAACGATAATTTTGGAAGCACTTTGACGAGGCAAATAAAACAGCACCTTCAATATCTGGAGATCTTTTTTCTGCTCCTGAGTGATAGCTTGATCCGGCATATCGAACCTATCACAAATACCACACCAATACAAATCACTAAATCAGAACCTTTTGGCCAAAAGCAAAACAAAAGGGAAAGAAAAAGAAGTGGGGCAAAATGGATGATGAAACCAAAATTGAAGAAGAAAGCAAATGAATTGAGTACCAATTCTTGCCAGCAGTGTCCTTGACTTATTTCTTGAATAGTTTGTTTAGCTTTCTGGGGTCATTAAGAGGAACATAGAGGCCGTCAACGAGCTGCGAGTTGGGTCTACAGAGCGCACTACTTTCAGCTTCGCTTGTGCAACTTTTTTCATTTTTTGCGGATGAAAGGAAATCCACTTTAGGTTGCCATGAGAGCCCTATCGCTGCCTTGGATTCAGTCATTTCTGAAATAAATTTTGGTAGGTTTTCAGTATTGGAGTTTAGGGTTAGTATGGTGTGGAATATGCAAACAGAGTCAGTGGACGCAGTTTTCAAATTAAAGTACATCTCATTTACAACAAGCAAACAAATTCCATAGAGATAGTCACCGCAGGTTGAAGAGACCCAAAATTAAAGCAATCCCATTCATTAAAAGATTGGATTCACGCGACACATCAAGGTGCCAGAGTACTGCAAGCCACAAAATTCGAAAATACAAGCAATTCATCGATAATCAAAGATCCATACCTCAGTGTATTAGGTTGCCTGTGGTCTACAACTATCACAAACATCATACATTATCCCTACTAATAATTATAAGTAAATTCGATAAAAAATATTGAAATTATAGGGAAGGAGAGAGAAACGTTACCTTTGGCTACTTTATATTCTCGATCATTAAAAGCCAATCGAATTCGAAACCCTAACTCGGCGGTTGCTGCTTTGGCAATCCCCCAACACCTCTATGTGTGTGTATGTGCGTGTGTCTGCGTGTATATGTATGTGTGTGTATATCTAATCCGCGTAGAAAACAAATGATATCAATCAATTGATAGCGGGATTAGGATTACAAAAGATGAATCTCTATGTGCTCTGAAAATAGAAGAGCAGAGAGTGTATCTTGTGTGCGTGCATGTGTGTGTGTGATTTTGTATTTGGAGGCGTAGGGGAAGGAGAGGACATAAAGATTTAGGGGGAAGGGTTTGTGATGACAAAGACGATTATGCCCCTCTGGGCATATATAAATTTTTCTTTTTTTTTTGGTAACTATATATAAATATAATATGAATATAATCCTTATTCTTTGGCAATTTTACAATCTCTTTTTCTTTATTTTTTATGTCTCCTTTCTTTTTTGATAATTATTGATAATTTTACATATGATTAATTTGTCCGAAATATGTTAAAAGCATCATTATTATATTTGATATTTGTGTTTTTGTTCTTATTTTAGAAAGATTTTTTCAAATATACTAGATTTTAAGTTAATAGATAAATAATAAATCTATATTAAATATATTCGATACTACATTCAGGGACAGAGCCATAATTTTTGATTTTGGGTGATGATGTCAAATTTTTATAAAATATTAAAGTGCTTCGATGACTCAGAGGGACTGAAACCCAAAATTGTTTAAAAAATACTTGTAAAATTTTAAATCAATATAAACTTATGAAGGGCCGTTCGCATTGTATCCCCCTCTGGCTCCGTCTCTGGTTCGATTCAAATTTTGACATAGCAAATGATATGTTTGTTATTATTATCACGAAATAGTTTTTTTACATTCCGTCCTGATTTTAATTTTACAATTAAATAATACTTATCAGTAAGGTCTCACAAGTAAAATCTTCATTTATATATAAATTTATTTATTTATTTATTTATAAAGAACACATAAGAAAATATTTGTACCGAGCGCTTATTTTATACACTTTTTACGATAATTCACATAAAT
>CM047871.1:17536413-17707647 GCA_026212405.1 Petrea volubilis | reverse complement strand
CACGGTGTCCTTTGAAAAATGCATCTTTGTTTTTTCTAAATGGTGATTGTTAGGCAAAAACTGATGATGACAATCGAACCAAGACATCTTCCCACCATTTTTCAGCCTGAATGCCTTTGTTTGCCGCATACATATAGGGCAAGCCAATCGACCCGACGTCATCCATCCGGACAATATCCCATACGCGGGAAAGTCATTGATAGTCCATATCAAAGCGGCCCGTAACTAAAAATTTTGCCTTTTGGAAATGTCATACGTTTCAACTCCTTCTAACCACAGAATTTTCAGCTCATCAATTATAGGCTGCAAATACACATCAATCCTTTCTTTTGGGTTACGTGGCCCGAAATCAAGCATGTCAAAAACATATACGGTGTAGTCATACACAATTTTGGTGGTAAGTTGTATGGAGTAACAATCACGGGCCAACACGAGTATTGCTTAGACGAAGTATGATTAAATGGATTAAATCCATTAGCACATAATCCAAGCTTAATGTTTCGTGGCTTAGCAGCAAATTCAGAATGCTTTTCATTAAAAAGTTTCCATGTTAGACCATCAGATGAATGACAAATAATACCAGGCTCTCCTCTGTGCTCATAATGCCACCTCATTTGATTAGCTGATTTTGAAGAAGTATACAACCTTTTCAATCTTGGAAAAAGAGGCATGTAGTGCATCCTTCTGTAAGGAACACGATACCTACTACCACTTTTAGATGGTTTAAATCTTGGATGATTACAAAACTTACATTCCTCTAAACATGAATCTTCACTGTAATACAACATACAACCCTCAATGCAACAATCAATCTTCACCGATGTTAAACCTAACTTTTTAACTATTTTTTTTGCTTCATAATAGTTGTTAGGAATATGATTGTCCGACGGATTTGACGACTTCACGACTTCTACCATTTGATCAAAACAACCCTGAGATAAATTGTAGTCGGATTTTAATGACATCATTGGAAGAGTCATTAATAACTCGGTCTGATTGCCATAACCTGGCCACAATGGTCGATGCGCAGCCTCTAATATGTCATAAAACTGTTGAGCTTGCATATTAGAATATTGATCATTGTTTCGCTTTATCTCGGTATCGTGACCCTCTTCGACTTTCAAATCGGGATGATGATGCATACCATGGTGTGTACTACTAGAAAAATGCTATTTTGCGACCGAAATTTGCGACCAAAAAGAGCGGCTGCAATTTGCAACCATATTTGCGACCGATTTAGCAACTATGACCAATTTTGGATCATTTTTTTGCGACAAAAAATTTCGGTCGCAAAAATCTTAAATTCGGTTGCAATTTGTCCGTGCATTCCAAAAGGTTTTTGGTGCCACTTTGCGACCACGAAGTCCGTTGCAAATGCGGTGGCTTAAATTTGCGACTGACTGTATCGGTGGCAAATTTTGTCATTTCTTTTGCGACTAGGGTTATCGGTCACAAAATTCTTTTTGTGATGTTGGCTGCGTTTGTGTCTGAATTAGTCAGTTGCAAAAGTTTTATTTATTTATTTATTTATTTATTTAAAAAAAATTCGGCCATTACCTATTAATTTAGATCTCACGTCAATTTTTTTTCGAAAAATTTGTTTATTGATATGTGTAACTAATATTATAAATTTAAAAGAAGGAATCATGCATTCTAAATGCTAATGATTAATTAGTGCTAAAACTAAAAATATATGATTAATAGAAATATAATTGAATATGCAACTCTATCTACAGTTTTATATGATTTTTTCTCAGCCACACAACAAGAATTAATACACTAATTTAATATCAGTTATCGTACATGTAAATTAGTATCAGTGTAATTGAAACTAAAATCATTAAAAATTAAATAAAATAATTATATAATTAATTATTTTTTTACAATATTGTTAAAAGAATAAGTATTACTATTATTATTAATTAAGAATAAGAAGAAGAAGAAGAATTAAGTTAATTATCAAGAAAAAAAGACTAATAATTAACGTAGTAATACGATTGTTATTAGTATGTAATTTTTTTTCCCAGTTTTGCGACCGATATTGGGACCACGTTTATCGGTTGCAAAACTCAAGAACTTAACTCCGACGTTTTTTCCTATCTGCCCAGATTCAGTTCCCCCCAAATAGGTTAGCCCTGGCTCTCTCTCTCTCTCTCTCTCTCTCTCTGTCCTGCGCCGGTGAGACCATTCCCAAACCACGCCGACGACCGGACTCCCAAACCGTCAGCCGCCCACGCCGGCAATGCCTTCTCTGTTTTTTTTTTAATTTTTTTTCAATTTCCCCTCCAAATTTAATCTTTTTGATTTTTTTTTTCTGAATTTCAGCGGGCGGTGGAGCTTTCCTTTGGGAGTATCTGTTCTTGGTAAGCTCTAATTGAGTTAATTGCCAGTGATTTTCTCATCGTAAAGAGTCACATGTTCTGAGGGATGCAGTATCGGTGTGCAAGACGTCTTTAGAGTATAGAACAAAGGAAGTAAATACCTGAAGATCTATTAAATTAATGACTTTTCATAGGCAATTGTCTTAACCTTTGACAATATTGTGCTGCTAGGAAGATTCTTATTATAACTCTTGTGGTTGATGCAATTGTGGAATAGCATTAGCATTTACCATCTTGAATAAGGAAAACCGTGTCCATTGATTTGCTTTGGAAATGGGTTTTATCTCCCTATATGAATTAATTAAGTGGAAGGATGAATGCGACAAGAAAAGAATGGTTCTTATTACGTATTAAGTTTTGCAATGGTGTAAAATGATAGTTTGGGGCCAGCTAGGTGGCAAACACTTGTTTGGGTTTAGCAAAGTTGTTACGTAGTCTACTTCTTTGTCACATATGGAGCAGCAGGAGCATTTTGGAAAGAGGAACCTACAACTGTATAAGTTACAACATCATATATTGGTTTTCATATGATGCAGAAAGTGAATTTATTGGTTTATATGGATTGATAACAATCACTTTTGAGATTAGGAATATATTTCATCAAAAAAGAGACAAGTTTGCTTTCATTCTTGGTCTGTGGGCAATGAAAACATTACTTAGTTCATAGGTGACCGGAATAGACTGCACTTTTATGCTTGTTAATTTAGGGCGTGATTATGCATACTATTAAACACAAGTTGAATAGAAAGTAATCATTCTCTGAGAGATTTGGAATGTCTATCCCATAAACACATGTTTCATTCTTCATTCATTTGTCTTGTTCTATTAGTTGATGACATCCATAATGAACTATTTATCCTTCAGTGAGTTGTACTCCGCTTGTATTTGTGGCTGCTAATATTGATTATTGTTTGTTATTTTTCCATGGAAGGTGAGCGAACCACAGAAGTGGGGTTACTCTGCTAATTTGAAGAAAGTTCTAGTCTTCTTTTTTGGGACTCAACAAATGTAAGTTCTATTGTTTTTATGCTTGTTTTGCAATAAGACACTATTGGTTCTCCACTTAGTTTACTTTGGAGGATTAATTGAATTATCCGTGATCCTAAAGTTTTCCTTTTGAAAGATCCGTTATATTTTATTCTGATCACATCTTAGATACTAGAATAAACTGACGGGCATTTATCATTGAATTTGTTGACTATTGAATTTTTCATACTCTGTTTGATCAAAATATTAATGGTTCGTGTATTCTTGTAAATACTTAATATATATTTTTCTGTTACCAGTATCGCATATTTGGTATATCTATGCTTATAATCAAAATTCTACTCTAGTTATACCTTTTTTATAACTTCTGGTGCAATAAGATCAGAATTGGAAATGATTTATGCCATTGAAGTATATTTGAGTACAATATGTATATACATATATATACATATCTGCCTTAAATATGGAAATGATCTTTTGCTTGAATAGTTATATTTAATTATGAGATGTTTCACCTAGATTATTACCTCTACAGAGTATGGATATGCGTGAATGTCGTAGTTGGATGTATAATAGGCTTAGGCCAAGACGACAAGGCTATACGAAAGAATTTGAGATTGGAAAGTTGTTAATTTGCATTGATTATTGGATTGATGATTCTGGGTTGTGTTTTTGATTCAATATCCATGAATTTCTGTTGTTGGAGAAAATTTGATTGTTTTTTTGTCAGCAATGTTAGTCAGTGAAAACAGTGGTCTTTTCATGTAAGTGTTGTTAATTGACCTGATTGTTTTGGTTTTCAAATTTATGTTATTGGGTTTGGATTGAATTGTAGTGAATCTATGTTGATTTGAGCTGGTTTACTGATGTTATGATGATTGTGTTATACTTGTTATTTGTTTCTCTTCTTTCATTGATTTATTTGCGGATTTGGGTTTTCAGCATTGAGCTCATATATTTTTTTATTCGAAGTATTGGATCATCTCAGTTGTGTGAGATGTCGAATGTATTGAATGTTGGCAAAAACATTGCTGAAAACATTTGCTGTGCAGATAATAGAAGGGGTTTATATTATGAATTAAATTCATACTTTATAGGATGCATACTTTTTGAGAAAGGAGTACTATGAAAATCAAAAGGAACTTTTGGGCCCTATTGATATTGATGTAAGTTTGATTAATTATATATATATATATACACATATAATGCTCATTTATATATATGTTTTGAAAACAATAGCTAACGGTTTATTTTGCAAATAGATTTGGCTTGAGGTCGTTGGAGGACTGAAGAAGGGACGTGCCTATGGTTTGGCCGATGCAGCTTCATTTGTTACTGGATCATCTTCTGATAAGTCCACTGGGACGTCGACACATCCTTGGGCACCCCATAAAACGGACATAGAATTGGTAAAGTTGGTTGACAAGGTGAGCACTGAAAATATGGAACTTAAGCAATCGTTAGTTGTTTTGACATCCCAAGTTCAGTCCATTCATGAGATGATAAGGATGTCACAGTTGACTCCTTTCTCTCAAGGAGTGAGTTGCCAGGCTCCTTACTTCCCGATTCCTTCACACGGTTTTCCTTTCATGCCTCCTTCAACTATGCTACCTACACGCACCTCTTCTAGTTGTAGATTCATCTTCAACACCTAATGAATCCCGAAAGAATGACAATGATGGTGGCGATGGTGGTGACCGTAGTGATGGTAGAGATGGTAGATGATACATGCATATTCTTTGGATTAGTAACGGATGTATTGAACAAGTATTTTGTTGGTATTAATATCGTGGATCTTAGGATGTTTTTACTTTTTTGTTGATGAATGTTGTTGGACTACTTTTATATTGTTGCTCTTGAACATTAGACTTCTATTGTGAAGAAATTTGTTCGTATTTAAAGATTGATGACTCGTTAATTTAAATAATTTTCTTTGCATTTTAAACCAAATAGTTATTGTTACTTGATTGTTTCGTTGGACATGGGAAAAGAAATATATGCAAACTGCATAACAGAAGGTTTATATATTTGCGATTGAAATTGCGACCAACAAGAAGTTGTCGCAAAAACAAAAAAAAAATGTTCTTTCGGTTAAAACATTTGCGACCAACCAATTTGGTCGCAAAAAATACAAAACTTGCAACCAATTTTGCGACGGATTCAGTTGGTCGCAAACAATACCAAAAATTTTACCAAATTTGCCACCGCCTTGTCCGTCACAAACTTCGTGATACAAGCTCCACGTTAGCATCTTTCGTGACTCACCGATGTCGGTCGCAAAATCAGTTGCAAAAATAATCGGTGGCAAACTTGGTATCAAATTTTGCGACTCGGGTTTGTACCACCGATTGCCGTCAGTCGCAAAATTGGTGGCAAACGCGTTTGCAACCGATTATGAGCAAAAATCGGTCACCAAATCCGGCACAAATTCTCATTTTTCTAGTAGTCGTGATACATTCACACCCATAGCATTGTATACCAAATTCTCAAAATTATTGAGTCCATACAGAAAATTAGCCTAATTCGAGGAACTAGCACCACCTAGATCCACGTTTTGAGTTTTAGCAGGTAACTCTTCATGTGAAGTCCAATACCAATACTTAGGTTGAAACCCAAATTTCATCAAATCGCAATGCACACTACTAGTATCCTTATATTTCCTATTAGTACACTTCGAACACGGACATCTAATAAGGCTTTTATTAGCTATATACTGTGGTTGTGTAGTTGAGAATTGAATAAACTGATTAAGACCGTTCATAAATTGTTTGGTGTAATTTTTTCGATCAACAGTTAACCTATTATACATCCAACCTCGAATTTCTTGTATATCCATATTCTGTACACATAAAATGAAGATAAGTTAACCTGTCTGCTAGACTTCATATATAGATAGAAGGTCGTTTGTCATTACTATTTGTTCAACATGCTTCATTAATGGCACAATCCATAAAAAACTTAAAACTAAGCAAATTATTTCAAACATTGTTCAACATGTTTCCTATAACACAACTGAATCAAAATAGAGAAAAAGCAAAAAATCTAAGTGCGATTGGCCTTAGAGGCCATTCTGACTTAGATTAATTTAGCGTTCTAATGGCAATGTTTCCCATAATATAGGGTAATACTTCTTCAAATACTTGTCATTTATCGGATCTCTGAGCAAGTCCCCTTCTACGCTTTCTAGTAGATAGGTTCTTCCCTTGGTTATCAAATGGATCGAAAATGGGCCTTTCCAGTTGGGGCTCCATTTCCCAAGTGTTTCGTCTTTCTTTTCCAAAGGGAAGACGACCTTCCAAACTAGGCCACCAAACTGGAAACTCTTAGCTTTAACCTTTCTATAGTAAGCTTTGGCAATTTGTTTTTTCTGAGCCTCAATGGAATCTACGGCATCTAGCTCATCCACCATTTTGCAACGATATTCTTCAGCGGTGAGATTATTTTGTTGAGCTATTCACGCGGAACTTACGTTGATTTCCATAGACAGGACTATGTGGTGGCCATAGGTGAGTCGGAATGGGGTAGTCCCTGTGCCGGTGCGGTTGCTCGTTCCATAAGCCCACAATGCTTCAGAGAGCAATAGATGCCATGCTCTGGGTTTTCCCTCCACCATTTTCGAAATGATATTCTTTGAAGTTCTATTGGTGGATTCAACTTGCTTATTCCCTTGTGCATAATACGGCATGGAATGTGTGAGTTGGATGCTATATTCTGCGACAAAAGCCTGAATTTCGGACCCTATGAATATGGTTCCCCTATCTGTTATGATAGTCTGAGGGATTTCAAATCTATGCACTAAGTGCTCTTTGATAAACCTGACTACCGTTCCTTGATCGGCTTGCTTGAGGGGAACAGCCTCCACCCATTCAGTGAAATAGTCAGTGGCGGTGATAATATGGGTGTGCTGTTTCGAAGAGGGAGAAAAAATGGCCCCTATTAAGTCGATGGCCCAACATCGAAATGGCCAAGGTTTGATTATCAAATTCATTTCCTCCGCGGGCACTCTCTGAATTAGACCGTGTAGCTGACATTTTTTGCAACCCTTGGCCAGCCAATGACAATCCTGTACCATCTTTGGCCAGAAATAGCCATACCACTTGATTAACCATGCCATCTTGCGGCCACTTTGATGGGCTCCACATACTCCTTCGTAGACTTCTATTATAATTTTCATCACCTAATCCTGTCCAACACACTGCAAGAGGACGTCATCAAGACTTCGACGATATAATGAGCCATCTCCCAGGACCACGTAGTTAGTGGCCCTCATCTTGATTCGTCGAGGTGCTCCCTGGGAGTGATAGCTCAAATAACTTAATATTGGTTTGCACCAATCCTCAGATTGTTTCATGGTGTTGTCTATGGCGCAAACGTTGGTTCTTTCAAAATGAGAGGGGTAGGCCTACCTTGTAATGGTATAACTGGCGGTCATACAACCCTTGGGAAATTCTGCTCCAGTGGCTATTTGACCCAATTCATTGGCCTCAAAGTTAGACTTCCTAGCCACATGCTGAAATGTTAGCTCGTCAAATCCCATTAGTAGAGCATTAACCGTGGAGATATACCTATCAAGGACGGGGTTTTGATACTAGAATGTACCCTGGATTTGCTTAATGACGAGCTGGGAGTCTCCAGGCACGTTGATACTAGATGCTCCTAACTCACGTAGTAATTCTAATCCAAGGACCAAGGCCTCGTATTCAGCCTGATTGTTGGTGCGTGGAAAATCGAACTGGACTACCATGCCAGTCTTGATTCCTGACGGTGAAGAGATAATTATACCAGCCCCGGATGCTTTGTCCGTTCGAGACCCGTCTAATTGAAGGACCCATGTCTTCACAAATACTAATAGCATTTCGACTTGTTGAGCCACTTCGCCATTTATTTCGATATTGGGGTGGTCGATGAGGAAATTGGCCAAGGCTTGGCCTTTTATAGCTTTCTGTGAAAAAAATTGCAGCTGATACTCCATTAGGTGAATGGCCCACTGGCCTATCTGACCACGTACTATGGATCTCAAAAGCATGTATTTGATCACATTGATACTACTGATTACAAGAACTTTTACCGGTAGCAAGTAATGCCGTAGCTTAGTACATGCGAATACAGGGCTAAACACAGCTTTTTGATTGGATGGTATCTTTTTTCTGTGTCACTCAAATGTCTGCTTAAGTAGTACACAACCCGTTCGAGACCATTCTCATCGTCTTGAGCCAAGAAGGCCCCAATGGTCTTGTCAGCTGCCGAAGTGTAAAGCTTAAGCGGTTCTCCTTTTTGCGGCGGCATCATCACAACAGGGGATGTCAAAGCTTCCTTGATCCTATCGAATGTCTGCCCGTGTTCTTCTGACCTTTCGAAGTGGTCATGGCCCTTTAACTTTAATAAGGGTGAGAAAATATTGGTCTTGCCTATAAGGTTCGAAATGAACCTTCTCAAGTAATTGACCATTCCAAGAAAATGCTGAAGTTCTTTCTTACTTCAAGGTGGCTGGGCGGTCAGGATGGCCTTTGCCTTGTTTTCCTCCACTTCGATTCCTTTCTTATGCACTAAAAACCCAAGAAAATGGTCTGCGGCCATACCGAACACACATTTCAGCGGGTTCAACTTTAACTGGAACTTCCTCATCCTCTCAAAGGCCTTAACTAGGTGCTCTAAATGCTGAGCGAAACTGGTAGACTTAATGATGAGATCGTCACTGTAGATATTAACGAAGTTATTCATGTAATCATGAAAAATGCAGTTCATGGCTCGCTGGTATGTAGCCCCAACATTCTTAAGTCCAAACGGCATGACCTTCCATTGAAAGGTACCAATGTCCCTAGGGCATTGGAATGCCAGTTTCGGGATATCCTCTTCGGCTACGAAGATCTGATTGTATCCTGCATTGTCATCGACAAGAGTCAGGAACTCATGTCATGCAACGACATCTATCATCATGTCAGCCATTGGCATCATATACTCATCTTTTGGAGATGCCAAGTTTAAGTCCCTAAAATCTATGCAAACTCTCAGTTTGCCATTCTGTTTTATGACTGGCACGACATTGGCCACCCATTCAAGGTATCTGCCCAGTTCGATAAAGTCTTCCTTAAGAAGTCTTTGAATCTCCTCTTTGATTAACACACAAACTTCTTTGGACATGCGTCTAAGAGGCTGCTTCCGTGGCTTAAACTCAGGTAAAATGGGTATACGATGCTCCACCAAGTCCCTACTGAGACCGGGCATTTCATCGTAATTCCACGCAAAACAATCTTTATATTTTATTAGTATGTTGATCATGGCCTCTTTGTTTTCAGGGCTTAGTAAAGCACTAATGTATGTGGACCGATGATCGTTTTCATTGGCAAGCTCCACTTCGATGACAGGATCTTGAACCTGGATCCTAACGTCATCAAGGTTTGCCAGAGCATCACTCAACTCTTTTAGCGTGATCTCATCTGTCGAAGTGAGATCTTGATCATGTTCATAAATTACATCTGCATTACAATTATAGTGAATTGGAAAGGTCCTTGGCCAAAAGTCCAAAGTTTTACTTATTATTATTGATCCGGTGCTATCCAAAATTATTACAACTTCATCTATATCGACTCTATTCATGATCAATATCTCGAAAAACAGAAAGCAGCCTTTCTTCGAAAAATAGAAAGAAACCTTTCTTCGATGTTGTAAGGCCTGCTAACTTCCTTAGTCATTGCTACTTCTAAACTAACTGGCGCCACAGACGAAGTGACACAAAGCGGACGACCATATTTGTCCTGTCTGATAAACCTGCAGGGTCCGACATTGTCGGAGTAATATCTGGCTTCTACTACATTCACATTGGTCGTGAACGACCTTTCTTCTGCCTTCACCATCTCTGGCTCATTCTCGTCATGTCCCAAAAATACTAAAAACTAATGTAAGGTTGATGGATTGCACATGGCTGAATAGATCCAGTCCCTTTCTAGCAAGGCATTGTATGAAGTCTTCACGTCTATAATGAAAAACACAGAGGTGATGGTCTTATTCCCGATACTGACTTCGATAGGCAGTATACCCAAAATGTCTGTTTTTTCCCCTACAAAATTGCTGATCACCACATCTAACTTTAGGAGATCATCATTCTCCTTTCTGATGCGCTTCATGGTTTGGAGAGGCATGATACTCATTGCGTCTCCATTATCCACCAGCATTCTTCCAGTAGGGTTGCCATCGAGATGGCCAGCCACGAAGAGGAGCTTTACATGCTTCGCCATGCTTGGCAGAGGTTTCTGGAACAAAGCTTTGATCTCTTCGATTGTCTTATTCTTCTGGACTGCTCGTTCGGAATTGCTCACAAAGAAAGCCACAGGCTCACTGTCATCCCAGACCTCACTGCTATCACTTGTATTATCCTGAGAATCACTGTTAGCATTAGTATCGGAAGGGAATGCACATACCATGTTGCACTCCATGCTGACAGCGTTGCCACTGGATGATGGTACGCCCGTGGTTTCCATTGGCAATTCCTTGTCAATCTGGTTTAGTTCTTCCATTATTACGATCCATTCACTCAGTAGATCCTCCTCTCCGACACCGTTTGGTCTACTTGGGATATCATTCTCTAACGCATCACTTTCCAAGATTGTTGGATCAGCAATCTTTTTCTTCGACTGAATGTTGGTCGAGATGATTTTCTAGTTCCGTGGCTCTATTGATGTCACTGCCCTACCCTTGATGGGTTTCCTTTTTGAGTATTTCAGCTTCCTTGCATTGTCGCAAGTATCACCGGTACTGCGTTCACGTCATCTCTCGAGGACTTCTTCCTCTAGGAAACTTAGGATGCCTTACTATTATCCAACGTCCTCCCTAGACTGCTGGCGATTTAATGAACCTGGAATGAACCGGTTCTCGAGTTGGTTCATGTCTTTGAGGTGGGCTAGAAGGTGCCCTCCTCTTGTCACTTCTGTCAACCCTTTGGGGTAGACTTCGATTTCTCTTATTCCAATTTTGTCGCGGTGGACCGCCACTGGCACAATGCCCCCGAAGCATGTGAGGGGGATATGGCACCATAGGCAACTGCGGAACCATGGCAAAGCTGGCCATAGGATTGACCCAAGGATAGTAAGCTCCTGCTGGATAGACCCATGGCATTGTTGCCATTTCGGAATGGCATCTAGTGCAAAGGCCCAACTGTCATTCTGCCTGTGTCATTGCTTGCTCATTCTGCTGGTTTTCCTTTTCAATTGGTCATCCTGAATGTTGACCATGTTTACTTCCTTAGTCTGGAATGGTTCTTTGTCAATTCCCAATTTCTTATTCATCCATTCTGGCAGAAAGCGTAACGTGCCGTTGTCCAGGCAACTCTGGATCATCCACCTGAAAACCAGACAATTATTGTTATTATGAGTCCATGCGTTATGAAATTTACAGTACATTTTACCTTCCAGCTCTTTGGCCGTTGGCACTCTATGGTCATTAGGCTCTTTGATTTTGCCATCAGCCAATAAGTGATCAAAAATAGCCTTGGTTTTCAATACATCGAAACCATAGAGCCTCTCCATTTCAGAACGAAACTCTGGCTTATTCAGCATGCCAGGAGGCATCTTGATGTGAGGTTGTAACACCCTTGGTTTTACCAGAGCCGGGCAGACTGTGTTCTTTTGGCAAACGACCTGGGCTAGGCCCACTTCATTCTCCCATTGGTCTTTTTTGACACTGACCAAGTTATCTTGAACTTTGGCTAGGCCTATTTCATAGTGAGTGGTCTTGCCGTGTCTTCGATTCTCTTCTCTTAACAGTTTTTCGTACTCAAGGAACATGCCTAATTAAGTCAAGAATTGATGCAAATTGTTGACCAAACTATTTTCTTTTTTAATTCGAGGTGCATACCTCCTATAGCTAAACTTATGTAACTTTCTTCAGCCATGATCACTGGGCAAAAGTGTCTGGCCCAGACGAATCTGCCCATATATTCCTCGACTGACTCCCCGGGCATTTGTCTCATATTGGTTGATTCCGATATGGATACCTCAGGGGGTAGTCGATAGAAATGACTATAGAAAAGATTCTCCATAGTTGGCCAGTCGGGAACAGACCCAGGTCTAAGTCTGATGTACCACAAAAAGGCTTCTCCAGTTAATGAATTTGGAAATAATCGTAATTTTAGGTTTCCATCCATTCCAATTTCACCACACTGTGTGGTGAATTTGGCAATATGCTCGATCGTGGTCTGTGAACCATCTCTGTTAAACAAAGTAAAAATTGAAACCCTAAATCCTGGAGGAAAAGGAATCGTGTCAATTTGAGGGGGGGTACGGACAAGAATACCTGGGTGGCGAGGCTGATCGTTTATGCCTCACTAGTTCCTATCGCAACATTTCCTATATCTCTTGTCGAGACACGACTGTGTTGTCATTTCGATTGGTGGCGGGTTGGGGTCTTTCCGCCACATATGGCATTGTATAGGGGATTTCAAGCCCGTCGAAATGATTCCTGGAGCCCGATCCTTCTCCTTGCAAGAGTACTCCTCTGGACTCGAACGTCACTCTTTTGCCGATATCGATATTAGGATATCTTCCACGTTGATGATTACCTCCCATGTTTAATCATTTTGGCCGTGCATCGGCGCGGTCAGGCCTGTGATGTTGTTCGGCCTCATTTCGTCATGGAGGTTCTCTCACCGGTGGAATATTGTCCATTCTTGCCACCACGCTTGCAAATTCATTCCATAATGTATATCTGTTACTCGGAGTGATTCTAACATGGTGGCCAGCTGTGCAGCCCTCTCCGATTCCTCTCTGTGTTGTCTTTCCATCAACTCCTGGAATCTACGGTTAGATTCCAAGATCCACTTTTCCATCACATATAATGCATCTTCACCACAATTGGCTACTCTGGCCAGCAAGGTGGGTGCTTCCTGAATCAGCACCTCTTCAGGCACTCTCTGATTTTGCTCGAGCCTATCAATGATAGCCTGAACGTTGGGAGGTGGATTATGTCCACTCGTCTCTTCATTCTGATCATTGGCTATCTTGCTTTCACTGTTTGAACTAAGGTCAGCTCGAGTTTGGCTCCTTAAGTGTGGTGGTGCCATGACTTGCTTTTTATGAATTTTAATTTTCAATTTTTTGTGATTTTTTAATACAGAATGCAAGTATGTAATTGACCGAAATAAAACATGCTTCCTAAGACCTAAATGCTGACAAAACCTTTTCGAAAGCTGAAGTGCCGTCCCACCGGGCATGCCAGAAAGATATGTTTGCATAAATTTTCTCCGATCGCTCCGAAGTGGTTGCTCAGGGTTCAAGCCAGCTAAGTTCGATAGGAAAACAACCAATTTGAAGTGAGCTATTGGCGTTCGGGTACTGGCGTGCCAGTGTGCAGGAACACACAAGTGGAAGTCTTGTGGTTCGAAGTGAAAATTGACGTGGTTTGAAATGAAAAATGATGTGGTTTACCTAAGACTTCTATCTGAAAAACGACTAAATCGAAGTAGGCAAACACTACCCCTTAGGTTCTACTTGCCTGCAATTCAATGTAGGATTTAACAATTCAGCACTCTCAAAAATCGAAAAGGGTCAAAAAGCTTTAAACCAAAGAGAAAATATATTCGAAAACGATGGCTACTCGCCACACGGACTTTTACAAGACTCGATCACAGACACACGAATTGATGACTCGAATCATATCTATACGAAGATGCATTGAGAAGTCCCTAAGAACTCTAACTACAAATCGGCCACATTGATGACTTCGGCCATATCTACTTGTTGTTCTATTCAGAGGCTGATCACTCCAACGAGCATTGATTGACTCCGTCCGTACTCCTCTTCATGCATGCGCTCGATATGAATACTTGGTACCACTCCGTCACATTGATATCTCACCTCGAATCGGGCCCAATCTGAGTGAGTGATGGCTATAACCTCATGACGTTACGGAATGAGTGCATTGATATCCTCACTTCGAGCCGAATGAAGTATGGCTACAAACACTTGTAATGGTTTTCTACCTACTGAACTAAAGCTAATCTTTGTTCATTTAGACTAAAAAATCAGAGAAGTGATGACTTCTTGATTTCGAGAGTTGTTATGTTGTGTTGATTGATTGTTGATGTCTCTCAAATGGTGAATCCAGCTCCCTTTTATAGGTTTTAAGCTCCAGCCGTCACCCTTTATTCTCGGAACTACCTATCTTATTCTAGGTCGGCCACTTCATATAGATGGCCATCCTTATTTTTAGGATATGGCAGTTATGCCATGTCACATGGATTTCAAATATCCAGCAGTACATGCCCTTTATTCTAGGCTTGTTCAGATATAACTTCCTGCCTTATCTTTATCCAGTTAGTTATTCCCATCAAACAGCCCCTAAAAATAAGGGATTTGATTATTCGTGTATTTATCTTACTTTTCTGACTTTATATTCCTGTTGACTAGGCCATGGGCCGTCAGTTCATTTTGGCCTGGGCCTCTACCATAGGTCTCCGTGTACGCGTCGAAGTGATCTGGGCTTTACTAATTTTATTTCGACATAGCGAAAAGGACCAATATCAGCCCACTTCGAATTGATATAAAAATTTATTTTTCAGACCCAAACACCCTATATACGTATAGATGTTTTAAATTCCATCCATGTTTACCTTTGTTCACTTTTGTTATTTTTTTCGCACTGTGCTTGGTGCAGTGATTCATGGAAGTCTTAAAAAAATAAAGTTAAAAATTCAAAGAAAATCAAATTTTCAATTACTATAATAACGCTATCAAAGTACTACAGTATAAAGACACATTGAGATGAACAAAAGGACGCGATGATATTGGTTTCTACTCCTTTTATTTTTGTAATTTGGCACTAAAGTATAGAATGTTTAGGATTATTCATATGTAATATAATTAATTATAAATAATTAAATATATATATAAAAAATTGTGTTTAGTAATACTTTAATTTAAATAGGTACCCTAACTAACAAAATTTAGTAACCAACAACCATTAAGTTGAATTACAATTCTATTAAGGGAACAACTTTCTTGTATGATGTTTTTAAGAAGCATTAGCCAACTCTCTTTTACTTTTTTATTCTCTCTTCTCTCTTTGTTAAATAATTTTTAAATCTCTATATATTCAGTATTTAGCCTCGTGACAAGGCAAAGGAAACATATATGTTTATGTGTATATTTCTATAAATTTTTATTATAAAAGATTGCTAAAAATAAATAAACTTTTTTTATAGCATAAATCGATAAATAAATATATTAAAAAATTGTATAATAATCGAATATGCTTGAATTGGGTATTAATTTTTGTACAATGATGAAAATAGAGTTTTTGAAAAATTCATGTAGAATCAAAATTTTTAATTATTATTAATTAATACTATAAATAAAATATTAATTTTGTTAGTTTATTTCAATTAACTTTTAATTCGTCTTATTTTATATGCTTTATAATTATTGGATTCTTTTGAATAATCATGAATCACAAATATATGTTTTTAAATTCATATAACAAATATTTGAATTTCATACATGAAAAATTGAGACTATCCACATATGCATTTACTAATATAGCCTCAAGATTTCTTAATTATATATATAGATTATTTTTAATCATATATATATTTTTACTTTTTTTCACTTATCTTAATTTTAATAAATACTAATTCATATAAAACAATTAATAAATATTTATAATTTAATATATTAAAATATAAATACATAACTTAAAAATATATATGTTTCTTTTTTATTTTCACATACATCGAGTATGCCCACTTGACTAGTTCATCTATATCTATATCTATATCTAATACTATATATTAAGTGTGAAGGCCTTTGACTCTTTTTTTAGTGTGTGTAATTATGATTTTTCTAAAATGTCATTTTAACTACTCATCTCTTTTCAATCCACTCCCTTTCTCCCAACAACATGTTTTTTTTTCTTTTCTTTATTTTCATCCATCTTCCATTTCTATTCTTACATTCTTCATTTTAAATTTATTATTTATTTTTAAATGAAAGAGTAACTTATTTTTAAATTTATTATTTAACTCAGCATAAATGTAATAAATATATTTTTAGTAATTAAAAAGATAACCTAAATAATAAAAATATTCAAGAAATATATATAATTCACATAGAATTTAACCAAAAAACAATTTTCTAACATTAAATTTAACTATTTAACCAGATTATATTCATTTTTATTTTGTACACGCACCAAGTGTACTTGATACACTAGTTATATATAAAGCACCAACCCCTCATGTTAGTTATTGCGGTCCATTTAATTATGGACTTCCCAAAGTACCCTTACTAATATTTAACTACTCTTTTCTCTCCTCAATCCTCTATCCAACAACGTTTTTTTTTCCATTTTCTATTCTCATCTCTCTCCTCTCTCACATACCTCTTTCAATTTTCTTTTTTTGAATTTATATTTTAATTTATTTATTAATCAAAATAATAACTTTATTTTAACCTTTTTTTTTATCATAAATTTAACATACATATTATGAAAATTAAAAGGATCATAGAAATAATAACAATGGTTTAGGGAGATACATATTTTATAGAGAATTTAATGAATTTAATTTTATGCTACTGAAATACTAACTATTTAGTTATATTATATGTTTCTTTTTTTTGCGCATGCATCGAGTGTGCCTATTAAACTAGTTATTAATAAAGTGGGAGGGCCTTTTCTTTTTTTTTTGATGTAAAATCGGCAAATAGTATAGAAAAAATCAAGACATGGCCTCAGCCATGCAAATATCCAAAACAAACGAAGGAACATTCACAGAGTTCCCACTTGCATTGAGAGCCCTTCTAGCAAGCACATGAGCTGCTGTATTACCAGGCCTTCGTACAAAATTGAAAAAACATGAATCAAGAAAATAGGCATTCCGCTTGATAGTATCCACAAGGGGACCAACTTAGGAAAGATCCCCAAGACTTGAACGAAGTTTGTACACCGCTGACAGACAGTCAGTCTCAATCATGATTGATGGCCATCCCTGCTCCCTAGCCAGCTCCAGTGCCTGTTGGATGGCAAAGAGTTCAACCACCTCCGGAGAGAAGCAACCATCACCACGGCGCGAGCACCACCTTAAACATATTCCCTCCGAGTCCCGCGCAATGATCCCGATTCCAAACTCGTCTGCCGGAACAAAGAGTGCCCCGTCGCAGTTGATCTTCACAATACCCTCTGGAGGCCTGGACCAACTGGGCATCGATGGTGCCAGTGATTTAGAGACGGATGTGGGGAATGTATCAGCCACCATGTCTGCAAATCGACGAGCTTCTTCCACAACCTCACTCGGGGATGAGACAGAACCCTCACTCCACATCCGATTTCGGTTAGACCATATAGCCCATAAGATCGTTAGAACAGTGGCAAAATCCTCACTTGTCATTTCTGCCGCCAAATGCGCTACCCATTCCAAAGTTGAGCCCTGCCAAGATGATATAAGTCTCCATGGTAGAGTGGAACACGCCCACACCTGCCTGGAGAACGTACAGATCAAAAATGCGTGCTTAAGATCCTCCTATTTGTCGCCACAGAGGGGGCACCCTTCAACAGACATTCTTGTCCGTTTTCTTAAGTTTACCATAGTTGGTAAAATGTCCCTACAGAATCGCCACATAAAAACCCTGATTTTTGGGATAGTACGTGCGCTCCAAATAATTTTTCAAATACGATGGCTGCCCCCTGTTGACGACGATGGTAGGTGGCGGGTTGCCATGTCCTGAGCCACATAATATGCACTCCGGACTGAAAATCTACCGTTCTTTGCAAAGTGCCAAACCAACACATCCGGGGAGATCCTGTCGCCCAGTGGAATATGGAGAATTAGCTCGACATCATCTGGGTGGAAAATGTCGCGGAATAAAGCCTCATTCCATTTACCATCACCTTCCCGGATGAGATCCTTAACTCGCCCCACTCGCTGCTCTCCCGGGTAATCCCGTCGTGGCCGAAAGTCTGGTGGACGTGGAAGCCAGCTATCCGTCCATACTTGGATATGCTCCCCATTCCCCACTCGCCATCTAGCTCCTGCACGAAGAAGCGGCCGGGCTGACATAATACTCTGCCATGTAAATGAAGCTGTTTTAGGTGTGATCGCTCCAAAGAAGTTGTCATCAGGAAAATAACGACTCCGTAAAGTTCGTGCCAAGAGGCTCTCTGGACTAGTCAGAATCCTCCAACCTTGTCTAGCTAAAATTGCCAAGTTAAAAGAATGGAGATTTCGGAAACCCAATCCACCCTGCTTCTTCCCCACACAAAGCTTCTGCCACCCTAGCCAATGCGTCCGGGAAGACAGTTTGTTATCCCACCAAAACCTCGCAATCATACTTTCAATTTCTCGCACAAAACCCAGAGGTAATCCGAAGCATCCCATTGCATACGTCGGAATAGATTGTAGAACGGCCTTAATGAGTACTTCTTTGCCTGCTGCCGAGAGAAATCCCTCCGACCACCCTTGAACACGCGTCCATATTCGGTCCCGGATATAAGAAAATATTGCTCGCTTTGAGCGACCCACAATAGACGGCAATCCAAGATAATACTCGTGACTCTTCACAATCGGAACTCCAATACCCCTAGCAATCTTGGCCTGAACTGACTCTGGAACATGTGGGAGGGAAAATTCTTACCCAGACCCGGCTTGGCCGCACCCAATCAATCATAGAGCAAGTGTTAATACATTTGTCATGTGATTGGTCACTCTCCCTAAACTGTACACCAATCACATGGCAAGTGTAAAACACTCACCACCTAATTAGTCATGGTGTGGCCGAACCCGGTGCGGGTAAGAATTTCCCATGTGGGAGGGCCTTTTAATGTTTTTTTTTTCATTTGGTGTGTTTAATTATTCTATTTCTATAATACCCTTCAACTATCTTTCTCTCCCTTTTTTTTCTCTCCCCTCGAACAATGTAATTTCTTTTTGATTTTTTTTCTCAGCTCTCTCCTTTGTCCTATTTTCAAATTTTAGTTCTATTTTATATTTCTATTTATGTTTTCAACCAAAAAATAATTTTACTTCAATTTTTTTTAACTTATCATAAATATAATTCGCACATTATAAATAATTAAAAAGATCGGATAAATAATAAAATAGTTAAGAAAGATATGTATATACATATATATGCATAGAATTTAACAAAATTTTAATTTTATATTATTAAAATTTGACTATTTAATTAATTATATCTCATTCTCATTTTATATATGCATGGAGTGTATTTGATACGTTTGTATTCAATAAGTATTCAGAACATGACATGAAAAGTTCGGTCACGGAACTTAATAAAATTAAAGGTTTGAGATGACGAAATATGAAATGAGGTTAAATGTGTCACATAGGATATTCCATCCACATCCCAGTTCTATATTCTTGGACAAACTGCATTTTTAGCAATTAAAATACCCCCTAATACATTGAGGACAATTTTTATTTTAGGTAGCAAATGTGGGACATTAATTGTCAAACCTTTTGCAATATTATTAGGACTTTAGCTACCGGAACGGCCATTTTTGTCAAAAATTGCAATGCGGAATGTATGACTTATGTGGGAATGAGTTGGCATCTAGTTGGCCTCTTATATTGCCACATTGGATAACACATCAATATTGAATTAGAATTTTAGAGGGAAAATATATATTAAAAATTGTATTTATAGTACACATAATATTTGTATACATAAATATAAAAAAAAATCTAATTATGAATATACTTTTTTGAAATAATAATTATGCAATATAATCTTTTTGAGATAATAACTATGCAATATACATACATATATATGAAATAACTATGTAATATATATAAATAAATTTATGCAAAAAAAGAAAAGAAAGAAATTCCACACCCCTCCTTCCTGATTATCGTCTTTTCAAGAAACCGCCATCCCCCGGGCCCCAACCCAAACTCTAACAACCAAAAACCACCCAGCCCCTAGCTGCCGCCACCCCCTACACCTCCCTCCCCTAATTTTAGTCACCGCCCCTCCCCCTCCCCCTTCCCGTAACAATAGGAATTCTTGTTTTTTTAGAAATGGACGTAAAGTCTTACAAGTTCAAATCAAGAAAATAAGGGATAAAACCAACAAAAATGTGTGTGTGTGTGTGTGTGTGTGTGAGAGAGAGAGAGAGAGAGGTGGAGGAGCAAGGGGCAGGATGGGAGAGTTGGGTGTTGTGGGGAGGGGTGCTTTGAGAAGACGATCTTTTCCAGGAAGAAGAATGGGGGAAGGGGGGTCTAATAAATACACATATATATATATATATATGTATATATTATAATTTCTTTATATTTATTTACAAATATAATGTGTATTATAAAACTAGTTTATTATATATTTTAATTTTATTATTATTGTTATTATTATTATTATTATTATTACTACATATTTATTTATATATATATATATATAAATTTTTCATCTATTAATTTCATTTTTTTAATTTATAATCATTTTTTTCATTTTCCTCTCATTTTAATCTGGTAGGCTCCAAGGTGTATAATCCAAAATTCATATCATCGGACATGCCAGCAAAATCTCAAAATTGATAGCCACGTATGTATTAACTGGTGATGACGTGTCAAATTATGCTTTTTCGGTCAATTTGTCCTAACATTGAAAAAAATTTAAAAATTAATGTTTCACATTTGTCACTCCAAAGAAAAATTTTCCTTAATGTATTAAGGGGTATCTCCTTAAAATGCAATTTTCCACCCTTATATTCCTTGCAAAACAAAAGTTAAACTACAAAAAAAACAAGTTAATGAGTTAATACAATAACTTGTAACTTTAAAAAAAATACTAAAAAGAAACTATCAATTTCAATAGTCTCAGGAAAGTAGTAAGAAGAAAACATTATATTTTACCAATAGCATATTGGATAAATATATTCTTGGGTATAAATAAAATAAATATACAATTTTAAAATAAGTAGAAACTTATAAACAAAAGTAGATATGCCAATCAAAGAAACTTACAATGTTCCTAATGTGACGACCCGGTATTCCTTCATATTTAAATGATTGATATAAAGTCTTATGCTTCCTGGAAATGTTATTATTACTTGTTATTTTCATATTTTAGTTTGATTTTGAGAATAATTTACAATTTAAACGGTAAAGTACGAATTTTCAAATTTGATTACCATTCTTGGAAAATTCATCTATTAAATACTCATGAGTTTTCAAAAATAATATAAATAAGTATTCTAGACTTTTATGTGTGTCAAAGATGCAATTTTGAATAAATTACATGATTTTCCAAATTTTAGATAAATTTGACATTCGAACACAATTTTCGATATTCTATTGCAATTTTCAAAAATATAACTAAAATATTTTTAATTTCTGGGGAATATACATATAAATTCAGATTTATAAAGATTAAATTTTATTCTTTTGGAATTTTCCTAAATTAATTATGAATTTTAGGGTTTTATGCCCTAAAACCCTAATGTTCGATTTTTGCAAAAATAAATAAATACAAACTCGAATTTTTAATTAAATAAAGATATGATTTAAGATTTTTTAGGATTAGATAAGATTAGATAAGATTTGGATAAGAATAGATAAGATTATGATAAGATTTAGATGAGATTAGATAAGATTATGATAAGATTTGGATAAGATTTGGATGAGATTAGATAAGATTATGATAAGATTAGGATAAGATATGATAAGATAATAATAAATTATAAAATGACCTAAAGTATATAATAATTCTATTTCTTGCCTAAACACAATAAAAAGGGGGGCATTATCTTCAGTTTTACACAAACAACACAAATCCCGCCTAAAACACTCCCACCCACACTCACCATACTCTCAACTAGAGGTGGCAAATGGGCGGGTTGGGTAGGGTTTTATTGGGTCGGGTCGAAAATGGGTTGGGTTCTAAATGGGTTCTTGAGAATGGGTTATGAATGGGTTGGGTTCTAAATGGGTTTGAGGCAGGTTGTAAATGGGTTGAGGCGGTTCCTAAACGGGTTCAATACAAAATAAAATATATTTTCTTAAATACAAATTTGTATATTTTTTAATTTTTTATTTGTTATCTAACATAATCTTTAATTTGCAAGAATAATTTTATTACTAACTATTCAAATTTGTGAAATATTATCAAATTGTAATTTTTTTTGTTGGAACCATTTAGGAACCGTATGGACTCATTTAGAAACCGTTTGAACCCATTTATGACCCAAAAAAATTTGAAGCCCACTAAAGCCCAACCCGCTTTAATCCATTTATAAAATTTGAAGACCCAACCCAACTCAAAACTAGTTTAAATGGGTTGAAACTATGAGTCTCAACCCATTTTGCCACTCCTACTCTCAACACCCAAAACACTCCATATTTATAAAATATCTTCCACCCACATATGTATATATATAAACACTTCTTTTTACATACATATATACCTATTAGCCTTCCATATAGCCCTTTTTATACCCTCTTTTTCCCTAAAAGCATTTGAAGGTAGAATTATTACCTTTCTCATAAGTAGTTTAGGCAACATGATCTTAGATTATTTTCATAAACAAGGCTTTAACTTGAATTTACCAAATAATGGTAAAAATACCAAGTAATTGCCTATGTTAACATTTTTAAGATTTTATGGCTCAAATTATTTGCTATACATGTCAAAATCATGATAATTGTTTTCATGCTATTATGCTTTCATAAAGGTACATGCATGAACATGATATATTTATTTATGCTCTTGATGATCTATGTGTTATGATAAAGTTAATTCTCAATTATGTGTTGGGCCCGAAATATTGTGGAATGGATGTGGCTGAGTTCCGCCGAGACATTCTATTGGAGATGCCGGTATTAAGTGTTCCAGCCCTCCATCTCCTAATCCGTCCTCATATGGACAGAGTGTTCCATGTGAGAGTGGGTCGTAGGCTTCGGCACATACCCGGGTTATGACCACTGGTATGACTCGGTTGGGATTGGTGAAATCGCGGAGTAACTCGGTTGGAATATTGATTGTTTGATCGTGGTGGGAGTTATAAGATATTACTTTACTTTATGTGACAAACGGGGAGTATTATGTGATTTTACATGTTTATATGCAATTTTCAAACACTTGCACCTTATGTGATTGTGTAATAGTTCTACTCAACACGTTTGTTGACCGTGTTTCACATGCCTATTTTAGATCAACTTGAACCGGATCGTCAGTAGAGCGGAACTGATGAATACTATGAAGCTTTTACTTAAACTTGATAGGGATTAATTATGATGTACCACGAAAGCCATCGTATTTTGTACTAAACATGTTATTTATGAACCTTAATATAGTATTGTATATTTTTCCGGGTCGTGACACCTAATACAATACAGGGTCGAATAATTTATTTTCTTTCAAAAAAAAAAAAAGAAGCAACAATATTAATAAATATAAAGTAACAGAATCGAAGACGAAATAATGAAATCAATAAAATATTCAACAAAGTTCAATTTGTCTAATGATTTGACTTATATTACGTCCTCAAATACTTATGCCATATTATGTTTTAGACCTTTGATAAAACTAAATTAAAACTAAAATCCCTAACTATAGCTAAAAAATATTCTAAAATAGCATGTTTAGTCAAAATAGTATTTAAACATATAATTAATATTTAAAGGTAGAATTTTTTATTTTCAACGACCTTTACAAATAAATCCTTGGTAGGATGATTTTAGTATTATTTAAGATGTTTCTATAACAAACTTCGAGTTACTTTTTTGAATTTTAATCAATATTTTTGCTTTGTGGTATGATAGTTGGGCAATTCTACCATCAGTCGGCTTTGTAGGTGATTAAGTTTAGTCATGCCTTGAAATAATGCCACGTGTGCTAATTTTAATTTTTTAAATAAGTTACCGGCTATATTACACGGATACGGATATGACACAACATGGACACAATGACACGAAATTTTTAAAAATTATAGGACACGACATGTCTCCGACATGGCAATATTAATTAATATAATTTATTATTATTATTAGTGAGAGTATGAGATAATATTTATATACTTCCATGTTTATACATACATATATATATATATATTTAGTGGACAATTTTTATATACATATTAGTACAAATACGAAGAGGAAGAAGTTCATATTGACAAGTGTATTACAAATTTTTAAAAAATATTTATGAACTATCTATTTTAAAAATAAAAGAAACTTTCAATTTTGATAAATATAATAATAATAAATTATTGGATGTAACAACAATCGTATTTGGAGAAATATTACAAAAAAAAAAATTTCTTAATTATGGAGACACACTCTAAGTGCCCAAAAAGTGTCAAACAAGTTATTGATAGTGTGTCCAACACGCCATCAAAAGTGTCGGATTTTCAGAATTTATGGACACACCATGTGGAGCGTCAAACACGTGTTGGGGGAGTGTCGGAGGAGTGTCGTGTCCGACACAGTATCCGACAATACATTCCTCTAATTTTAAGAGTGTCTATGCATTATAGATGGAAGCTCATCACTTCTAGCCTTTAGTGTAATAATGCCTATGATTATCTGACTTATGTTCCTTTCCTTCATAGACATTTTCCTGATGATCGCAAGCATTGTAGAAAATGCGTGGAACAGACTGTTGTTGTGTACATCTCTTGCTCGCATATCTACCAACAATAGCGACAGCATCATTGCTAAAATACTATTAATTATGATAACTAACTGATAATAATTAATTTATTAAGAAGACGGACTTTTATTTGTTAAGAATTTAGCTTTATGTATTAGCTAGTTAGCAAATCAAGGATATGCGAGCTAGCAACACATATATAATTTCACTTTATCAAGTGAATTGTATTATTTGAACAAAATAACACAAAAAGGTCACCGCTTATTCTTCCTTTGTTGTCTTTGCGACTTATTTCAATATTGTGGTACAAGAAAAAAAAAACCTAATGCGGTGAGACAACATAGATTATTTCATAGATTGTAGATGTGTTGGTTGGTAGCTACTTTGTACTTTCTTCTTGTAAGGTTGATGTAATTTTTGAACTTAGCAGCTTGTGCTATTCCCACCACCTCCTTGAAGGAAACCACCAGATGGTTTATTACGACTACCTTTTCCCTTTCCTTGTCCACGATGTTGTCCTCCTCCTCCTCCTCCCTGTCCTCCTCCTCGTCGTCCTCCTCCCTGTCCTCCACCTCCTCGTCGCCCTCCTCCTCCCCGTCCTCCTCCGCCTCGTCCTCCTCCACCTCGTCCTCCACGTTCACTAATAGTATATTCTATGGCATCAATATCCTCATCTCTTGGGTGAACAACACATTTTCCAGCCTCGTCAATAATAAATTTTGCTACCTTGTCCTTCTCTCTAGCCTCTTGGATTTCATCAAGCGGATGAGCATCACAGTCATATACAGTGACCATCAAGTTTAATAATAAAATTGTCATCAACCCAAACATAGCTCGAGAAGCCATTGTTATTGCTTTAACTAAGAAAATTGACTACGAGAAGAGTAAAAGGCAATGCATTTTGGTATTAATCTAGGGTGCTTAAATATAGAGAACTGCAGTGGGGGCTTGTTAGCTAACGATGAAATAAATGTAAAATTAATAAATGAGGATATTGTTAAAGTGGAACATGAATGGTAGTTTTCATGGTTGATACCATGGTTCATAGGCAAGATATGTGCAAATACAAAAAGATCTGCATTCATTTTTAACTATTAAAAATGCTAGCCAACTCAATTTCATACCATGTATGGACTTCATTAATTCAATTACGTACTGAGCAGGTATACATATGCTCGTATTAATAGTATATCAACCCAGTGGCTTACTTTACATTTATTTATTGGTTAATCATATTTTATTTATTATTACTTTTTAGTATCAAAAAATTTATATATATTTATTTTTAACATACGACTTTCTTCTCAAATACATCAAAATCAAAAATATTGCATATTAGTATACATCATAGGTTTAAAATTGTTTATATCATGATCCTTAAATTTGTACAACCTAATAGGTTATATTTTTCAAAAGACCTCTTGCATATATGATTTAGGGTTGTAGTGATTAATTAGTAACTACTATGTACCATATAAATGAGAACAATTGAAAGATAGTTGTGGTTTGAATAATATAGAATCGATCAGTATTTCATGACATATTTCAAACAATGAAAAAATTAATTTTCGGTCACATAGTTTAGGTCTTTAAACACATTTAGTCCTACAATTTGTGGTAAATGCAAATTTGATGGCTTAAGATCACTTTTGTGAAAACTATAGTTCGGCGGTGGAAAGACGGAATTGCTGATGTGGCCATCAATCGTTGTTAGTCATGTGACAAAAAATTTCACTTTTGGTCTTATAATTCAATGATCTTGACATTTAGTCCCATGCTTTAGATTGGATGAACATTTATTTTCACATGATCCAAAATTTTGAGGATCTTGGCCCTCTAATTAATAAATTACAATTATTCAAACTATTAATATTAGCACACTCGATGCGTGTATATAATAAAAAGATAATATAATTTATGACATACTGAAATGTTGGTAGTACCCATATTAGTATTAATTAAAAATAATAATTTAAAATAAAAAACTAAAAATTGATTACAAAGAAAGTAGAAGAAAATTATATTGAAAAGTAGTTGGAGATGAAAGAGGATAGACAGAGATAGGGGAGAGAGAAAGAATGGAGAGAAAGTAAAAAAGAACATGGTAAAAGAAAGAGGAGAGAGGAAAGAGAAGAGAGAAAATTAAAAAGAGGAAAAAGAAAAAATGACAGACCAAAAAGATTGACAAACCAAAAGTGGTTATTGAATAGCGATGCCTCTTTATATAATACTATAGATATTAGGGAGCATTGCAACTATAATCTTTTTAGCACCTAGACGTGTTACTAATAAAAAACTTTGGTCCAAACTAGTCTGATAATGATCAACGGTCCATATTAAAATAATAAATGTCACTAGTTCAAATCATCTACTTTTTATAATATAATAAAATATAAAAGATATAAAGATTTAATTAAATAATAACTAATATATATTACAAATTAATACACATACACACGGATATATATATATATATGAATATTGTCTTTCCTCACACGCCCAAGCTCAACCCCCGAATTGCATCCCCCCCCCCCCCAACCTGCCCCCTGACTTGAAACATAGAAAAGCCTCTTAAAAACAAATGCAAACACACAGTACACACACATATTTAAAATCAAACAAAAGTTGTGGTGCAATGGTAGTGATGGACTGGTGTGGTGGCTTAGTTCTTATTACCATCTTCCCTCACATTTTTTTTGTTTTTTGTTTTATGATTGAAGTCCTTATAGATTAAGTTGAATCTTTGCTCAAATTTGAACATTAAACTAAAATTTAATGGTTAGTTTTTAAGTATGCGTGTGGATACGCATTGTCTTCTACTGTGTGTGATTTTTTTTTTTTTTTTTGTATTCATTTTCTATGGTTAAGGAATTGTGAATGGAAAGTAAGAAAAAATAATAATACATATTATATAATATAATATATTAAGAACAAAATTATAAATTGCTCAATGTTGATCAAGATAAATCTAAATCAATAAGTATAGTTTAATCAAATCAATATGTGTATGTATGTATTTATCTAATGTATGTATGTATGAATATATTATAAATTTGGTATATATTTTATAAAGTAGAAAATATGAAACTTGTGCATTTATTATGCTCTAAGGTGGACGGTTGATCATTATCAAACTAAATTTGTACTATTTATTTTTACTTGAAAGGCACCAAACTAATTTTTATCAGGAATAGTAGCTTCTTAGCTTAGCCGATCAATAATCAATTTTGAATGCACTCTCTCTCTCTCTCTCTCTCTCTCTCTAGAGCTAGAGCTAGGCCCATCCTCGAAGTACTTATAGAAAACCGTAATCTTTATTCAAAGTATGATAAAAATGTGTGTTTTGGAGATGGAGGGAGGGGAGGGCAGGAGTTCTTCAGTATCCAATAATTTTCAGATGGTCTTGGATTTGATTTAAGTTTGTTTTGAAATCTGTCTAATTAATTTTGCTTCCAAAAGATTATCATCAAAATTAGGTTGATGAGCTAAGAAAAAAATTTTAAATTACAATATACATCTCTTGTGTTTTAAAATATATTTGGCCATTGTGTTTAACTACATAGTTCCTTTCTTATATAATATCTAGTATTGTTGCGCATGGTCAAAAATTTTGACAACTTGGCCCTCTCATTAATAAATTACAATTATTTAAACTAGCGGATGTCTCACACTCTCTGTGTATGTAAAAATAAAAATAAAATATAATTTGATCACATGTTTAATAAAATTAAAATTTTATATATTATGAAAAATAAAAAAGAATGATTGAAAATTAAATTTATATATTATGACAAACAAAAAATGACTGAAGATGAAATTGAATTTTATTATTAAAAAGGATAAAAATAAAGTAAACTAAATATTGAAGATAAACATATGAGAGAGAGAGAGAGAGAAAGAGAGAGAAATAAAGAGAAATAATATATCAGAGTTTTTGGCCAATATATTACTCTAACAAAAAATAATTCCCAGACTATTACTCACTCAAAAATATTTTCCATATTATAACTTCCTAATTATATTATTTATCTCTCTATACTTTCGATGCGTAGTTTGCCCTTAAAATTTTTCCTTATGTGACAAACACACCCCAAAACCATGTTTTTAATCATTTAGTCCCTTAAACTATATTATATAACATCTACTTCCCTCAATATTGAATTCTTTATGATCCTCTTTATTAGAAGCATAAAAATTAAACCCTTTCCGAAAACTTAGAAAGTATAATAAAGTTTAGAATTTATATTTATTTTTAAATATATAAATAGAAAATATTATATGAAAACCTAAAATTATTTTTAAAATTTTATAAATTTTAGTCATCTTTAAAATATACAATGACATTTACAAGTATTATCTTTCTAGACTTCTACGGATAATCAGTTCTAGAATTTTAAACTGAGATAGAAATAAACTTCAAATAAAAAACTGTAGATCAAAATACTAATTATCGTCTATGTATCCTTGTTAAGTATTAATTATAGAATTTGAACATTTATTGGATAGTTTTTGAAAACTAAATTAGTAATCTCTCACTATATCAATGCAAAGAAAAATGTATAAAAAAGATTCGAAGTAAATCTTCAACCACTATTTTGAAATAATAAGATTAACTATTTACACTAAACATAGTAATAATTTTAAATTAATAAGAAGAAGAAAGGATAAAGAAATAGAAAAATGGTGAAAAAGTGAGAAGATGAAAAATAAAATGAATTGAAAAATTGCGAAAGATAGTAATTAATGACAATTCATCAGATGTAAAAGGGGGTAAGTTTTAGATGAAATAGTTTAAGATGGTAATTGTACAAAAATATATTTAGTTTGATATTTTATCCAGTAGAAAAGTTTGAGGGGGCAAAATGTGTTGACTAATATATTTTTGTTTATATAACAATAGAAGTTATACAGTATTGGGGATTATATTTTATAGGAGTAATATTTTGGGAAAAAATTCGGCTAAGAGTAATAACATAGGCAATAATTTTGGAAGAGTGATAGATTTAGAATTATTTTTTATTAGAGTAATATTTTTGAAAAATACGCTAGTATATCACGATTAAAAGAGGCGAGAGAAAATACAAGAGAGGAACGCGTGGGTTATTGATTTAGGTCTGGAGCCTTTGACCTAATGAACATGTATCTTAAAAACTATAAACTAAGGTGGGTTAATTAAAAGTGTAGGGAGTGTAATGACTAAGGTTCGAATCCTAGTAGTGTGCATGCATGGGTTACCATTTCACATAAAAAAAAATAAAAATTAATGATTAGAATTCAATTGATCAGTATCAAAAGTCATATATCTATTACGAATATATACTACAATGTAAAATAAATAAATGTATATTGTCTTTGCCCAGACGCCCAAGTTCACCCCCGATTGCCTCCCACACCCCTCCCCCTGCCCCTGCCCCCTTACTAAAAACATAGAAAAAAAACTCTTAAAAACAAATGCAAACACACAGTGCACATGCACATTTAAAAAACTAAAGCTATGGTGCAACAGTGGTGCAATGCTTTAGTTCTTATTGCCATCTTCCCTCACATATTTTTTATTTAATGATTGAAGTCCTTTGATTATGGACAAGTTGAATTTTTCCTCAAATTTGAAAATTCAACTAAAATTTAATGGTTTTTTTTAAAGTATGTGTGTGTGTGCGCGCACGACCGCACATTGTCTCCTCGTGTGTGTGATTTTTTTTTCTTTTTTGTATTAATTTTCTATGTTTGGGGAGTTGTGGACGGAAGAGTAAGAAAAAATAATAATATATTATATAACATTATATATTAAGAACAAAACTATAAACTGGCCAATGTTTCAAGAAAAATCTAAATCATTAATTATTGTTTAATCTAATCAATATATGTATGTATGTATGTATGTATGAATGAATGAATGTATCATACATTTTTTTATTATATAAAGTAGAAAATTTAAAATTTGTCTATTATTATGCTTTAACGTGGACTATTGATCATTATCAAACTAAATTTGTATTATTTAATTTTATTAAAAAGGCATTCAACATTTTTTTTATCAAGAATACTAACTTGTTGGCTTAGCCCACCAATATTAAATTTTGAATGCTCTCTCTCTCTCTCTCTCTCTCTCTCTCTCTCTCTAGAGGTCCATACTCTAAGTACTTATGGAAAATTATAATCTTTATACAAAGTATGATAAAAACGTGTGTGTTGGAGTGTTGGCCGGGGGAGGGGGTAGAAGTTCTTTGATATGCTATAATTTTCAAATGGTCTTGGATTTAATTTAAGTTTGTAGTGTAATTTGTCCAATTAAATTCATTTCCTAAAGATTAATCACCAAAAATTAGGTTGATGAGCCAAGAAATAAATTTTAAATTACTTTATACGCGTTTGGTGGTTTAAATTATATTTGACCATAGTTTTAAATATATATTTCGTATCTTATATAATAGCTAATTTATACTCATGTGCAACGTGCATGATAAAATTTTTTGACAATCTTGGTCCTCTCATTAATAAATTACAATTATTCAAATATTAGGGAGCATATATTGCAATTATAATCTTTTTAACACTTGCATGCAGCTAATAAAAATCTTTGGCCCAAAATAGTTTGATAATGATCAACGGTTCACATTAAAATAACAAATGTCAACAATTTAAATCTTCTACTTTTTATAATATAATATGACTTAAGAGATGTAAAGATAATTAAATAATAATTAATGGTATAGATTTAAATTGATCAATTCTATCCAAAGCCATATTTTTGTTACTAATATATATTACAATATAATGGATAAATATATACATACGTATATTGTCTTTCCCCACTCAAATTACCCCCCCCCCCCCCCACCAAATTGGCTCCTGCCTCCCCCTCCCCCAGACTTTAAACATTGCAAAAAAACTCTTACAAACCTAAAGCAAACACACAATACACATGCACATTTAAAAACATAAGGTGCGGTGGAATGATAGTGATGGAGCGGTGCGACGCTTTAGAGGGTGTTTGGCTAAGCTTATAAGCTCCTCAAAACGTCTTATAAGATGTTTGAGAGCTTATAAGATGGTGCAAAGTGTTTGGTAAAAATTTTGGAGGTGGAGCTTATAAGCTCCTCAAATAAGATGTTTAAGAGCTTATAAGCTCTTTTTAAAAAAGTAAGGAGGTAGCAACTTATTTTTTAAGATCTACTAAGCTCCTTTATTTTCAACTAAATTAATTACAATATTGCCATTACTAACATCTTATAAGCTATACCCCTTCTTATTTATCCAAACACTTTAATAACTTATTTTTAAAATAAGATCCAACATCTTATAAGCTCCTAAAACATCTTATAAGATGTAGGAGCTTATAAGATGTTTTAAATAAGCTTAGCCAAACACCCTCTTAGTTGTTACTGCCATCTTCCATCACATTTCTATTTTTTTTTTCTTTTATGATTTAACTCCTTAGGTTATGGATAAATTGAATCTTTGCTCAAATTTGAAAATTCAACTAAATTTTAATGGTTATTTTTTAAGTATTAGTGTGTGTATGAACCTCTGTTGCACGGACAAGGATACGGCAACACGGATATGATACTACATGGACACGACGACACGAAATTTTTAAAAATTACATGACACGACACATCTCCGACATGGTAATATTAATATAATTTTTTTTATTATTTTAGTAATAATATGAGACATAATATTTATATACTTCCACATTTATATATGTGTGTGTATATATATATATTTAGTGGATAATTTTTATGTACATATTAATACAAATACGAAGAGGAAGAAGTTCATATTGACGAGTGAATTGTAACTTTAAAAAAAAAAATAGAACTGTCTATTTTAAAAGTAAAAGAATGTTTCGATTTTGATAAAATATAATAATAAAAATAAATTATTGGACGCAACAACCATCTTATTTGGAGTAACTTTACACAATCTTTATTCTTTATTATGTTTTTATTATTAGAATATCCTAAGAAATATATGAAAACACACTCTAAGTGACCAAAAAGTGTCGGACACATTATTGATAGCGTGTCCAACACACCATCAAAAGTGTTGGATTTTTATAATTTATGGACGCACCACGTGGAGCGTTGAACACATGTCGGAGGAGTGTCATGTCCGACACTGCATCGCTCTAATTTTAGGAGTGTCTGTGCATTATAGGTATGAACTGTCTCCTTGTGCTGTGATTTTGTTTCTTTTCCTATGTTTGGGGAGTTGTGGACGGAAGAGTAGGAAAAAAAATAATAATATGGATTATATAGTATTATATATTAAGAATAAAATTATAAACTGTTCAATGTTGATCAAGATAAATCTAAATAAATTATTGTTATTTAATCAAATCAATATATGTGTGTATGTGTTTATGTAATATATGCATGTAGTGAATGTATTATGTATTATGTATTATATAAAGTAGAAATTTGAAATTGTGTATTTATTATGCATTAAGGTGGACTGTTGATCATTATCAAACTAAATTTGTACTATTTATTTTTATTAGTAAGGCAACCAACAATTTTAATCAGGAATAGTAGTTTCTTAGCTTAGCCCACCAATATTCAATTTTGAATTCTCTCTCCCACTCTAGACGTAGGCCCATACTCAAAGTACTTATGGAAAACTAATGTTCATTCAAAGTACGATAAAAACAGTGTGTGTTGGAGGTTGGGGGTGGGGTGGGAGTTCTTTGGCATGCTATAATTTTCAGATGGTTTTGGATTTAATTTAAGTTTGTTGTGAAATGTCCAATTAATTTCACCAAAATCGGGTTAATGAGCCAAGAAATAAATTTTAAATTAAATTATGCATGTTTGGTGTTTTAAAATATATTTGACCATAGTGTTAACTACATATTTCCTATCTTATATAATAACTAGTGTTATATCCGTGCGCAACGTGTATGATCCAAAATTTTGACAATCTTTACTTTCTTGTGAATAAATTAGAATTATTCAAATATTAGGTCATATTGCAATTTTATCTTTTAACACTTGGATGTGTTACTAATAAAAATCTTTAGTCCCAAGTAGTTTGATAATGGTCAATGATCCACATTAAAAATAATTAATGCGACAATTTAAATCTTTTACTTTTTATTATATAATATAACATAAAAGATGTCAAGATTTACTTAAATAAAAAGTAATGGTATAGATTTAAATTGATCAATATACAAAGTCATATTTTTGTTACTAATATATATATATATATATTACAATATAACACTTTTATATGTGTATTTTCTTTCCGCAAATGCCAAAGCTCACTGCCCAAATTGCCTCTCACTGCCCGAATTGCCTCTCGCCTGCCCCTACCCTTTGACTTAAAACATAGAAAAAAAAAACCTCTTAAAAACAAATGCGAACACACAGTACACACACACACGTTTAAAAACTAAAGTTGCGGTGGAATGGTAGTGATGGAGTGGTGTGGTGGCTAAGTTCTCAGAGGGTAGTTTTTAGAGCTTATAAGCTCCTACGCCTTATAATCTTATTTCAACAATAAGTTATCAAAGTGTTTGGATAAAATAAGATCTTATACCTTATAAGATATTTTTTAAGCTCATAAGTTGTGAGTCTGTTTGGCAAAAATTAGAGCTTATAAATTATTTTAAATTTAATGATGGTAAAAAAATATTAATGTAAAACTCATTTCATGTAAATAAATAATTCTTAGAGATAGTAGGAATATTATGTTGAAAAAAATAAAGATATTTATGTCATTTCATATTTTGGTATTAGACAACTTATAAGCTATTTCAAAAAACAGTTGGGGGAAACTTACTTTTTTTTTTTTGGAGTTTATATGCTCCTAACAATTTATTTTTGAATCTTATAAGCTCCTTTACTTAAAAAATTACCAAAGACATTTTAGGAGCTTATAAGCTCCTCAAAACATCTGATAAAATGTTTTGAGAAGCTTATAAGCTTAGCCAAACACTACTGCCATCTTCCCTGACATTTTTATTTTTATGTTTTATGATTGAAGTCCTTAGGTTATGGACAAGTTGAAACTTGTGTATTTATTATGCTTTAAGGTGGACTGTTGATCATTATCAAACTAAACTAGTATTCAACTTTGTGTCAAGGCACGGTAAATAGATATCTTTATGTATATATTTCTTAAAATTCTATTATAAAAGATAATTTGATAAAAATATAAATGAGCCTTTTTATTATAAAATTGATTAATAAATATATTAAAAAATTGTATAATAATAGAATATTTTTGATCTCAATATTAATTTTTCATGGTTCTAATTATTTCACATAGAATTGCAGGGCAAATTTTATAAAATCACAAAAAAAGAGCTCCCATTTGTGGGACAAAACTGCCTTTCTTTTTAGTATACATATAACTACAACAAACTATACATTATAGGACACTTTTTTGGGATACATTTTATAAGTGTCATAAAAATATTATTTTGGGACACTTATCAATTAATCGTATTTACTAAGTTTATTAAGGCACTTAAAAGTGTCATATATGTATTTATTTTTGGGATACATAGTTATAAGTGTCATAAAAATATTATTTTGGGACACTTATCAATTAATCCTATTAACTAAGTCTATTGAGGCACTTAAAAGTGCCATATATGTAAATGTTTTTTGGGATACATTTTCATAAGTATCATGAAAATATTATTTTGGGATACTTATTAATTAATCCTATAATTAAGTTTATTAAGGCACTGAGAAGTCCCATATATATAATATTAGTTTGGTCGAAAATTCGGCCAAAAATATAAGAAAGTTAAAAAATATCAAATTTTCAAATTTCAATTGAATTTGGGCTGAATTTTTCATTGAAAATTTAAAAAATTAAAAAAATTAAATTTTTAATTTTCGTAGAAATTTAGGCAGAATTTTCTGTCGAAAATTAAAAAATAAGTAAAAAATCTTAATTTTTCAAAGTTTGGCAAAATTTCAGGGGACAATTCTGCCAAAAAAATTTAAAAAATTAAAAATATTATATAATGTTTGTGTATGCTATATCTATAAAGTTATTTGTGTATAAACATAAAATCAACAAAGGGTAAATCAATAATATCACTCCTAAGTTTTGCTCGATAAGTTATTATTGTCTATATTATAAACACTTTGTCAGATTATGAATTTTGGGGTATTACAGTGGGTGTTTATATAAATTTATATGTGTACGAGTGTTTTTTGGTGATTTTATACACGCATGTATAATTTGATAGCCTTATACTTTAAAATGTAAATAAACTTATACATTTAAAATGTAAAAATTCTTTCAGGTGTGTGTATATATATGTACATATTTTATACATATATGAGAGTTTTTCTATAATTTTATACATGTCTGTTTAATTTAATAAACTTATACTTTAAAATTTAAATAAACCCAAATATTTAAAAAGGTAAATATATTGCAGGTATATATGTATATATGTACCTATTTAGACATATATGAGAGTCTTTTTATAATTTGATAACACATATATATTTTAATATATTTATATCTTTTTAATGTAAATATATTTAAATTTAATAAATAAAACATTGCGCAAATGCATTTTTGTATTTATTACATAGTATTTTAGCCATTTATATATACATATATTTTATTTTTTATGTATTATTTAATACATATAGATACATATTTATACATGTGTTAGAGTTGTTTGTAATTTTATACATGTATGTATAATTTAATAAATTTTTATTTATATATTTTCGTATAAATTACCCATTATTCTAGCCCTTATATATATTTATTTTATCTATTAGTTAATACATATGCATATATTAATATTATATATTTTAAAGTTCAAATGCATGTATGTATACTACACTGGAGGCACACCCCTAAATATTTACATAGACCAACACCAAAGGCACAATTGTCTATAAAATTCAAATGGCCACCCCCAACTATCACGTCCAAATTGGCCAACGTCAACTTTAGCAATTGCAAACGGTTTTAGTGAGAGCGTGGTGCAGAACAAAATTTTAAAAATGAGAGGGGTAAATGGGACATCAACCTTATAGGAGTGCAAATTGTAATTAGTCCCTATTAAAAATGGAAGACTTAAAAAGCTAAGGGGTCAAATTGATTAAAATCAACAAAGGGTAAATTTGGCATTCAACAATGAACCTAATGTGCAAGTGTGACATGTCACATTTATCGGTCGAATTCTAACGCTATCAATAAAGTTAAGTTTGATTGTCAAATAGGGGAGTGCAAATGCGACATTTTAAAATTGAGGGAGGTGAACAGTTTATCTACTAGAATACGAGAGTGCAAATTGCAATAAGTCCGTGTTTAATTTTAGTTTAAATTATAAAAAATAATGTACTGAACATTTCCCCAACTTCCCAATTAAAAGAATAGGTGAGTGGAGAAGTCAATTTAAGTCCCTTTTTGAGGGAATTTTATTTATCGTTGTTGCTGATTAGTTTTTCTTCCATTTCCTTTTTTTTTTTTTTGTTTATTTATCTTTCTATCTTTTCATGCCTCATTTGTGATTAATGCTTTTGTTTTACACAAAATAAAAAGTAGTTAAATAATGAAAAATAATTAAATATGTGGATTACATGTTACAATCAAATTCATAATTAAATAGAACAACAATTAAATAACAGATTTCACAATTTCTCTTCAAAATGCATCATTGAAAGAAAACAATTCATCTCTCTTATTAGAAAATGAACGTTCAAACAAAACAGATTTGTTAAGTGATATGTTTGTTTAATTTTTTTTGTTATGGATATATTTATTTAATGCTAACATGCCTTAATTATTAATTAATAAACCGTAAAAATGATAAAGAAAAACCCTCTCACTCATTAAAATAGTGATAAAAAGACCATTAGCACACTAATAATAAAGATTGAGTAACATGCGCAACCCTTCACAAAGGTTATGCACCAAAGTGCAAAAGACCCCAAAAGTTGAGGTGTTTGTTGTATTTTATCCTTTGTTTCGTAGACCAACTAGTTGATTTTGATGATCAGTCTTTTAGAAGCGAAATTGATAGAACAAATTTCTTAACGAACATAAATATAATTCAAGACTGTTTTAAAATTATAGCATACTAAAGAACCCCACCCCACCCAACTCCCCACCCCCACCCACCCCCCATCCCCCCCCCCCACCCCCACCAAAGAAAAAGAAGAAACTAAACAAAAATAAAACCTTCTAATCATACTTTGATAAAAGATCAAAGTTTTTCTATGAGTACTTAGGATATGAGACCTAGCAACCAACATATGGGGGGAGAGGGAGAGAGAGAGAGAGAGAGAGGAAATTCAAAATTAAAATATTGATGGGCTAAGATGAGAAGCTTTTGTTCCTAACCTACGTGGTTTAGGTGGTGCCAATGCCAATTAGGAAAGGCATATCTATTAGGGTTAATTTCACTTTGCACCCCTATACTATTGAATTTGTAACAAACACACCCTGCACTATAAAATGTATCAAATAACTCTCTAAATGTACAAGAAATATATTAATTTACAAAATTAACCATAAGTTGAATAATGTGAATCGTGTATTTCACCATTTATGAGGGACTATATTGCACTATAATCCTTCCTATAATTACAAGTTATTAATCTGACCTCGAAATTAATTTAGCTCCTTTTTTAAGAAATGAAAATAATTTTTAACTATATTTAACTAAATAAATAGTTTTAGAAATATGTCAAAAACTTTCTTCACTTGAAAATTCTTAATTATATTAATATTACCTGTAAAGGTTTTTTTTTTCTAAATTTTAGTTTGCTTCTATATGTTAGTTAGAAATTGAAAAGTAGATTGGTCATGCTTGAGCTATGCATGACAATGTTATAATAAAATTAAGGGTGAAGTACAGAAACCTTCCCCTGAGGTTTGGCAAAATTATAAAAAAATCCCATAACTATTGAAAATTGCCAATACCCCCCTGAGGTTTGCACAATTTAACAAAAAAACCCTCCATTAGGGTTCCATTAGGTTTCAGTTAAAAAATTATGTAATTTTTCTAAAATACCCTTGTTCCATATTTTATTAATTGTTAGTTACAATGATGTGTTACAAATACCTACCCTGAGATTTGTGGAAAATACAATAAATCCCCTTCAAGTATCAGAATTTATAATACACCCCTTAAGATTTGCTCACCTAACAAAAAACTCCCACCATTAGGGTTTGTTAATTTCATGACTAAAAGGGGAGAAAACAATTACGTTTTTTTTTCCCCCTCAAGGCTTTGATGATTGTTGGGGATTTTTAAGATGTATGTTTTACAAATTTCCGACATAGGGAGGCCACTGTCGTTCCCAATTTCTGACTTGAGGGGTTTTTTTGTAATTTTACCAAACCTCAAGGGGTTAGTTTGTAATTTCTCCAAACCTCAAGTTAGGTTTTTGTAATAAAACAATAAAGGTAATTTTGGAATTTTAGCCCTCCATTAACTATTATATAATTTATGCAAACCTCAGGGGGGTATTGGTAATTTCTAATAGTTAAGGGATTTTTTTGTAATTTCACCAAACCTCAAGGGAGGTTTTTGTAAGTCGTCCTCTATATTAATTCAAATATGATATCTGTATATTATATGATCACAAGCAATCTAAAAGGCCTAATGATATCTGGTCCTAATGAATAATATGATGTGACATAGATCAAAACACTAATGAAAAAAGTAAGTGCATTATGAATAAATACGTTGGTATCATCTCTGGGCTGTTAACCCAATATTGTATATCTTACCAAATCATATATCTTTAATTGGACCCTTTTAAATTACTTAGCTTCCCAATAACATCTATCAAATGATATTAATTATATTAATCTTATGATGTACTGCTACGTTACAAAATTTTGAGAGGAAAGTTTAAAATAAATTTTCTGACAAATATGTATCAAAGTTGAAAAGGGCGGGAATATCACTAAAACTCATGAATTCAAACTTGTGAGACATAATTTTCTCATCATTGTTTTGCAAGTGCATCACTCGAGTTGATAGCGTAAAACAAAATATAGTAATCTTTCCGAATTGGCCTATATCCTCATCTGTACTTATACAGTTTGAATTTCTCAATTACATAAATATATCCCTCCAAAAGCTGCGGTCTAACTCTATTAATCAGGTTCTTTGTCACACTCGCTTGCATATGTTCATCCCATTACACACATATAAATAATACAAAAATGATGTAAATATATTATAAATTAATAAATGAAATATTAAAAACTCTTGTGATGAAATGATTTTTATATAGTACTTATTGTAAAAATAAAAATAATTAACACTAGTTTTAATAGTTATAATTCTTAAAAAAGTTTTAAAAAAAAAAGCTCATTTGATATGTTGACACAATATGTTTCATAGTAAATGTATAATTATTTTTTTAATTCTTTTTATAAATATTCAAATTGATAATTGACTTTAGAAAACGCCTTTTGAATCATAAGATTCATAATAACAAAATAAGTGACAATTTATAATAAAAGAAAAAAAAAAGCAAAAATGCAAATTCATAATTTAAATAATTCAAACTAAAACTGATTTTTTTTTATCAAACCTAAAGATGATAACTATAAAGAATTCCTAAAAACTTAAAATGATTAGTTATTATCATAATCTTATATGTTCATCCAATAGAATCATATCTAATAAGAATTATGCGTCGCCACTGATGTAATGAAAGCCATTCCATATTCTAGTAATTCATACTTTTCTTATCCAATTTGACTCCGTGGGAGATAACTGCCTCAAAAACTGATAATTTGATTTGATATATTTAGGGCATATCTATACTTACCTATGTATATTTGACAATCGTCTTTTGACTGCATTTGGTTGATTTTGATCAAATGAAAATTTTCTCAAAATTTTCAGGTTTTTTAAAAAATCCCCATTGGTTGTTGGTCTTTGAATGAGATTAACGAAACACTTTAATATTCTTATTTCTTTTGTATCTTTCCCTTACTTAAAGCAAATCATGAGTTTTTAGATTTTGAATTGGCCTAGAACTATTATACTAACCTAACTACTTTCCTCCTAATATGTTACTTCCTTATTTATCTATAATTTTAATTTTAGTCTATTTTTTTTAAATCTCAGCAACACAATTTATAGCCCCCTCCCCCACCCCCAATTTTGTTTCAACTCTATTCACAAATTGATTAGAATGTTGGACATCCTCGATTTTCAATCATAGAATTCATTGCGCTCTTTTTTTTAGCGCGTTGTATATTTCGATTTAATTATGTTTTACTTACTTTCATTATTATTTTTTTTTTATCTCTTTGTCGTTATTTAGTTGCTTTAATTTCTTCTATCTAAAAATTAAACAAATCTTTATATTATGTCTAAAAAATAATTGTTCCTTTTTTTTTTATCAATTTCTCCTTTATTTTATTTTCATACGGCGTGTCTCAATTCAGCATAAGTGTGATATGTGTGTTATCTAATTATTAATTTTTGTGGATGTGTGTTGTGTTGGGGTGAATGTCAGAAAAATTGATTTTCTTACAAATGAATGAAGATTTTTGGATGGTAAATGTCATAAAAACTATTCATGGGTGTAATTGGATAATCCAACTGTATTCAAATAAGTAGTAGTAAAAGGCGTCATAAAATTTATCATTTGAGTGTTTATAATATGTTTAGTAAGTGATCACTTTTCTTAATGTATAGATACCCTGCTAATAAGCTTAAAATGTATACACTTTTATGTGTATATTTTGTGTGTTTTTCATTGAATTTTGTTAAGGTTTTAAAGTTCTAAGGATGAAGTTTGTGCTTTATGCAATAAAATCTTAATTTTGTCAATTTAAAGTGTTTTTGCATGCTTAAAACATGATTTTTTTTCAAGATTTTGATGCCTATATCCAGCCATAAGTGTTTCATGATGTTATCAAGAGAAATCAGAGCCGAAATCGAGTCGAAAATGTGAGTGTGCATGCCAAGACAGATTAAGCCGTCTCAGATAACACGAAGCGGTCCTGGCACGCATAGTGGACACCAAAAACATGCCAAACGGGACAGCTGAAGCCGTCTTGACACTGCACAAAGCCGTCCTAGAGAGAAAACCATCCCAGAACTTACAGAAAGCTCCCAATATGTGCAAAACGGGATGGCTAAAGTCGTCCCAATGAGCCAGAAGCTATCCTGTGTTACAAAGCCCTATCATCCCGGTGGCCTGCACATACAAGGAAACTTCCTTTCTATTAGGATTCTAATTCCAATCACCTCATTACTATTTAAGGACATCTTGTGCACAATTTTTAGACATTTTTGGCTGGTTTTTCAAGAGGAGTTCAAGGATGAAAGCTCAAGAAGGATGACAATTCAAGTAACTTGTTCCTTCATCCCTTAAGATTGTCGCCTCAAGTCAAGTTTGCTTTTATGCTTTCTTTTTGTTTTATCATATTTTTATTTTGCTTTCCTTTTGCTATGTTTAGCTAAATAAATTATAGGGTTATAGGCTAATCGTTGATGAAACCCTTGTAATTTTCGTTAAACCCCTTTGGTTTTGATTTTACATACTTCCTATCTATAATTCAAGATTTGCTTTACTTGTGAATTTTTGGCCAACTTTTACGAGCTTTGAGATTTTATATTCAACTATGAAAGGGTGTGTATAAAATCAGACTATTTGTATTATAGACATAAGGAACGCATAGGTTAGAAATAATCATGCTTTTGTGCGATTGGTTAGATTAATTAGCGATGACTTTTTAACTGAGACAACTCTTGTACGCAATGGGACAAGGGATCCCGTATGTGATCACAAAAGTGGACACATAGCATTTCTCAGTAAGTTTGTTTTATGAGTTTGATTGTGGGAAGGTGTATTGATTAAAATCAATTGGGACTTAATTGATTAGAAGGGGGGATTCAATTGACGATGCTAAGCCCTATCTTGCTTTTATTGATTTCTTCACTTTTATTTAGTTGCTTTTTTTTGTTTCATAATATCTCCAATCACTTTTCGAAGTCTAAACAATAAAGAATTTACAAAGTTGGTACTTGATAATCCTGTTCCTCGTGGAAATGATATTCTACTCACTTCTTTATTACTTGGGCGACCTGTACACTTGCGGAAAAATCGCAACAAGTTTCTGGCGCCGTTGTCGGGGAACGGTAATTATCAATATCGATTGAGTAATAGTATTTATTGATTTAGACACTAATTTTATTTTTCTAAAAAAAATTAAAAAAAATGAATGGATTTGACTATTTTTGTTGGGTGAATGATAAACTTGATCTTTTACTTTGTAAATTTGATCAAATTAATGTGAATAATAATTTGTCTAATCCAATTTTGTTTGTGATTTTTTTGGTGGTGGACACTCCTCTTACGAGTGTCAAGCATGGAATGCATCCAGAATAACCTTCATTAATCAAGAGTAGTGTGTCTACAACATGCCTCAAAATACTCCACAATACTGTAATCAAAGTTCAAGTTGGTATTATGATCATAGTATGTCATTGGAAGATAATCATAGTTTGGAGGATATACTAACCAAGAACCCCAAGTTTGGACTGATGGATTGCAAGAACAAACCGAGCATATGTCATCATTGGAGGCAACATTTGAAAATTTTGTTAATTTTGTTAAGAAAGAGTTTGAAAATATCGAGGCTAGAATTGATAAGGTTGCTAGCCGTATGCAATACTTAGAAGCACAATTCGAGCAGCTAGCTAATTCTATCTACTCTAGTACTAAAGGTGATTCTTCGGGACATAGTGGAGTAGATCCAATGGAACAATACATGGAAATTACCTTAAAAAGTAATAAACGAGTAGACGAGGCATGTGGCGAGACAGAGGTGAATGAAGTAGAAGATGAAGTAATTCTTAAAGAGACCACCACAGAGAAACAAGAAAATGAGGATGAAAAGGATACAATTTGCCTATGGGAAATTGAAAACAACTCATCTTCTGAAACTGTATTCAAACTTTTTGAAGCATACAAGGCAGAAGGTGCAAGCACTAAGGAGGGTGTGTTTAAGGATTTATTTGTTGCAACTTCTACACCAAAAGTTCCACTTGAGATTTACTTTCGCAAAGAGTTAAAATTCGAAGAGTTTGGAAAAGGAGAGATAGGCCTACCGCGTAAAGTCAAGCTAACGACTATAAGTTAAAACTATTTCTCATCCCTTTCTATTATTTTTATTTTGTAGGAATTTGGGCTTGAGGCAATTGGAGTTGGAAAACACGCTACATACTTTAGGGGAGTAATTCTGACTTTTGTTGCTCTTTCTTGTCAAATTTTTATCCAATTTGTAGTGTGTGTTGTAGCCATGAGTACATTGCAACCTTTAATTGTGTGTGTGGGTGGGGGGGTGGGGGAATTTTAAGCTTGGAATTTGTGCTATTTTGAAAATAGTATCTCGTACGTTAAATGCGAAAGGAAAAAACATTCGTAATGTTAGTTTTGAGCTTTTGTTTTGAAAATTGTGCCTTGCCAGCATTTGTTAAACTTGTCTATAGCATATGCATATGAGAAAATTTTTGTTTCCTTGCTTCACTTGTGAAATTTGGATAGAAATATGTTCAAGAAGTTTTGAGTGTACATGTTTAGAATTGGATATTGCGTTAAGTGAGATAACTTTTGGCTCACATAGAAAAATGAATCGCAGATAAACAATCTTTCCATGCCTAGTCTGAAACACGCTTTAAGTGATTAGACTTGTTCTTTCTTGATTGTTTTGTGCTAAATTTCTTAGTGGGTTCTAAAGTTTTAAGGGTTGCCTTGAAAAACAAAATAGAGAGATTGCCTATTTATACATTGATTGAGAAACTGGGTACATGCACTACCAATGTGTGTCTACGCGTAAAAAGATCGTGTATAAGAACGATTTGGGAAAAAAAAAAGAGGAGAATAAAAGACAAAAAAAACAAGAGGGGAAAATAAGGCGATCCTATAAACGAAAACACTTTGAAATTGGTTGTAGAAGCATAAGTAAGAACCTCTATATCACTAGCAGGTTTGTCGTAGGTGGAAAGAATGAAATTTCTTATTTAAAGTAATGAATTTTCTTAAAAAGTTGAATTTTCCCCTCTTTGACTTGCTATCGACATTCTCTCTTAGACCTTGAATCACATGTTTCTATTTGAACGAAGTGTAAGTTTGAGGGAACAATGATTTCGAGGTATCCATAAGTTAAGATGACGAAACCAAACGAGGGATAAGGTGCTTTGTGATAACATTGGAGGAACATTCATCTTTACTTTACTCAAGGACGAGCAAAATTTTAAGTTGATCCCACAATTTCTCAAGTATGTGAATTGCGTAGTATTTAATTACTTCTAACCTGTCATTGTTTTTACCTATTTTATTCGTCAATTACAACTAACTTTTGATTCAAATGCTCAATTATGTATGTTTATGTATATGTGGAAGTGTTGTGAGTGTAGTTGTGGCCATTTATGATAAGCTATATTTTGAACAAGGTGCATGTTGTCCGATTGCAAGTACTTGATAAGATATTTTTGAACAAGGTGCCACAGACCTTAGCCACCGTGGCTAAGTAAAATAGTCACAGATTAGCAGTGAATAAAATATGTGGCCTAAAGTGGCGTGACTAAATTTAGTCACGGCTATCCTCAGCCACGAATTAGCCACGGATTTTCAAACCCAGGCAGTAGATAAAATAGTCGTATGGCTAATTGGTCTTTTCTCTAGTAGTGTATTTCACATCTACCAAACCTTGAACTTATAGTTTTTGCATGTATAGTTTATGCTCATATCCCCAACGTCTTGCAAACTAAATTGCACCTTGTACAAAATGATGTGTTGTGGTTGGATTCTCAAATTGTTAGAAAGGCTACAGGTGCTATAGCCTATAAAATAAAAACTTTGGATGTTACCTTATATGTCTCCTTTCGAAGGACTGAACCATACGACATAGGGGAAATTTTGAGCACATGTCATTAGGGGGGAAAATTTGACTGGAAAAGTTGAACAGAAACATAGAGATGAATTTTTTGAATTGGAGGTCATTGATGAAAGATTGAATGCACAACTCATTGTTCATCAGCGTGACATAGGGACTCTTGGCCTACCGAGGTGAATTGGTAACGAAGTTGAGCAAAAAAATATGAAGAAGATGTCTTATAAGAACCTGTATCAACACCATCAATTGGGAAGCCTTCCTAGAATGTTCAAAGTGATGTCATATCTTAAGTAACCCTTGATTCTCCTTTGAATGAATCAGGCAATTACGTCATCGATTTTCACTAAGATCAAATAAAGGTATTCCAAAGAAGCAATATGAATATGATCTCAAAGCTAATGTCCAATATTCTATTGATAATTATACCTCTACTCATGAATTAGAGGATTCATATGCCCTAGTTGTTGATAAAGTTTCCAAAGTGCCTATTACTAGTAGTGTGTAGGAAGTATTAGTAGATATAAGGTGGGTGAATGCCATGGATGAATAAATGGATGCCTTACAGAAGAACTCAACTTGGGAGTTGGTTGCGTTGCCTAAAGGGAAAAAGTCAATGGGAGTATAAACGGGTGTATACTCTAAGGCTTAAAGCTAATGGGAGCAATGATAGGTACAAGGCAAGGTTAGTGCAAAGGGTTATGTGCAGAAGTATGGAGTTGATTACCAAGAGACTTTTGCACAAGTAACTAAGCTCAATACTCATCGCATTCTTACACTACTAGAAAATGCGGTTTTGGCCACGGATTTTTAGCAACGGACGAAATCGGTTGCTAATAGCTACAGAAATGGCCATGGATATAAAAAAAAATGAAAACATTTATCCGTGGCCAAATATCCACAATTCCGTGGCCATTTCAATTTATTTAAAGAAAAACATAAATAAATAAATTTATTTTTAAAAAAAAATTTGGACTTGGATTCGTGGCCAATAAATAAATTTGGACTTGGCCACGGATTTTAATAAATAAATTTAATTTTTTTTATTCGGCAAAAGTCAACATGAAATTTTGACCATTGGCCACGGACTTATCCGTGGCCAATAAATAATTTTTTTTTTTTTAAATTTGGAATCCGTAGCCAAAAAATAAATTTCAATTTTTTTTTAAATTTGGACTTGGCCACGGATTTATCAGTGGCCAATAAATAAATTAATTTTTTTTTTAATTTGGACTTGGCACCGGATTTATCCGTGGCCAATAAATAAATTAAATTTTTTTTAAAAATTTGGACTTGATCCGTGGCCAATAAATAATTTTAATTTTTTTATTTTAAATAACTCGCTTAAATCGCCGGTCCAACATTATCGGGCATCAAAAGGTTCGAGTCATTTCAAAATCATATTATTTTCATCACGGTTATTATAATTTTCCATCTTATGCGTTGAAAATCACAGTTTGTTTAGCGAGAATACATTTTTCCTCTTTCGGTGACATATACGAATGACTTCGTAGTTCGGTATCAATGTATGCTAACGTCAGTTAATTTGTATAGAAATTATCAAAAAAATGGACTTTCAAGCAGATTGATTAGTGTTGAAGTTGTATTGCTCCAATCATACGGTTCTGTCTAACCTAATTAACGAAAACGCATGATTCGGCAAAAGTCAATATGAAGTTTTGACCATTGGCCACGGATTTATCCGTGGCCAATAAATAAATAAATGTTTTTTTTAAAATTTGGACTTGGCCACGGATTTATCCGTGGCCAATAAATAAATTTAATTTTTTAAAAAAAATTGGAAATAAATTAAATTTTTTATTTATTTTAAATGACTCGCTTAAATCTCCCGATCCGACATTACCGGGCACCAAAAGGTTCGAGTCATTTCAAAATCATATTATTTTCATCACGGTTATTATACTTTCCCATCTTATGCATTGAAAATCACAGTTTGTTTAGCGAGAATACATTTTTCCTCTTTCGGTGACATACGAATTACTTCGTAGTCCGGTGTCAATGTATGCTAACGTCAGTTAACTTGTATAGGAATTATCAAAAAACTGGACTTTCAAGCAAATTGATTAGTGTTGAAGTTGTATTGCTCCAATCGTACGGTTACCTAATTAACGAAAACGCACGATGATTTTTTTTTTTATAAATTTGGATTTGGCCACGGATTTATCCGTGGCCAATAAATAAATTTATTTTTTTAAAAAAAAAAAATTGGACTTGGCCACGGATTTATCCGTGGCCAATAAATAAATTAATTTTTTTTTTAAAATTTGGACTTGGCCACGAATAAATCCGTGGCCAATAAATAATTTATTTTTAAAAAAAAAAAAATCTGACTAGGCCACAGATAAATCCATGGCCAATAAATAAATTAATTTTTTTTTTTAAATTTGGACTTGGCCACGGATTTATCTGTGGCCAATAAATAAATTTATGTTTTTAGAAAAACAATTGGACTTGGCCACGGATTTATCCGTGGCCAATAAATAATTTTAATTTTTTTTATTTTAAATGACTCACTTAAATAGCCCAATCCAATATTACCGGGCACCAAAAGGTTCGAGTCATTTCAAAATCATATTATTTTCATCACGGTTATTATACTTTCCCATCTTATGCGTTGAAAATTACAGTTTGATTAGCGAGAATACATTTTTCCTCTTTCGGTGATATATACGAATGACTTCTAATTTAATCAATTTATTTAAACATTTAATCTTTTCAATCAATTCAATTAGTCAATTATGTATAACTGAAATACTATATAATTTGATAATTTAATCAAATTATTTAAATATACGAGTCTAATATTTTGTTTTATATTCTCTTAATAGCTAATCGGTCAATTGTATTTTGAAAGTATTGATCTAACGATGGCACTATATTTTCAAATTTGATTGATTTTATTTTGTCAATTACACTAAATTTAAGTAAACAAATTCATAGTCTGACATACAATGAATAAGATCACTTTAATTTCTTAAATTGAGTCAAAATAATCGATGAAAATTTTCAAATTTTTATAAGGTCAAAGTTATAATTTTTTTAATTTTGATTTTGTATCCCAAAATTATCTGTGGATAAAAGTAAAATTAGAAAGAATTATAATTTGCACGATTTAATATTTCTTAATTAAGTCATAATAAGCATGAATTAATAAAATATATTCACATATAGATATAAATTAGTAAAATTTGATAACAAAATTCAATATATAACTATATATAAATATTCTGGGCATGCTATCTTAATCAAGAAGTTCATCTTAGCCTGGCGGTATTTCGCATGGCAATATACCAAGAGGTCTCGAGTTCAATTCCCACTAGTAACGGTGAAATTCGATTAATTGAAATGGCCACGCCGAGATGGGTCGAGGCGCACCGCTGGGCTGGTAGCTATGTGGGTTGGGCCTGCTGTGGGCGTGGTTGGGCTAGGGTCCATTTTTCTTTTTTTTTTAAAATAATTGTTTTTAGCCACGGATTTATCCGTGGCTAGATTTAATTTTTTTAAAATATTTTTTTTTATCTTAGCCACGGATAAATCCGTTGCTAAAATGAAAAATTAAAAAAAATTAATTAATAGTAGCCACGGATTTATCCGTGGCTAAATGTAATTTTTTTTTAAAAGAAAAAAGGTTGGCCACGGAAATATCCGTAGCCAAATTTATCATTTTTTTAAATTTATTGGTTTTTGGCCACGGATTTATCTGTGGCTAAATTTATTTATTTTTTAATAATATTAATTTTGGCCACGGATAAATCCGTGGCTATATTTAATTTTTTTAAAGAATTTTTATTTTTGGCCACAGTTAAATCCGTGGCCTTTTTTTGCAACGCTAAATTTGGCCACAAAATATTTCCGTGGCCAAATCGGTGGCCATTTTTTTTTGCCACGGATTTTTTGACAAAATCCGTGACCAAATCCGTGGCCAAATCCTTGTTTTCTAGTAGTGTTATCTCAAAGAAAGGCATTTTGAAGGAAGAAGTATACACGGAGCTTCCACTGGGTATTGACATTGGATCCATACATAAAAGATGTGTGTGCAAATTGAAAAGATCATTATATGGCTTGAAACAGTCTTGTGTAGACCCTAGTTTGGAAGGTTTGCATTAGCAATGAAATCTGTTGTTTATATGTAATGTAACTATGATCACACTTTATTTGTTGAAAAATGGGGAAGGAGAGTTAACAACATTGATTGTGTATTTAGATTATATGGTCTTGGATGGTGATGATCGAGAAGCAATGGAGAGGTTACAAAAATATTTGTCCAACAAGCTTGAAATGAAAGACGTAGGACAACAACGATATGTCTTAGGAATTGAAGTGCCAAGGTCAAAGTATGGAATCTTTTTATCCCAACGAAAATATATACTAGACTTGCTCATTGAAACATGGATGTTAGATTACAAACCGACTAAAACACCAATGGAGATAAATCATCAACTTGAATGTCTTCAAACCTAAGGTAGATGCTGGTTGTTGTCAAAGGTTAGTGGGAAAGTTGACCTACCAAACTCACATGAGGCTTCATATCACCTATGTTGTGAGTGTCGTGAACTAGTTTTATGCATAGTCCAAATGAAAACACATCACGCTATTTATAGAATTTTGAGATACTTGAATGGTGCTCCAAAAAATAAAGCAACTACCATTCAAGGATACACCGATATTGATTGGGCAGGAGACCAATCAACTCAAAAATCTCCATTGGGATACCTCACGTTTGTAGAAGGCAATCTTGTCACTTGGAGAAGCGAGAAACAAACGGTTGTTGCTCAGTTAAGAAGAATGTTGTAGAGTTTACGTGAGCTCTAACGGATTAAAAGAGTTTTGAGTGAATTTGGAATTCATCGTTTTGAACCTATAAGTTTAGAATTCATTGTTTTGAACTTGTAATGTGATAACAGAGCTTCAATTCAAACTACAGAAAATTCAGTATGACATGATTAAACTAAACATATTGAAGTAGATCGTTATTTTCACTACTAGAAAAATATTAAATAGCCACGGATTTTAGCCACAAAAAAAATTCATGGCTAGTCCGTGTCTAATAGCCACGGATTTGAAAAAAAAATTAAAAAAAAATAGCCACAGATTGCCCGTGGCTAAATTAGCCATGACCAAACCGTGGCTAATTTTTGTGGCTAAAATTGGCACGATTTTTGCCGCCAATTATTAGCCACGGATTAGCCACAGCCTGGCCGTGGACTAATTTAGCCACGGCAGGGCCACGGATTAGCCACGGCCTGGCCGTGGCCGTGGCTAATCCGTGGCCCTTAGCCACGACCAGACCGTGGCTAAAAATTCAAGGCCAATTTTTTTTTTTTTTTTGGCCCAAGTATAATTTGATCTCTTGACCTCTTAGTTGAAGTTAGAGCATTAAACCACTACACCACTTTAAGTTTTTATTTAACAATTAATTTTTTCTATACATAAGTAATATATGTATACTATATATTTTAATTAATATATATAATAAATGATTTGATATATTACATACATATAAGATTAGATATACTTATACATATATGTGTGTGTGTATTTATATATAATTAGATGTATATATATTAGATATATATGTATATATATAACATATATTAGATATATATGTTTATTTCATATAGATGATTGATATATAGTACATATGATTAGATATATAGATATATATTAGATTGATATATACGTACACTACATTTACAACATATATTAGATATGTTATATATAGATATACATATAGTTATATTAGTATATACATATAATATATTAATATATATGAGATACACAATATTGGCATATAGATATATTGATACATGTATATATGATATATATATATATTGATACATATATACTTGGATATATTTATATATATATATGTACCAGTATATATATATATATAAATTTATATGTCGTGCAAAAAAATGAAAAAAAAAAATTAGCCACGGCCTGGCCGTGGCTAATAGCTACGGATTAGCCATGGAATGGCCGTGGCAAATTTTTTTTTTTTTTTTTTTTTTTTTTTTTTGCACCACGGATAAGTTTTTGTTATAATTTTTTCTTTTAATTATCTAAATTTAAATTATCTAAATATACTTGGACATAAATATATATACTTGGACATATATATATATATATATATATATATATTGATACATATTTTTTATAATTAATAAATTATTTGTTCAATCAACAAATACTTTTCAAAAACAAAAAAAGAATTTCCAAAGATTAGTAAAAAAAATAAAGGACTGGACCATAACATATATAACATCATATATATATATATATTGATACATATTTTTTATAATTAATAAATTATTTGTTCAATCAACAAATACTTTTCAATAACAAAAAAAGAATTCCAAAGATTAGTAAAAAAAATAAAGGACTGGACCATAACATATATAACATCATATATATATATATATATGTATATATATTGGATTTTCAAAATATTTGAACGCTACAACTCGAATAAGATTTCATATTTCAGATGGTATTTTATCTTTTATTTCATAATGTACATTTATACTATAGAACTATGTTTTTAAATTTATTTTCTTAATTATACACTTAATTTAAAATATTTACAATTGATGTATATTCATGCAATAGAGTAGAAATATAAAAATGAAACACTTATTTGTAATACTACTTGTCAACATAAATGATTTCATTAAATTATGAACGTTATCCCACAAGATAAGGATAGAGCTATACTTAAATAACTAATTCAACAAAAAAAATTCAAATATTTGATTTGTGTATTTAAATTGATTTAGGATTATTATTCATTTTACTCAATAGGAAAATAAAATTAGTAATTGCAATTGTTGAAAAAAATATTTTACCTAAATATTTGAAATAAAAAATAAAAATTGGTTAATAAATCAAAAATTAGTAAGACTAATAAATTATAAAAATAGATAATTTATTTAGATAATTTACATTTAAAATATAACATAGATATATGTTAAATATAAGAAAAATTATTTCACAACCAAAGATGTTAAGTGGCTTAGTGGTTTGATGCCACAATTACAACCATGAGGTCCATTGTTCAAACCCCATGGAGTGCAAAAATGTTACAATTATTAATATGGCTCTTTGGGGGATAGGGTTGGTTCGAGGGTGGGTAGGGGGGTACCTGGGTTGCTATTAGCCACAGCCTTACATTTTTCAGAATTTTGTGGCCAAGTTGGCCACGGTTTGACCGTGGCTAATGGGTCGTGGCCAAAATTTCGTGGCCATTAGCCACGCCACTTTTAGCCACGGAACCTGGGTTGCTATTAGCCACAGCCTTACATTTTTCAGAATTTTGTGGCCAAGTTGGCCACGGTTTGACCGTGGCTAATGGGCCGTGGCCAAAATTTCGTGGCCATTAGCCACGCCACTTTTAGCCACGGAAATAATCCGTGGCTAATCTCTTTGGCCACGGATTTTTGGCCAAATCCGTGGCTAATTGCGTTTTTCCTAGTAGTGTTTATTAGAAAAAAGTTCGACCATAAGATCATTCAGTTTCCATTTGTTAAGTCTGAAAGCCAACTTACCAATATCCTTACCAGGATAGTTTGTGGAAGGATATATATTTCATGAAGTGATTAAGAAGTTGAACATGATAAATATCCATACACGAGCTTGAAGAGAAGTGTTGCAAATACAAATTTGATCAAATTGTGAACATCGTGATCAAATTCAAAAGATTGGGATCGAATCCCAAGATTATAAAATAGCATATAACCATGTGTTTTATAATTAGTGTAAACATTTTTATTTTTATATACACAAATACATCAAGGCTTCGTTTGCTTTGCGAGATTTATTAATCGGAACTTGTGTATCATTTCAAGATTAGTCAAGATTCAAGTCAATTATATTGGTTGTTTGGTATCTATGATTAATTGAATAGGATAATCGTACGTATTATACGGATGGTGGTTTGGTATCCACAATTGAATAAGATTGAACAAATATTAGAATCCAATTTACGGTTTTACCCTCGATTGTTAAATTTTCAAGGCTTATTTTTCAAATTATGCATTGGCCATCTTGCAGTAGTAATAATAATAATAATAATAATAATAATAATAATAATAATAATAATAATAGTAGTAGTAGTAGTAGTAGTAGTAATATTAACAACAACAACAACAACAACAACAACAGCAATAATAATAATAATAATTGACGTGGCATATTTACGACCGAGAATCTGACCTCCTTACTCCCCGATTGATTCCCCTCGAACTCTCCCGATCGGAATGTCTGACCCCGTTCGGCTACACTAACTTCTCTCCCCATCGACCCGGGCAGGTCGTTACACTCTCGGCTCGAAACCAGCTCATCGGCTCTTCGGGTCGACACCGTTATCGACCGAAACCATATCGAGTCTAACGGATCCATGCTGGCATTAAATACTCCGTCAGACGAGGCATGGGGGAGCCACCTAATCCCATATCTCATTAATGAAATGCCAGCTAGGGCCTATGGTCCCTACCCCTAGGTTTACGGGTCGCTTACGTCGGTCTTCAACAACCTACTTGGCCTAAGGGGCCCACAGGAGCCTGATCTACCTAAACATGGTATAAATACCCCTGCATTTATGGTAAGAGACACGCATTAATTACATATCGCACCCTTACTCTGTTCAAATCTCTCTAAAACTGATCCGCTGACTTAAGCATCAGAGGGTCATAACTGAGGCCCTTCTCGGCTAGCACACGTTGCCATTTCCCTTGTTGCAGGACAAACTTTCCCTTCGAATATCATTACTCATCATCTCGACCTGATGAACTGACCGGAGTCGATCAGTCCCAAATTCGACCCGCATCAATAATAATAATACCAAGAAGAAGAAGAAGAAGAACAACAACAACAACAACAATAACGACGGCAATGACAACAACAACAACAACAACAACAACAACAACAACAACAACAATAATAATAATAATAATAATAATAATAATAATAATAATAACATAAATAATAATAATAATAATAATAATATGTATTTAAAATTTAAATAACATAGAATATAAATGTTATTAGATTTTATTTGGATATATTTTTTAAATATTTTAAATAAATTTATTATAATTTATTGAAGACAAAATAATTTGAAATTGGACTAAATTATATGATGAAAAAAATAAATAGATAAGAAAGTAAAATAAAAGATAGTGAATAAAGAGAAGGGAGATAAAAATAGAAAGAAAATAGATATCACGTTAAAGAAAAGATAGTGACGAGACAAGTAAGATGAGAGAAAGCAGGAGAAAAAAAAATGGAGTGAAATCAAAGACACCAAAAGTGGTAATTAGATAGGTCTAATGCTTTATTGATTGGGTCAAAATAAAAAATTTTATTTACAATTGCATAATCATAATTTGTGGTCTAATTCACAAACATAAGAACTTTTGACATTATTGAAACATGTATTAGCAATTAAATTTGACTACGCATGTTTATCTTCGTCTTTTAAAATATTTTTAATAGTAGCACCCGTATTGGCTTACATCATGAACAAATTTAAAAAAAATGCAAGGATATATATATATATATATATAAAGAGCAGCATATTTTTATGTTACATGTTCCAACATGAATAAATCAAATATATAGTTTGAAAAAATAAATAAGTAAACATATATACTCAATTATTAAACTCTTTGACCGAATGCAATCATACTAATGCTGGTGCATTGAATCAATGCTCGAAGATTAATTTGATGTATTAAGTAGAGAAATAGATAAAAAAAAAAAACATATAGATATATAATATAGATTTAAGTTTTTATCCTCTACTGTTAAAGTTCTTCAAGGCTTATTTTTCAAATTGCGTCTTGGCCATCTTATAATAATAATAATAATAATAATAATAACAACAACAACAACAACAACAACAACAACAACAACAACATTGACAAAAATGATGATGATGATGATAGTAACAATAACAACAACAACAATAATAAGAATAATAATAATAATAAATATTGAGGACAAATATGTTAAACAGAAGGGAAAAATTGAAGAAAAAATAGTTAATTTAAAGTATTGGAGTAATTAATTTTGGAAAGCCAAAATTCAATTTCATCTCCCCTCTTGAAATATAACACTTCATATGACGGATCAGACGAGATTAGCTCATGACCCGAAATTATAATCTTGATAACCAAATATATGTTTAGTGAAATTGTTAATATTTTTTCTCAATGAATCTTGACAACCAAACGAGGCCCAAGACAAATCTTTGCACGTATATTTCAACACTTTTTTTACATACAATAAAATATTTATATTATGCACGCGTGAGTTAACTTAAACTCTATTGGTAAAAGAGCAGTATCAGTTGTAGTTTCACGAGAAAGGACGTGTTGCAGTGATTGATGGACGTTGTACTGCAGAAATTGCCAGTTTTCTTGCTTTCATTTTTATTCTTTTTTATTGGGAAGGCAAAGGGGCTCTGTAAATTATATACACTTTGAGTGGGATTGGGTGCTGAGAGGAGAAATGGCTGAAAAGCACGCACTAACAAGACACTTCTACAAAATCATTTGGCCTGGTTCCCATGAAAAATTGGTAATTCTTCTCCTCTTTTAATCTAATCCCCATAATATATATATATATATATATATATATGTGGTTTAACCTGCATGCCATAAATTTTATAGTTTTTTTTTTGTTCTTTTCAATATGATTAAATATATAAAAACAAAAAGAAAACTACATGTAGTTTCTGAAAGCGAATTGCCAAGCTCATTGACTGATTAGGAGGCGGTGAAAAGTGGGAAGAGGAGAATGGGGTTGGAAAAATGTGACTTAGGAAAGCATTTCTCTTTGTATTATTATTATTATTATTATTATTATTATTATTATTATTATTATTTCTTTTCTGATAATATTATTCATATGTTTAGAACCCTTTGTTTTTTTCCTGAGAATTTTTAGATGGGTAGAGCTTTATCTCCGTCATGCTTTGTTAGATGGTCAAAATTTGATATGGGTTCTAATAATTCCTCTGAAGAAAGTGTTCTCTATGTATTTTATCATCCATTTCATTTATCTCTTGGCCTCTCTCTCTCTCTCTCCCTACACACACACACACACACACACACATATGTAGGTTGTTGGAATTTAAAATTTAACATTTAGTAAATTAAAATTGGTTGATTGGCTTTTATATTTTGGAGACAAAATGTCTCGGGAGTGATATGATTATGGCAAGGATTTTATCTTGTCTTCATGGAGACAAGAATATAATTGTGTGGGCTGTGGGGCAATGGATTTAACAGAGTAGTTGTCGGCTTGTTGCAAGAATAAAGTTCATACAAATTTGGAGGAGAACAAGATTTGAAATGCTTTACTTATTATTGTTTCTCCACCCCAAATAAGCATACAGACACTTTCATACTGATAGGTACATTTATGGTACCGACTTAATAAGTCAGTTTGGCAAGATTTTTATGCTGACAAAATAATAACCAAATTTTTTTTTAATATCTAGATTTTTTTCTTAAGATTTTTCGTCATAATATAATTCTCTAATTTTATCTAGATTTTTATTAACTTAATTTTATGCTTTAAGATTTTTTAAGATAAAGCATTAATTTCAACATAGGTGTTGCCACCATCCTTTTGTGAAGAGCTGAAAGAAGAGATCAAACCAGAACAGGCAATTCTAAGGAGTCAAAGGGGAAGAACGAAAGTCGATGTTTGCGAAAACGACGAAGGCCTAATCTGTTTCAAAGGGGGATGGAGAGATTTTGCTCATAAAAATTGTTCAAGTTTTGGAGATATTGTCTTGTTTGAACACACTGGTGGCTTCCATTTCAATGCCACTGTGTTTGATGGAACTGCAGTTGAAAAACAGTTCCCTAAAGGGGAAGATCTTGATAACCACCAAAGACATGTTAAGAGTAAGTTTATCTCCTCTATTATATGATCATATGATTTTGCAGCTTCAATTTCTCAGGGATCATGTGTTATTATTTCTTCTTTGTAGGTTCAGTTTGATATGCTCTTGTTCACGGTATTGCCGGATAGCATTCGAACATATGTTATAAAAATAACAAAAACAACAACGATAGTGAAAAAATCCTCAGCATGCTTTTGGGGCAGAGTCGTAAATATGATTTTTATTCTATTTTTTACTATTATTTGGCTTAATAACAGAAAACCCCTGAGGCTAGGCATGTCTTCACAAAACCCGGTGGTATGAAAAATTTCAAATACCCTTTTAATGCTTGGTTTCGTATTTCAGGTACCACCTGATTGCTGCTGGGATTCGTAATAAAATACCAAACATTAGGGGGGTTATTTGTAATTTTTCATAGTGCACTTGGTTTTGTGAAAGCCGGCTGAGCCTTAGGGTTTTTGGTTTTTTTTGGTAACTAACCCTTACTGGTTTTTTATCATTTTGGGGACAAGATTTTCTATGTTAAGTATAGCGGTGGCAATTGGGCGATTTGTGTTGAATTATATTGGGTTGGGTTAAAAATGGGTTAGGTTGAAGATGGATTTCAAAAAGTAGGTTTGAAGATGGGTTGGAAGTGATTGTAAATGGATTTGACGTGGATCTTAATAATTCAATGCATGATTATGATGTGTTTAATCAAGGCAAAAAAAAAATTACTAATTCTTGTACTTTTTTAAATGGTTCTAAAATATTAAAATGAATTACAATTTAATAAATATTTATATATATTGGTTTATGCTGTAACTCATCTACAATCCAACATCAACCTGTCATCAAATCATTTACCACCCAATATCAACATTAACTAAATGAGACCCGATCCAACCCAACTCGACTCATTTTAAAATATGTTGGACCCAACCCAAAATTATGTAGATTGGGCTGAACCCATGGTTCCTAATTCATTTTGCCACCTCTAGTTAAGTAACATTACATAAAATTGAGTATTTGTGATGCTGGAAACTAAGGACACTTGTTATGGCTCATCAATTCAACTAGCTAGATTGAATCTTTATTTCATTATGCAGGAGAACCATATCTGGATTTGGGCACATCTCACAACTATCCTAATCCACATTTTATCATCACAATGAAAGCACACAATGGTTTCAAGGGATGGGCGACCGTGGTGAGTTTGGCCTTTCGACATACCACGTTTAATTTTTGAGAGAATTATTAGTTCCACCACCTCTTTTGCTGCCTGCAACTTGTATTATCCTAAGATTTGTGTTTCTAAATTTCCAGAATATCCCTGTAAAGTTTTGGAGATCAAATAGGTCTCTGTGTGAGAAAACAAGTGCAACCCTGAGGGATCCTCGTGGGAAATCATGGCCAGTGAAGCTTGCCGTTATAAAAAGGGGTTGCGGTTCCCATAAACGTATGCTGATCACGAGAGGTTGGTATGCGTTTTACAAATCTAACAAGCTCAAGGAAGGAGATGCTTGCGTTTTCCAACTCCAGCCTCGTACAGAACGATCTACCAATGTAATGGATGTGCAAATTTTCCGGGGCGGGCTCCAGTCTATAACTTCTCAAAAATGATATTTTGGCCAATAGGACTATTAAAGGAGAAGGAAAATGGGAAAGCTTCTGCACAGATCAGGTCCGATCGTACCTAACAAATTATAAATTAAGTGTTATTATACTTGTCATGCAATTGTTTCAACTACATAACAAATGTATTCATGTGGTTAGTAGTGGTGCAGCCAAACTCGATCTGGGTTAGAATTTCCTAGGAAACTATGGCATTGTTTTTGCTCCTGGACCTGTCTTTTGTTATAATGCTGATTTTGTTGTTATAAATGTGCCTATGTTGAACTTGTTCTGTTGTTAAGATGATCTAAACACTGAAGTCCTATTGCATCAGCTAATGGGCAGCAGGGGCCGTTTACTTCTGTAGTAAAATTTGAGTGATTTGATTATCAATGAATTGATTGTAAATTTTACTCTTAAATATTCAACTAAATTATCAATAACCAAATCACCATAAAAGTAAACAATTGTTCAAATCGTACAGCCCTTTTCAAAGCTTGTCTTGAACTCCGTTCTAATGTGCAATATGAGATGCAGTTGTCTAGAACGTCATGTAATTGCATTAGGACTTCTAGGCGTATGGCTTTGGTTGCCATTATTCTTTCATAATTATTGTGTTTATCCAGTTCGGCTCATTTCATAATACTTTATGATGATTCAATAAATATTTAAATAGTTTTATTTTACCATAATAAGATCTAATTATGATTGGGTTTTATGGTTGAGTAGCCCAGTAATAATTTATAATATTTATTAAAGCTTTGAGAATTCTATAGAATTTCGAGAGACCCAATTGAAGTTCCACACAATATTTTGCATCTTTTGGCAAAGCTATTAAAGATTGATTTCTATTTTCCTGGTGATTATGCACAACAGGTGAACAAGTATATTACGAGTAAAGGGGCTTTTATCATGAAGCCGCATTAAACCCTGCAAATATGTAAAAGCACTTAAAACCCATTTTAAATTATACATATCATCTGAACAGAGACATGAAGTTATTCACTATATGCACACACAAATATGAAGTTATCCACTATATGCACATACCATGGCCTTGATATCTCTGGATCGACCAACCCAAAGATCCCTTTGAGGCAATAAATGAATCAGAAGCCTCGCTTAACGGCAGACAATAACCATTCCATTCTCACGAGGCCGAAAATTCACCAAAGGAAAGATTATGTTCAAGTATATGGGATATTTGCGACTGGCGTGTTCTCTAAGACATCTATTGATGAAATAAATAGTTCACACCAGAACTTGTTAACTCTGAATATTTCAAATCAAACAAAAACTTTTGGCAAGCCAAGCAGAGGCAGATCTTGTTTGTGCTATGAATTGTGAGTATAAAGCCAATCTCTCGACACAAAAAGAACACACAACATTCAAGAAAACACATCAACGACCCAGCACCAAGGGCACTTCAGCAGGTCAGAGCATGAATCAGGCGAAGAAGGTCAAACATGGACTTGATTTAACATCACAAGATCCACTTACAAACGTACAAATAGGAAAGTAGAAGTACAAGTAAATTGCGGTTTTTTGCATTCCCATCAGATAAAATGTCAACATTCATCATCAAGATTCAAATTTTGCACATGGAACGCTTATTCCATGAATTGCCGGTCTACAAGAAGATTCATTTAAAGGGACATTAATGGGAATTACCAATCCTAAAATAAACTAGAAGCTAAACCTGAGGGTAGGAGTTCTATATGGCCATCATGTCACCATATTGGCGCATTAGGATGATTGAGCCAGCAAAGAGCCCCGCTGCACGGAGTAATTTCTGCAGTGAATGAAAATTAATGCAAAGAGTTAGCAAAAATAAATAAGTTTAACAAGCAACAAATTAAACTAACAACTCTGTACCAGCAAGCAACAATGAGCTGCACTCAAGAATACAAGGTCCATCCTTGGTTAAACAAAACATTGTATTTAACAATAATTTTTTCAGTGAAATCAATCATACATGATTGTAGCTGAAGATAGATATTACTTTTACGCTCGCACGTCATAAAAGAAGACAATCTTATGCATAAGGAAGAATAATACATCAAAGAAAAAGTAATAGAATAAAGATTCACATAACTCATCACACCCCCCAAGATGACATATTTTTGGTACGGGCATTATTTCCAACCCAAAGATCAAGATCATATAAATGGAAAACATAGGAGACGGACACTAAGAGCACCCAAATAAAATGTTTCCTTTATTCCCCGAGTAGAATAAGACTAACACCAATCGCACATGAAGAAAATGAGTTGTCTATTGCCTGCATTGCAGTAAACTTTGCAATTTACTTCCCACATCATTATATCCAGACACTAATCCCTCGAATTATTTTCAACGACAAAACTTGTGAACAAATATTACGTTAGCAGAAAAAGACACTCAGTCGGTTCAGTTAAACGGGCGCTTTACCCACCTCTACTACAAGAAAATGGATTTAGAGACCTCAAAACTCCACCCTTTAGAATGCCATAACAAGGGAAGTCCACAAAGTACAAATACAACTTTAACTGAAGAATACACATCACTCTAGCTGATTTAACAAAATAACATAGTTTCATCCATGATTCAGTAAATAACATTAACTAGGACCTAATCAATTTCACAGGGGTAACAAAAAATTTCACTAAAATCAATAAATTTCAGCGAACCAAAAGGGAAACTCGATCCCTCAAACCAAACCCTAAGCCCTGCCGTCATACGCAAAGCAGAGTGAATACAAATCGAAGATCAAAAACCCACTTGGATAAAAATTTAAGTCCAGAATCAATAACAAATCTAACAAATTTGTCCATAAAAGTGGCAAAATAAAAAAAAAGAAAGAAAAGGAAGCGATTGAATGAAATAATTCGCAAATACCATGTTGAGATCCCATTTATCAGGATCGTGGAACTGAGAGTGCCAAAAGGCTTTGATATTCTCCACCGAAATCACTTTATCCGCCATTAAAATCTCTTGTTTCTTCTTTTTCCTTGTTCTACAGAGAAAACGAGAGCGTGCTTTTGCGTGTGGAGGGGTTTAGGGTTTTTGTATTAGGGATTGAGGTTTTAGAGTGTGCCGAAAATAGCCTCTACACTGGGGAGTTAATAATTTTTTAATCCTCTATGAACTCTATCTAGTTCTCTCTCTCTCTCTCTCTCATACACACACACACGTACACACGCAAAAAAAAATCAATGATGTAAAAATAGAAGTAATAACTTCAAAGAATAATATAATAACATATATAGATAAGAAAATTTTTAATTGAAATATTATGTAATGTCATTAAATTAGTTTCAATTTTAAGAAATATTAAAAAAGTCAATGTGGACATAATGTCATTTTTAGTGAATTTCTCATCAAAAATTACAAAAAAATTTCAACTAAAACTTATGTAACTTAACTTTGAAAAATATTTTAAAGGGAACAATGTCATTTTAGTCCTCCAGCTATGACCCTAAATCAATTTTGATCCCTCATTTTCACTCGTCATCAAATTTGGTCCCTCATCTTTACTATTTTTATTAGAGTTGGTCCTTCCGTTAGTTTTTATGTTAAAACTAATAGAAGTTAGCTTTAGTATATTTTAAAATTATACTCACCTCCCCTGCTACTTTTTCAAAATTACTTTCACCTCCCTTGGTGCGTTATTTAACATTGCAATCATTCAAACCATCATAGGAGCTTAGCATAAGGGAAAAAAGGAACAAAAATACCGAAATACAATTCCTCTAACAAATTCATAATACTCATAAAAGACATTCAATGTGTTGGAAACATACCAAGGGGTGAGATGACTTTGAATACGTGAGCTGGAAAAATGTCTCCAGCTCCCTCATCGGGCCCCATGGGGTTTTTTCCATTAACATCATTGTGTCGTCAGTGTCGGTGAGGGTGTCGGACTCGTTGATGCCACGAGTTAGCAGAGTGATGGCGTTGAAGATGTTAACAGAAGGGGTAGTGAGCAGCGACGTAGTGGTGAAAATGAAAACAAGTTTTGGCCATAACAGGACAGGGGAGAGAACTACAGATAGCGGTGGTGCGCCTTTGTTGCGTGGATGTGGTGGCGTGGGGACAAGTAAAGTAAAAAGAAGAAAAATTTTGGGGAGGAGGCAGAGGACGGCAGTTGCTATTTTTGTGATAGGGAAGAAGGATTGGGGTGGGGTAGCTTAGGTGGAGTAAGGGGTTTAAGTTATTAGTTTGTAAAAGAAATAATAATAATAATAATAATAATAATAATAATAATAATAATGAAAAAGAGAATAATATTAATTGTAAGGGTAAAAAAGTAATTTTAATAATATTAGTTTGAGATGTACATTGCTAGAGGGGTGAAAGCAGTTTTGAAAACGTACCAGGGGAGGTAAGTGTAATTTTAGAATATGCCAAAGCTAACGGAAGGACCACATTTGATAAAAAAAAATAAAGATGAGGGACCCAAACTGATAAAGAGTGAAAATAAGAGACCAAATGTGATTTTGAGGCATAGCTGAAAGACTAAAATGGTATTTTTCCCATATTTTAAATATATTGTGTCATATCATAATTTCGAAACATGTAAAAAATTAAAATGTTGACACAATATCATTCAATATATTTTTTTTTTCCATCTTTTTATGCCTAAGATTTCTTTTTATATAGTTTAACGCTATATGAAAGTTTTATTACCTAACTTCTCTTTGTGCATTGTCATATTTTTTCTTCAAATTTTATTGGGTATTAGGTTGTCAACACATCTAGTTGTTATAACTACAAAACCAATATGATTATTATTCTTATAATATTTATAAAATTGTTAGATTTGATGATTGTTCTTAATTACCTTGATATCAGTATTTGTTGAAATAAGAATGCTTTGTCTTATTATCTTGATATCAATATTTGTGGAAATAATTAATTTTATTTTTTTTCTTAATAAATTATATTTTGAGAATGTCAAATACTTTTCTCAATTGTAAACATTCATTCATCAATTAAAACATACATTCTGCCTCTATTCTAGATAACGCAACCACAGGTTGCAACGAAACTTTCCAACTAACTGCACTTCCTCCAAGAGTGAATATATATTGTTTTAGTGATCTTCGTTTCCTTTCACAACAAAACCTTATTGTTATCGCATATAGATTTCTTTTTCTAGTTTACCATGCAAAAATACAGTTTTAACACCAAGTTGTTCTAATTTCAAATCATGCATGGCAATTAGAGCAAGCAAGATACAAATAGACCTGTGTTTCACAACAGGTGAAAAATATTATTAAAATCAACACTTGCCACTTGATTCTAGCCCTTGGCTACTAACTGTGCCTTGTACCTTGCCTTTTCTACTCGAGGAATTCCGTCCTTTCTTTTATAGATCCATCTACAGCCGACAATCATTTGTTTAGCTGGTGGTTTCTACAAGTGCCCAAGTACCATTCTTGTGAGAGACTCAATTTTCTCTTGCATAGAAATCATCCATTTTGAGGAATCTTTTGAAAAACTGCTGCAGAATAAGTGGGTGGCTAGCCAATAAAATATGTTCCTTCTCCAACTGACAAGGCATATCCAACATAATTAGTATATCGCTTTGATGGTCGTATTTCTCTTCTTGGTCTATCTCTAGCAATGTTTCTTTCCTCTCGAAGAAAAGTTTCTTCAATAGTATCAGGCTCCTCTTTTGTAGAAGATACAGAATCAAGGGGACTTTCAAACATCGCTGGTAGATTTGAAATTTCAAGCTCCATTTACTTCGATGTACTATCTAATATATTTGTATTTGAAGAAACTATAGACTCCTTTCTCAAGGTTAGTAGACTAGACTAATCAAAAGTAACATCTCTACTAAACAAAATTAAGTGATTATGACCAAAACACCACAATCTGCATCCTTTTACCCCATAAGCATAACCAAGAAAGATATACCTTTTAGCTCTAGTCTGTAATTTTCCTTCACGAACATGCATATAGGCAGGATATCCAAATATTCTTAAATTTGAATAATTAGCCGGTTTATCAAACCATACATCTTCAAGAGTTTTAAACTCAATTGTTGTAGACAGTGAGTGATTTGCCAAAAACCAAGTTGTAGAAAGTGCTTCAACCCAAAAAACTATAGCTAATCTATCATTGGCAAGCATACGCCAAGTTCTTTCCAAAAGAGTCCTATTTTGTTGTAGAGTGTTAACTACAGTGCAATGCTTGGAGATCCTTTCAACTAATGTGTCTTTGCTTACTTTCAACACTCCACCTTCAGCTGAAAAATTATACCCATTGGCATCAAAGGTACCCACTGAGATGCGATTTTTCTTGATATTTGGAACATGCCTGACATCAGTTAGTGTTTTGACAATCTTATCTTGCATCTGGATCTAGCTTGTTCCAATACCAATAGTTTTTTGTTGGGAACACAATTCCTTTTCAATCTGTGATCGAAAAATCAATCACTATTTATTTATTTTGTGACCGAAAGTTCAGTAAGTACTATACATTTCATTCTGTGACCGAAATTTCGGTTACTATTCTTTCTATTCTATGATCGAAATTTAGGTTACTATCCAGTCAATATGTGACCCACATTTCGGTCACTATTGTTTCCATTATGTGACCAAAAGTTCAGTCACTATTCCCTTCATTCTGTGATCGAAAATTCAATCACTATTCATTCAATCTGTGACCAAAACCTCGGTCACTATTTTTTTTTTTTTGTGACCAAAATTTCAGTCTCAAAGTGGGTCACAAAATAGTCAGTCACATATTCAGACACCAAAACTGTGATGAAGTTTTTCGTGACTGATTTTTTCGATCACAGATTCAATCACAGATCTGTTTTTGTGACCAATTTAAGCCAGAATCGGTTACAAAAAAATAGTTTTTCTAGTAGTGTAATTGGGTATGCGATCAAAAATTTCAGAAAGAAAAATAATAAAAAATATATCGAATTTATATTTATATAAAATCCTCGCTACAAGAAAAATCGGTAATTTCGGCAGAACAAATCCATCGAAGAATCCTTCGTCGCTCTTTAATTTCAGCGGATTTATTTAAAAATTTAATTAATTTTCAAAGGAATTATCAACTGAAATTCTCCTGAAATTTTATTATTTTTCGGTGGATTATTCAGCCATTTTGTTTAAATTTAATTAATTTTTGGCGGAATTATCCTATAATTCTATTTTTCAAAAGATGAGTTTTTTACCATTTAGACCGTACTCCTGTCAAGAGATAAGTTCACCTTTTAATATCAATGACTTGTACGTATAGAGGTGGACATTCGAATCAGGTGTTTTGTCTTAATAGCTAATGTCCTAATGATATTAGTGTCAAATAGTTTAATGAAGGTACAATAATATTTTACAATTAATATTTGTAAGCATTTTAACTTTATTTTTTAGCATCGAAGTGTGAGTTGCATTCATGGACTTGTGATAAAGATGTTATTTTTTTTTTAAATAACTAGATTTTTATTACCACATTGATACAATTAACAAAATTTATTTTCATCAAAACCCAAGCTGAACTGAGTACCCGATTAATTGGGTAGTCATATAGTTTGGGTCGGATTTGGGTAGCAATTTAAACTACTTGATATATTGGTTGCCTGACCTACAAAATCCGAACCTGCAATTACCCTGCTCGACGCTTACCCCTCTTATACATTTAGAAATTTTTCCCTCGGAATTCAAGATTTAACTGGAGATTGGTCAAAATCAATCAGGAATTGTGGTCAACGGCGAAACAAATGGAAATTTCGGACATGTCATACTTTACACAGTGCTCAAATGACATTTTATTTGACATGGCCATCTCAGATGATTTATTAATAAATGAAGAAATGATTGTTTTTATTTATTTTAAAAAATAATTAATAGAACAATCAATTAATAAAAAAAATCTCAAAATATATTTAATTTATTATTAAAATATCAATAGATAATATATTATTACCTTTAAAAAATATTTTTATTTAAACTATCTTTACAAATTAATTTATTATTTATTTTTTAAAAAATAATGTAGTACTAGAATATGAAAACTCAAAATAATTTAATTTCTTATTAAGATATATAATATATCATTTTGATAATAAAAAATATTTTACATTTTTTAAAATTTTCATTTGTCTTTGCAATTTTATTTTTTTTATTTATTATTTTTTATTTTAAAAAAATAATAAGAATAACCCAACCCACCCCTACAAAACCCTAACCTCCACCCCCACTCCCTGCCTCGTTGCTCCACCCCCCCCCCCCCCACCATTCTACCCCCACCCATCTCTCTCTCTCTCTCTCTCTGGAGGGCAATGGCGCAGCGGCGTGGGGTTTGTATATATAAATGTAATGTGTGTGTGTGTGTGTATATATTATTATTATTATTACATATATATTGCTTGTATATATACATATATTATGTATATATGTATTTTTTTTTGGTTACAATGTATATATGTATTTATATAAGTCTATACTATATTTTATCCATAAGAAAATTATTTGTGTATTTGTGTCATGCCATCATTGTTGGTTGGACTCTAGTCAAATTTTGCACTACATAGGCAATTTTTGGCCAAGTAAGCAAATTCCGACCAATTCATTACGAAAGTCCTAATTGTGTCAAAAATATTTAAATTTCAATTCTAAAACTAAAATTACGAAAGTTAAAGTCCTTAGTTGAAAAATGTGTAATATATTGTCCGACAACTATAATTTTGCCAAAATTTAAAAATATTTATATAGGCTTGGTGGTTGAATATGAAGTTGTAAAGCCATTTGGTTTTGTTCAACTCGGGTTTCAAGTCCTCACATATACAAATTGAATGGTTTTTCAATTTTTGTTGTATAGTGCTATGTCATACATTCAACTGGTGGCAAAACTCACAAGATCCCCAATTTTGGTCCCACATTGAAGTCAGGTCATCTTTTGACGAGATTATGGTGCTCTAGCAAATTTTTTATCCAAATTGCCATTATTTTTGAACATGTTGTATTAAATGTATCGCCTCCAATTTAGCGTACCAAAATAAAAAAAATAGCCAATTTATTGTATGATAAATGTACTTTACCCTATACAGTATGTTGTAATGGTGGGTATGAAAAATGTATTTTTTTCCCTACTTTGTTTTTTTTTTTTTACCAATCTTTTTAAATTAAATAATTTCTTGGGCTTTTTTTTTTTTTGGCATTAGGCCCCCACTCATATTCGATCCAACCCAGATCAGGCCTAGTTCCGTTCGACCGATCATGAACCCAATCCCGCATAGGCCGGACCAGATTTGCCACACAGTATTTAACCAAAGATCTATATTGATCATTTTTAAATATTATGAGGCATTTTTAGGTTTTTCTTTTGTATTTTTGCACAATTTAACTGGGGACAGAAATATAATGGAACTAATTCTAATTGGATTTTCTAATGAAACTAGATGATGTGAGAGTTTTTTGTTTTGGTAATTATGCAATGTGAGGGGAGGTACCTATACATACACAAACACACACGTAATTAAACCAAGTGTACCTTGCCCAAAATTCAATTGAAAGGTTACCGGCTCAGATACATTTTATTTATTTATTTATTTGGATGATTGCATTATACATACCCATGGTTTCACGAAATTTAATTCCAATACTTTGTGATTTAAAAATATGGTACTCCTCCATATTTTACAAATTTATGCGCGTTATTACTTCTCTATCAATCAATAACGAAGATTGTAACGCACGTGCGCCTCATGCATTTTGCGGTGTAATTTTGTGTCCTTTGACTTTGAATAGATACACAAATTATCCAAAATGCCCCTTTTTACTTGTATACCCCATAAATTGATAAATTCAATTATAACTATATAATATTACAAATACTTAAGGCCATTGACCTATTCAAATCTTTAACTAAATTAGTATCTTTATTTGTAATTAAAAATTTTGAAACATATTTTTACTTTAACTGTCTTCAGAAAAAAAAAGAAACACAAATTTTTCTTCATAGCAAATCAACAAAGCACTCAAATAATTTTTAAATAAATAAATTTAATTTCATAATAAACAATGCATATAAATTATATTATTTTTATAAATAATTTTTATTATAAAAATATTTATTTTGTCTAAATTTTCACTCTTTCTGTTTTTTCATTTTTTCCCTCACAAATAATTAAAAGTATCAAAATAATTACTTTATTTTTTATCAAAATATTTTCCCTTTTTTCTCACCTCCAATAATCATCATCTTCCTCTTGCCTCATCCTACCCCTCCCCTCCTCCTCCTCCCCCCCCCCCCTCAATCACCTATCTTCTCTGTCCTTTTCCTCCCGCCACCAACCACCGTCGCCACCCACATCTTCTTCGTCCTAAACCACCTCCATCTTTGTCCTGCCATCACCGCCACCTACAATTGCCGCCACCCTCATCTTCTCCTGAGTTGCTAGCCCAATTTTCATCCTGTAGCCACCACCGCCACCCAAATTCTCCAGATCCTCAAATTTCCAAACAAATTTTAGGTAAAATTTTTAAATTTGGGTGTGAATTATTTTTTTTCATCAAATTCTCCAACAATTTCTTGTCCAAATCTCTAGATTTATATATATGTGTATGTATGTGTCTGTATATGTGTTTTGTGTGTTTGTGAGTTGTGTTTATATATATATATATATATAATATTGTTTATAATCTATATATATATATATTATATTATTATTTTTTAAAAATAAAAACTAGTACTATTATTAATTATTAGAAATGTTAATTAATACCGTCGAGTAAAACAAAAGAAGGAAAGTGATCTGACATAGAACTAGATTGTCTAACAATTAGATAAGCAGTTTGGTTCTCAGACTGTTTTACAAAACAAAAATGAAAGTTGTCCAAATCTTTGCAAACAAAACAACAATCTTTAATAATCAATCCATAGTCCATGTAGAGAGATTTTGATGAATCAAAAGCCTTAAAAACCAAGAGAGCACCATATTCCGAAGCCATATTTCTCCAATCTTACTCTTTGATCCAACTCATGAATTGTTTTCGAACAGCTAAAAAACACAAAACTGCATGTAGACCTTGCAAAATGAGACATTCATCGGGATCAACATCTAAAGAAATATAAACTCACATTTCTTTCAGTCTGACTCAAGAAGATTTGTCTTTTTCCACCATAAATCAATTTGTTAGATTGTTGGAAAATAATAGAGCAAAATATCTAAAACTCGATATTCTCGTGGGTGGATTTATTCGATAATATAAATACAATGCAATAATAGTTTTACAGGAAAATACTATAGCTAAAAGCAAACTAAACAATGCCGTAAACTAATAAATAAACCAGAAAGTACAGATGACTTATCAGTATCTATTTGAAAAGGTACGACTGAATCACTGGGTTGAGCCGGTTTGCCTTAAAGAAATATTCGCCCCACTGACCGGTGCGATGGGCCTGCGATACTCCTTCCAGGATAAGACAGTCCAAAGGTCCGTTCCAAGCCGCACTGCTACGTTAAACCTCACTTCAAAAGCTAAACAACTCTAGAGGTTGTGTATGCACCTCAAAACGCACACTCGAAAGCTAAAAACTGTATACCCTCTTAAGACTCTGCAGTTTCTTAAAATAGTATACGTGCTATTTCTTCTTACTTCGTTTGTTGTCTTTCTGTGTATTTTGCAGGGAACCAGAAGGCAACTTTATATAGGGGAAGGAGACAGCCATAATTAAGTTCCGGCACATTAATGCAAAGTTGAAACTGTCTAAATGCCAACGGACACGCAATGTACCTGGACTCAAAAACTGACAACATTCAAAAATGTGTTGTTTGACCAGGTAACGTGTCTGGCGGTTTCAAACCGCATTAATTAAATATAGTAACGAATTCAAAATTCAAATTTTTGAATAAAACCATTACAACAAGGGCAATTCAGTAAAAATTAAGCCCAAGACTGAGATAATTCGCCCAAACGCCCGCGCCTGCACCCGCGACCGCGACCTGGTCTGTGGTCCGTGGCCGGAGCCAGAGTCGGGTGTGGCGGGCGGTGCACGCGTGTGGGTGTTGCCCATATGCGGCACTTAGTTGTTTAGTTTACACTATAACACTTAACCACATAAATACTAGCATTGTCAAGACTAATATATCCGATGTGGGGTATTTTACACAGCTTTATTTACACATAGATAATATTTTCCTTGGGCTATATCTATGGATTACCATTGAAAATGGTTCAATTCTACATTATCCCTTGAAAACATTATCTTATCAAGCCCATTTCCAAAAATCCCCCCCAATCCATAGCATAAAGTCCTGGCTGCATGCTCGTAATGTGCTTTCAATGATGGTACCTTCCGATTTGAACCACTATCTAGTTAACCAACTTACGTCATCATAGGAACAAATAGACATATGCCTTGAATCTGAACCTTGGTTGTGATGACGTCTATTGGAAACAACACATTACATCGAGCTTAGCAATCTTCAGGGGTGACACGTTAATGGCCATGTGTCCTGATCCTATTTCATGAATATTTTTCAAAGAGTAACCCGTCTCCTCTAATCACGGCCACATGATAATATTCATTAGCTGGGCATCTCCGAAGATGTACTGCTCACATCTTGTCACTTAAGAACTCGAACCCATTCAGAGCAGGGCTCTTACTATACTAGCAGTAATACAGCACCTTCCAAGCATACCAGAGGATAGATTTCAGGTACATAGTACTAGTCTAAATTTAGGTGCTAACGTTTACACCCGACAACTTGTTTATACCACATTGTCGATGTAAACTCAATGGGTTACAAGTCCCATCCTCAACCTGGCCTTTTGGAATGAGTTGAACTCAAGTCCTTTCGTTAACGAATCAACCACATTGTCTTTGGTACCAACAAAATCAATGGCTACAATTTTTTCAAATACTATCTCCCTTATAGACTTCAGTCTAACTTGGATGTGTCTCTTAGTCTTTTGATTATACTTGGAACTCTGTATTTTTGCAATTGTGGTTTGATTATCACAATGCAAGGCAATGGCAGGGACAGGTTTACCTACCATGGGTAACCCACACATCAACCCATGCAGCCACTCAGCCTCAGTTCCAGTAGTATCCAAAACACATAACTCAGCCTCAAATGTAGACCGGATTTTGATTGTCTGTTTTGCAGACTTCCTGCCTCCACCCAGAGTAAATACATACCCTGTATATCAATTACTCCCGGAGTTTTGGACAATCCAACTTGCATCACTAAATCCCTCAAGAACTTCAGAAAATTTTTCGTAATGCAGTCCAAGGGAACTTGTACCTTTAAGGTACCTCATTACCGTATCCAAAGCCTCCCAATTAGTATGATCAGGACAACTCGTATATCTAGCCAACTTAGAGACCGCAAATGAAATATTTGGTCTCGTACCATTAGCTAAATATTGCAAGCTTCCAATCACTTGAGAATATCTTAATTAAGGCACTGGAGTACCAGACTTATTCTTGAAAAGAGTCACAGAAGGATCATAAGGCGTTTTCAGGATTCTACTGTTAGTATAATCAAACTTCTCAATTATCTTCTCAACATAATGAGATTGAGAAATCGTTATACCCTCAGTTGATCGAATCAACTTGAGTCCTAGAATCACACTAGTTTCACCCATGTCCTTCATTTCAAACTTACTTTTCAAGAATTCTTTCGTCTCATTAATAATCTCAAGATTTGACCCTATTAATAATATATCATCCACATACAGGCATAAAACGATACATGAATCACTATTTATTTTGCAGTAGACACATTTATCATTATCATTTACAACAAAGCCAAAACTCAATATAGTTTTATCGAACTTTTCATGCCACTGTTTAGGCGCTTGTTTCAACCCATAAAGAGATTTGACAAGCTTATAAACTTTGTTTTCACTCCCGACAGCTACAAATACCTCTGGCTATTCCATATATATCTCTTCCTCTAGATCACCGTACAAGAAGGCTATTTTCACATTCATCTGATGGATAGATAAGTTATATATGGAAGCCAGTGCAATCAGCACACGGATTGTAGTTAATCGAGCTACAGGGGAATACGCATCAAAGTAGTCAATCCCCTCTTTTTGTCTAAACCTTTTGGCAACCAATCTAGCTTTATACTTATTAATAGTACCATCAGCTTTCAATTTCTTCTTAAAGATCCATTTATATCCCACAGTAGTACATCCCGGCGGTAAATCGACTAGTTCCCATGTCCCGTTGGAGACAATGGAGTCAATTTCACTTTTGATAGCTACTTTCCAATGCTTAGCCTCAGAAGTCATAGCATCTTTGAAAGTCACAGGATCATCTTCGATATTGTAGGTGACAAAGTCACTTCCAAAATCTTTAGCGATCCTGGCTCACTTGCTACGGCGAGGTTCATTAGCCTCATCAAAAGTAGAACTGGAACTACTGGGATTTACCCCCCCCATTTGTCATCCTTTCCACATGTTCGGGAATGAAACCAGATGCGAGGGCAGAATCTAAACTCGAAACATCTTCTGGTATTCCTTGTTTCGAAGGGAATACATTTTCGAAGAACGTAGTATCACGTAATTCGATTATTGTGTTAACATCTATGCTAGAAATCTCAGACTTAATGACTAAGAATCTCATGGCATAACTTGTTTCCACATAGCCCAGAAAGACGCATCAACAGTTTTTGGACCAAGCTTCTTCCGTTTGTGTTTAGGGACTAGGACTTTTGCAAGACATCCCCACACACGAAATATTTTAAGCTTGGTTTTCTGCCTTTCAAGAATTCGAATGGAGTGCGTTCTTTATGTTTCAGAGGGACTCTATTCAGAATATGACAATCCGTATTCAAAGCCTCTCCCCACATATGTTTCGGCAATCCAGAATTCAAAAGCAAATTGTTAATCATGTCTTTAAATGTCCTATTTTTACGTTCTGCTATACCATTCGAGAAAGGTGAATGTAGAGGAGTCTCTTCACGAATAATACCAAACTTTTGGCAATATTCAACAAATGAGTTCGACCCATATTCACGACCTCTATTTAATCGTACTCTTTTAAGTTTCTTGCCAGTTTGATTTTCAGCTTCATTCTTAAAAATGATAAACTTTTTAAATGCTTCATCTTTATGTTTCATTAAATAAACATAACAATATTTACTGCAATCATCTATAAAGGTAATAAAGTATCTATTCCGATCTCGTGTTAAGACCCCATTGAACTCACAAATATCTGTGTGTACTAAATCAAGTATTTCAGTATCCCTTTCAATTGTTTGATAGGGTTTTCTTACTTGTTTAGCTTCTACACACACTTAACATTTGTGATTTTGTCCAATGTCATGTGTTGGAATCAGATTTAAATTCATCATTCTTTTAATAGAATCGAAATTTAAATGACCCAACTGTGCATGCCATATAGTGGAATTTTCTATATTATTAACTACAATAGAGTTATAAAGGTTTGAACTATTGGAACTAGAAACACTAGCATATTCAATCCGTACTTTAAATAAACCTTCAGATAAATAGCCTTTGCCAATAAAGTTCCGTAATGTAAAATTACAATTTTATTTCGCTTAAATAAAAGCTCACAACCCTCTTTGACTAACATTGGACCGCTAATAATATTCCATCTAACAGAAGGGACATGATGCACTCGTTGCAGAGATAGTGTGCTCCCTGAAGGAAACCTTAGGTCTACGCGTCCTATCCCAAGTACTTGTGCAGCACTTGCATTTTCTATCCTCACGGATTGTCCATCAATTGGTTGGTATGACAAAAATAGGGACTTCTCAGCACAAACGTGCACGTTTGCTCCAATATCAATAAGCCAATCGAATGGTTCATAAATAGTCAAAAGTTCAGGTTCAAAAGAAACATACGCGTCAACTTGTCCTTGGGCTATTTTACACAGCTTTATTTACACATAGATAATATTTACCTTGGGCTTTATCTATGGATTACCATTTGAAATGATTCAATTCTAGATTACCTCTTGAAAACATTATCTTATCAAGCCTATTTCCATCAATTTAAACAAATCCAAAAAATAGAATCAAAATTTACCCTTAGATAAGATGGAAACCAAATTTGTCAATTGGCAAGACAAAAATTATCATCCCAAACACCCTCTAAGTACCAAACATTTGAAAATAAGTTCATGGCGGCAAGTATGCATGAATTTGGAAATTGAAACAGCGTTTTTCTTTCTTGGCAGCATGTTTTTTAACCACAAGATATTAGAATGAAATTTTGTAAAACATAGGGGGTTGTATGTCACATTTTAAATAATTATATTAATAATTCAAATAAAATAAAATAATTAATTATCGATTTTAAAAAATACTGAATAATACAAAAGGACAAATTATTATATAGCAAAAAACAACAACAACAACAACAATAATAATAATAATAATAATAATAATAATAATAATAATAATAATATTACAAATTATTATATAGCAAAAAACAACAACAACAACAACAATAATAATAATAATATAATAATAATAATAATAATAATAATAATAATAATCTACCTATAGAAATCATACACTCGTGACCTCTTTACCAAGGCTTCTCCTTGCCAATAGAGCAAGGAATGTGCTCAAATATCTTTTGATGTTAGATAACTAAAATGAAAGATGATAAAGAGAATCAAATAAGCGGTAATTATCTATCAACCAGTTCATCAATTTATATCAATTTAGGCACGTACATAAAAATTTTAGCGACTGTGAGATATCTTGAACTAGCTTGCAGATAAATTAAAATAATTATTTTTAACAACTTAATGTAATCTTTCTTTGCAAAGTTAAGAGTATTAATACAAAAGTAATTTTATCCCACAAATTCAATTATTGGCTTTATTTATTTAATTTACTGTAGATTCAACTTTTCTTCTGTGACATGGAGCAAATTTGTAGGAATAATCGAATGTTCAATATGCGTCTATGCCATATCACAATCACCATTGTTGTCATCAATCATTGAATCATCATCTTTAACAATTTGATTTGAGCATATTCGTTGCAAGAGTGATGATCTTTCTTTTCTTTCTTCTTTTTTTTTTAACCCCCCCCCCCCCACCCCCACATTTAACAATCATCATTCTTTTCTTTCTTCTTCTTTTTTTTTTTCAATTTTTGTAAGTGTGATAAATGAATGTATTTTTGTGTGGAAAATTATTACTTTTTAAGTGATAAAGCTTATGATTTTAGAATATTATAAAAAATGTCATCCTTTTAAAACCAAAAAAAAAAAGAAAAAAAAAGGAAAAGAAGAGTATTTGTACACATGTGAGATTGAATGAAAAATTAAAACCACAAATTAATAAGAGTGAGAACACTACAAGAAAACACGGTTTTTTCGGCGGAATTTTCGGCGAATTTTCGGCAGAATTTCGGCGGTTTTTAGGCGGATTCTATCTGTTGAAAAATCCCTCGTCAGTAGTCATTTTTTGGCGGATTTTCGGTGGAAATAATTAAATTTTAAAATATATATATATATAATTTTTCGGCCGAATTTTTGTCGAAAATCCGCCGAAAATAAAAAATATTTTTTAAAAAAAATTATTGAAAAATTATTAAAAAAAATAAAATTTATTTTTTTAAAAAAAAATTTTCATCGGAAAATTCCACCGAAAATATTGTAGTGGAAGAATCCTGAATTTTGATCAAAAAAGCAGTTCGGATCCTCTATTGTATAATCGTACTATATCTTGTATTACACTCATCAACATATACCACGTGTATTAGTGAGCAGTTGACACAAGGAAAGAGAATCTTTATATTTTTTTTTCCATATCATCAGTTTTTTCTTTTTTTTTTTTTATCTCAACCGCTCACCAATAAACGTGGTGTGTGTTGATGAGTGTAATATAAGATATAGTATGATTATGCAATAGAATATATGAATTGTCAAAAAAGAGAAGAAAAAACAAATAGAGGACGTTGAAGGATGTGTCATTTTCTTGGTGAGAGCTATCTCTCATACCCTTCAGAGAGCAGGCAAAGGCATAATTAATGCCCAAACGTAAATGCTTCCAATTATTCAAAGCTAACTGCAACTGCTAGTCTGCTACTTATCCATCGACTGTAAACTCTCTTTCTCTGTAAATTGATTGAAACATTTAAGAAAGGCTCGTTTGGATAGGGTTGAAAAACAATTTGTCCCCTTTATAGTAAATTTTGTTTTCTTCTTCTTCTTATTGTTTTTTCTTTTTAAACAAGGTAGTTTAGTATTTATACGTAACAATTAAAAGTGTTTTAATTTAAAAGGTACTTTTTTTTCGTATTAGCCACCCGACTTCGATTTACTAGTTGACTACTTCGAATTCGTGTCTAATTATGAGTATTTGAATATTCAGTCCAATTATGATTGTTTACATATTCAAATCCAATTTTGAATGTTCGATTATCATATTCAATTACGAATAAGTGATGTTCAATGGTAATTAATTAAATATTTAAATTTGTATATCTATAACTTAACACATAATCTTTATTTATAATTTTAATTATTTGTAAAAACTTATACACAAACGTACATACATGCATACATAGATATTATATACGTTCACTAATAACATCTAAAATTCATATATATTTAGTTTAGTATATTTGCAAGTTTTAAAGATATGATATCCAATTAAAAAAATTTCCATCTCTGTTATTTGAACAATATTTTATTATTAAAATTCACAATATGAATTATTTTTTTATTTTCATATAACATATAATATATCACGTGCAATACATATGATTATTAAAAACCTATATTGAGCGCAACATAAATTTTACAAGAGCATATCAATACGTACATCAATTAATTTTAAAAAATAGAATATTATAATAAATTACATAAAAATGGTAGTATAGCTATAAATGACTCTTTTACAAACATTATTTATGAGATATGATTAATGGATACTACTAAATCCCAACTAAATGAATACACAAACAGATATGAATTTAGAGCCACCATTATATAGTTCGGATATTTAATTATAATATCCGAACATATTTATATTTCGTATACCTATAATCATTTTCGGGTAAGATTGATTTTAAACGGATACGAATAATATACCCTACAAACAAATATATATGAGTGCGAATAATAATTAAATTTGTAGTTATTCATTGACAGCCTTAATTCCCAAGAATTAAAAATAACAATTTTCAAAAGAAAAATAAGAATATTCAATTATGATCGGAGTGTGATCCTATCAAACATGATAAATGTATCTGTCTGTATATATAGAAAGCCAAGCCTCAAGCCCATGGGCCCCAGTGGATGTAAGAATTTTTCCGAACTTGTTGAGTATATTTTCAAAATTGAGTTTTCCTTAAACAAAACACTTTCTAAACTCTTTATATTTGAGCTTTGCATTAAACAAAACACTTTCTAAACACTTTGTATTTGAGCTCTGCATTAGCTACTCAAATTAAGCATTAAATAACTAGCACTTGCACTGCAATACTTCAACTAACCCTCATAATTAATATAGATAATGAGAGTGTTTGGGACTGTTTAAAATAAAAAAACACTTTAGTACTTTTGACATAAAAAAGGGTATTTATAGTATTTGATCTAACAACTTCTGCTTAAATTATGTGTCGAAAAAAGTAGAAATAAAGAAATTGAGGGAAGCAGTTTCTATCAATTTAAATGTGATTTTTAGTATTTTTGTAAATAAATTGAGCCTTTTGAATTGTCAACTATAACTTTTGATTGCTTTTCACTTTTATTTTCGAAGAGTCTCCACATTTACTATCAATTTTTGATTGATTTTTACTTTTATTTTTAAACACTACCAACTTTTACTAATTCTTTTTTAGAACTTTTTTAACAATTTCAACTTTTCCAAAATAAGAGTAATCCCACACCCTCAATTTACACATAGATACATATAAACATATATATGTATATATATAACAGTGTATGTATACACCTTGTCATGTGCAGAAAGAGAACTGAATTGTCCGGCTGAAACTGGGCTCCATCAACCCCTTAATTGCCTTTTATTATCTCTGCCAGTGAATGGCGACATTTCAAAGCTTCTCGTGATCCCTGAAAAACGCCCACATTTTACCACGCCGCTCAAAAAATCCACTAACAAAGAGTACTAAGTTTAAACTTTACTAACAGATCTGATCATCCCCGAAAGAATGGGGACAAAATCACGATTGCATGTTAATCAATAAAGAGAGAGTTACAAGATTCTTTGCTTAATTGTTTTTTTCTTGTTTCTAAATAGCTTGCATGTACTCATTCATTCTGTTGATGTGACTTGAATTTTGGTAGATTCGAACTATGTTCCAACCCGAAGAACTCTAGGATGTGATTCGAAGTGAACTTTTAATGGAGGTTTGTGTTGGTAGTAAATGGCCAGGGCCCCACGGAATTGGCCTTTATTTTCGGCCCACTTTAGAAGTTAGGGGAGGTGTAAAAATTTGGAGTTAGACTTGAATTTGAATTGTACAGATACGATTTTTATCATAGTAATTTTTTTCATTTGTTGGTGGATGTAGGCTATTCTAATCGAACCACATTAAATTCTTATATCGATTTTCTTTTATTTCTCGTTTATAATTAATTATGTGTGATTGTTGCGTCAAAATTCCCAACACATCCCTTTGTGATAATTTTCTTTTTTGGATAATCACACAATTCACACCTATATCTTGGAGGTTTGATGTACTTGCACTCATTGCATAATTTTAATGTTGTTCTATTAGAAAACGCCCCAACTCTTAACTTTTTGAACGGTTTTTGTTTAAACAAGTTAAATTAATTATAAAAACGGTTATTTAATACAATTAAATTCAAACCAAAAATGTGTAATAATTTCCATTGATGCAAAATAACATAATAAACATCGATTCATTGTTTCAAAAGCCTCAACGAGAAAGCTCGATTGCAACCAAACTCAAAAAAAAAATAAAATGTAAACATTAGATAAACCAAATAAAAGGGTTTAAGCAATATTGTTTAAATTAAAGTTGATTTTTTTTTAATAAAAGAACATTGCATCGAAAAAAGATTAATCAAATTCAGTTTAATTGCAGCTACATTATCAACTCCACTATTTGAATTGACACTACTGATTGGATGTTTTTAACAGATCAACAATAATTTCTGTTGAGGTGAACGTAATTATAAAAATTAAAAGGGGTTTGAGTGAAATTACACCAAACCTCACATGGTCTAGGTGTAATAATCCCTGTTTCTTTTGGGCAAACAAATGTAAGTGTGGGGGTTGGGGTTGGGGGGATGGGGGGCGATGATGGGGATGGGTAGGGCTGTAAACGGATACTAAACGGAGCGGATATGCTGTGTCCGTATCCGAATCCGATTAAATTTTATCGTATCCGTATCCGTATCCGAATCCGTCGGATATTCACAACTTATATCTGAATCCGCATCCGGCGGATATTTTGCGAATTCGGGTATATCCGTATCCGTTTAGTATTTTTTAAAATATAACATCATTATGAATTTTTGGATATCCGAATATCCGAATCCACTAACAATTATCCGAATATCTGTTTAGATATCCGAATCCGTTTTTTCGAATATCCAACTCTATTTATCCATTCATGCATTTTTTTAAAAAGAAATATAAGATAATGTACAACATGAAGTAGAATAAAACAAACTTTATCTCACCAACACACTACTATAAAGTCTTTTACATGATTAAGTGAAATACTATCCAAGATTTATAATGTTTTACATCCCCAAAGGAGCAAATACAATCAAAGTCCAAAATGTTAACGCAACATTTCATAAATGATCACAAATCACAATTGTTAACAAAGTAGCTTCTAAACCTTTACTCCAAGCACTTTATCTTCTCTTATTCACCAAGCATACCTTGAAAAGAAAGAGTAAGAAAAAAAGGAAAAAAACTTATATCCAACATTAATATTTAATAGTGGAAAATAATAACAAAAAAGTTACCTTTTACACCACACAATATGATATGCATCGACCTTCAAATCATGTACTCCAAAGTGCATCCATTTACTCTCTTAAAAAATGATCATTAGTCTATCTATATACTTATTTATTACTATATAAATGGAAAATTTAAAAGAAATAAAAGACATGTATACCTTCACTTTTAAGTGTTTGCTACCAATCTTTGACACAAAGTAAAGCTTCCAATGTTTCCGAATTTAATGAAGCACGTGTATCATCAACAACTCTACGTGCTTGACTAAATGTGGACTCTGACGGTACTGAGGTACATGGAATAGGCAAGATGTCGCGAGCCATCTTTGAAAGAGTTGGAAATCTCATTCCATTATGCTTCCACCAATGTAAAACATCAAATGCATTATCTCGCTCATCATGTTGTAACAATCCTTCCTCCAAATACAACTCAATTCACTTTTTCTAGGAAGAGTGGTAGCTTTAGTTTCAGCAACAAGAGCTTTAAATGTTGAAATAATAGGATTCATGGGCATTGAATCATCAACAATGGCGAGATTCTCAACATGACTAGATGAAGATTCACAAACATCAGAAGCAAGCGATGTATTCCCATATTCTGCAAATAAATCAGCCCAAAAGGAACGAACTTTGCTTGTATAAATATCTGCATAATCACCATATATATTGCTAAAAGCAGCTTGAATTAGAGTCATCTTGTATCTGGGATCAAGAATCGAAGCAATAGTCAACACCATATTACATTCCTCCCTATATTTATCAAACTTAGCTTGCATCAAAAATGCCATTCTCCGAATATTTTCATCATCACTCTTACTCCAAGCCATCAATGCAACTCTTATGTGACACACATATGTGAAGTACAAAGGGGCAGTTGGATACTTACTTCCAGAAAGTGCATCAGTGGCATCTTTAAAAATTTTCAAATGTCTACAAACTTTTGCTCCCATTTCCCATTCCTCTTTTGAAGGCAAAAATATATAATCACTGTCCAATTCAACCAAGCGCTTAAATGCTTCTTGAAGATTTAAAGCCTTTATAAGCATATCATATATTGAATTCCATCTAGTATCACACTCCAAGCTTACATGCCTTTTTGGATTTAATTGAGTTTGACACAATTAAAGTTTAATAATAGTATAATACAAGAAACACAATCCAAAGTCAGATACTAATACTCTAACCAACTAAAGTTTAGTCGTAAATATTGTTAATAACAACAATATTATACTTAGTAAATCGAAACATGTACCCTGAGTTGAACAATCTGGTACGTAACGTGGTGCTACTCTTAAATTATTGATTATAAATTACACAAGAAGCCAGGTAGATACAAACTACAATCTCCAATGATATGGTAATGATGCATCTCTATGCATGTGCTCCAGTCCTAAGCACAAGAAACTCACACTTATTACTATTAGAATAGGAAAGTGCCAGCAATGTCGTATTCACACTTATCATCAGTTCATTCCATCATCAGCACGAGCAACAAAGATTTAAGCTTTTGAAATGGAAAATATTTACTCACCTATTGTGGATTTTTAGGTGACGAAGTGAGAAAATCCAGATCTGAATCGCAGTTCTCTTGCCTGTTCTGCCGTTCGAGCAGAAGTGAAAAATAAGAAATGTGGATTGTGGGGGAAGAATGAAATTTTAGGGCAACAATTTAAAGTTCATACCTTTACTTTAAAACCTAAAAAATCATAAAACATTGCTAATATTCCTGCTGGCACAACGGTGGGGGTGTTGATGTTCAAGTTGGAGGTTTCAAGTTTGAGTCTTGATTGTAGCGAAATATATGTATTATTTTTTTATAATTTAATATAATTTATTATTTATCGAATACGGATAACGGATATATCCAATGGATACACAATCAGAGCGGATATTAAACGGAGCGGATATCTAATTACCATATCCGTATCCGTTTATTACTCGGATACCTATAATCGGATACGGATGTATCCGCTTTAAACGGATGCGGATAATATACCTCGTAAACGGATACTGGATGCGGACGGTAATCGAATTTTCGGATTTCCATTTACAGCCCTAGGGATGGGAATGGGGATTCCAGACAACTATCTCTCTCGTGACCTAGGAATTTGGGACATATTTTTCTAGGACTGGTTTTAAGGAGGTAATTTAGTAGTAATTCATAGGTTTCCAACTGTTAGGTTTTTCTAAAATTCTTGATGATAGAAAAGACATAGTAACAGCAACCGCCAGCTTTTTGACTCATGGAGTTTTGCAGCTAGCAGCAATCCCAAGTGGCTTGCAGCTGCTACAAATTAAACCCCTTTTCTTTAAACATTTTGGACAAAAACAAGAGAAATTCTTCAGTGGATCGAGTGTTTGGGTTCTATTTACATATTAAATGATTCAAATTTAATTATGTATTATATGTATTTTATAACATTTGATTAAATTTAAATTATTGGATGCATACACTCGATTATTGGAAGAATTTCCTGAAATATGATAACTTCTGAGTTAGTTAAAGACTCTTATCAATAAATAAATAAAGAAAAAGAAAAGCCTTAATTAATTAGGTCAATCAATTATCTTATCCTTCATGTTACCAGCTTAAATGAACTCGTCCTATAAATGGTAGTCAATGTGCACATTTCAAGTAACTGAAGTTATATGGTACATGTTTTTTTATACTTATTAATTGCATACTAACGCTTGCTTACCCAAAAAACAAAAAAAAAAAAAAACAAATTGCATGCTAACGCTAAAAACTAAAATTTGTTTATGAGTTATAAGTAAATTAAACATACACACCGTGACATAGCTACTAGAACTATAATTCTTCGGGTCTGGTATATTGATAAAGCCAGTTATAGATTAGCCATAAAAATGAGTAAAGATGGCTTTGCTAAAGTGTTATTTGAAGATTATTAATTTACTTTTGAAGAGCATATTAATTAAAAGTGTCTAAATATATATAGTTACAAACATTATCAGAAAGCATTCCCTTCACTAATAAAAATATATGTGATGGATTTGTGATAAATTTCTATCAAAACAAACCTCAGAGTTAAACTATAATCAATCATTGATAAATCATATACTAATGATTTGTGACGGATAAGATCCATCGCAAAACTATATTCTATGAAAGAGTTGTGTTGCATCTCTGTGATGGAATTAGTTGTTAGTGAACGTGGTACCTTTTTTATCCTCTAAATTCACTATACTCGGGTTTTAATTTTTTCGTTTGGTCAACTTATATTTTTGTTTTTCAAGTTGAAAAACTTTACCAATTGCTGTTTTCATTATTGCAATATTTAGAATTCCAAGTTAGAGGATTTTTCTCCTGCATGAGAGCTCTACTCTGGCCTTTCTTTTACAGGACTTTATTGCGTTGTCATGTAACTTGCGGATGTCGTTTGACTGCCGATTTCATAGTTGTAGAAAGATATCCCTAGGATTTGTTTCTTTTCTCTTTCGAGCTTTCTTTTTGATTTCTCCTCATCCTTTCGAGTTAGTTTTGTTCATCAATTCCCTTTTTTTTTTGTTCTGATCCTAATACTTGTGGTTACTCAGGTAACCCTTTGGCAGAAGTGTGTTGATGCGGTGTGTGTCCTTATCCCATCGACAGAGGAGGATACTAAGGATGTTCTACCAGAGGAGGCTTTGTCGGGTCAGATTAACTGTAGCTCCTTTTTGCTTGTAGGAAGGATTATATCGAAAAAAACAGGTGAAATTTGAGTTCTTTAGAAGTACCCTTACTACGACCATAAGTCATGGTTGGGGTATGGTATAGAGATGAAACAAATTGATCAAGGCAGAATTTTGATCAGGTTTAATCACAAGCTTGATAGGAAGTTGGCCTTGGAGACAACACCATGGATGTTTGACAAGCAGTTGGTGGTTCATAGTCCGGTGGAGCCAGAAGATGATCCTCTGGAAATTGACCTTGATTGGTGGACTCCTACGTCCATATACATGATCTCCCACAGGCCAAAATAATCAGGGAAGTAGCAGCCTTTACTAGCAATAAGATCGGCCAGTTTAATTAGGGATATGATGTTGATTTTGAACTTCGAGGGTTGATGTTGGGGGACACTTTCTGAGATTCGAGTTGGCATTGATATAACTGATCCTCTCCGATGAGATTTAAAGCTAAAAGAAGCAAGTGGGAAGGACATCCTCATATCATTTACGTATGAGAGGCTCCTTAATTATTGCTATTTATGTGGGTTGTTCGATCATATTGCAAGGGTCAACGACTTACAATATGAGGATGATCATTTTGTTGATTCCGACGATAAGGCTCCATATGGTCTATGGTTACGAGAAGTCCCCAGGCCGCTAGCGGTTCAACAATGGTCAATGCTTGTGATCGAAAATCCTAAGATCCCGACAAGTAGGGGTGACAATTTCTGACCCAACATGACAACCTAATACGAAAATAGCGGGTTAACGTTGACAGTTTATGGGTTGGGTTGAAAATAGGTCAAACCCGAAAGCGACTCGAAAAGGATGAGTTGAGTTGGGTTGGGTTGACTCATGGTTTATCTAGATAACCCGATTTTTTTTATGGATAAACCGACAACCCAACTCAACTCGACCTAAATAATTTTTTTTGTTTTTTGTCTTTTTTTCTCCTTTCCCTCTTGTTTATAGAAAAATATATTAAGTATAAATTATAAATCATAACATTTTCAAGGGATATAATTAATCATTAATAATAGGGTTAATTCCAATTTTGGTCCCTGACGTTGACACCCAAGTCAATTTTGGTCCTTCACGTTCCGACTTTTCCAATTTTGGTCCCTGACGTTGATTTAGGTTTCCCAATGTGGTCCTTCCGTCAATTCCATCGTTAAAAACTAACGGTCTCTGCACGTGTGAGTCACGTGTTTCGGCTGAACCTATTTGCCTTCCCAAATCACCACATTTCCCCCAAATGTTTGAACCCTAATCGATTCCAAAGTGTTGGGGAAGAAGAGCAAGAAGCAAAATTGGAGGGGGAAATCGATATTTCTTCGTGAATTGGTTGGTGGTTCTCAATGAGGTCGTATGGTGGGTCTTCTTCATCTAATATGAATGATGATTCTTCAAGTTTTTCGAGCTACGAGAAGAGGTATTGCAAGTGCGGGTTTGAGCTGCCATTGAAGACCTCAAACACAGATTTGAACCCGGGTAGGAGGTTTTGGGCATGCCCAAAATATGGGGTAAGATTTATCACTTTTTTATTTTTGGACAGTTTCATTAATTTTTTTTTTTTGTAATTTTTTTCTCAAAAAATTTTCTTGTTTTGTGCAGAAAATTGGTTATTGTGGTGTTTTTGTTTGGTTGGATCCTGAATTTTGTCAAAGATCGAAAGAGGTTATTGTCCGTTTGAAGGCTAAAGTGAAAAGTCTTGAAGATGAGTTAAGCTTATATGTTGATAAAGAGACAAAGATGGAATGTGGGTTGAGGAAATGCAAGAATAGGGACGGGGAAATGCAAACTGAATTGGGAATCATTCGGGCTGATGTTGATTTAATGAAATCCGAACTTGAAGTTATGAAGAAGAAAAACTATTATAAGACAATGACAATTGTGTCTCTTGTAACCATTATTATGTGCATTGTATTGTTTGTATTGGGGAAGTGATGATTATGTGGTTATTTGTAATATGACATGGAATGTAATATGATTTTGAGAAATTTCTGTTCTTGTGTTCAATTTGTGCTCATTTGTGTTCAATTGTGTCTTACTATCCACGCCTAACTATGAAAAAGCCAAAAATGAAAAAACCTGCAAAATTTGTCTCATAAATCCAAAAATGAAGTCTTGCAATACAAAGTCAGACATGAATTGAAAACAACTTCACAATACAGTTGTTTGAGCTACAAAACAAAATATAACACAATACAAATGTTCGAACACAATACAAGTCTAATACAAAACAGAAAGTTAAAACTTGGAATTCTTTGAAGTAGATCCTCTTAGAAGTCTTGATTTGCCATGAATCTTTGAACCCACACTGTGGGTCGTACTCCCACTTGCAGAAGACTTGGAGCCTATCTTTGTATCACTGGTCGTACTCCCATATGCAGCTTTAAGGTTTGGAACTGTAATGAAGTTCATCCCTCCCCTTACAATTACAGGTGTTTTAATGCTGGAATTTTGAGTAATCTGCCAAAGAAAAGTGGCATTAGTTTTATATTTTGTACAATGAAATAATTCTAACTTGGATGCCATTTATACTTACATTGATAGATTTGACAGTGTTTGATCTTCCTCCTAGTTTGACACCTAAGTTCTTCCTTATCTGCAAGACATATAAAATTAACAGATTAAAGAGCTAGTGGGAGTGACAAGAAAACATCATGAAAAAGTATATCATGAATCTTACAGGCAATTTTTTTGGTCTTGTTGGTGGTTTTGAAGGTATTGAGTTGGCAGACGGGATCGTGCTAGAAACCTCTTCACTTTGAGAATTCATATATGGAGTGCCACTTTGTGCAGCTTCTGTCCTTCCTCTTGGAGAGCAGGTGTTCTTGCAGGTTCTAGAATTGTGGCCTTTTTCTCCACATGTTCTGCATTTAGCAGAGTGCTGCACCTTTCTAAGCTTTGTAGCACCAGCGGCTGGTGGCTCATCAGGTTCCCTCTTCCTCAACTTTTTGGGTCTTCCAGGCCTGCTTTCATAATGGGGTGGCAATGGTGGTGGGAAATCACTTATACCCCATAAGTCAGTGCTATTTACTCCATGTATGACTGGTGCATAAGACATCAAATAAGACTCAGTCGAGTAATACTCATGAATATAATATTCAGGCTCCTCATTCCTACACCAAATGGCTGAAATGGCATGGCTGCAAGGAATGCCTGTGAGATCCCACCTTCTGCAACTGCAAGTTCTTTGTTGCAAATCAACAGTATGCTGATCAAAAGGACCAGTTATCTGGAAGTGCCATTCATCACACTTCATTGGGATGCATTCACCTGCTTTTTTCATATTTACAGACAATGTTTTTCTGATTTTTGGACATAAGCTATTAGACCACCCCTTTGCAGCATCTCTATTGGTTTGGAATCTTGTCATAAGATAGTTTCTAATACTCTCTAGCATGGTTATTATGGCTTTACTTCTACCAACCAAAATACAAGCATTAAAGCTTTCACACATGTTGTTCAACAAGATGTCACACTTTGCATTTGGGTTGAAATGAGACCTAGACCAGGTCTGAGGAGGTTTTTTAACCAGCCAATTGTAGGCCTCCTCATCTAAATTCTGCAACTCTTGCATCTTGGCCTTAAACTCCCCAATTCTAGTGGCTCTAGCTGCTGCCCAAAAGCAATTTTTGATTGATTGCCCAGTGAACCCATCTTTTTTCATGTTACTATGTAAATGCCTTGCACAAAACCTATTTTCCACATTAGGCAATGTACTCTCAAAAGCTGGGATAAGGCCTTTTTGCTTGTCACTGATAAAGGTCCACTCAAACTGATTCTCTATTTCCAAATCACTCTCCAATAACCTCAAGAACCAACACCAAGAGTCTTTATTTTCATTCTCAACTACTGCATATGCTAGGGGATAGATGCAATTATTTGCATCTATTCCTACAGCAGTCAATAGTTGTCCACCTTGAGGACCTTTCAAGAAACATCCATCAACCCCAACCACTTTTCTGCAATATTTAAAACCATCCTTGCAAGCTTTAAAACAAATGTAAAGACTCTTAAACATAGGTTGCCCAGACTCATTATCTTGTAATTTCAAAATTATGTTTGAGCCAGGATTTGTCCTCACCAATTCATCACAGTAGTCCCTAACCCTACTGAATTGTTCTTCTACACTGCCCTGGATCATTTTCAGAGCCAAATGTCTTGCTCTGAAAGCTTTCTTTGCAGAAACATTAGCTTTTAACTTAAGAGACACTTCATCCCTAAACTCAGCCACTTGCAATTTAGGATTACTCTTCAATTTATGAATAAAATTCTTTCCAATCCAACTAGCCTTCAAACTTTTATTATTGTAAACCCAATTGCATTTGTTATGAATAGGATTATAAGTCTTGATTTGCCATGACTTTTCACCATGTTTTGGTGAAACAAACACACACCAATTACAATCTTCCTTCTTACACTTGGCTCTAAGCCTTGTTTTATCATTTTTAACAAAAACAAACTGAATCCCTCTCCTAAGACAATGATTTTCAATTGCAGTTTTAGCCTCATTTTTTGAAGTAAATACAAGCCCAACAACCAAATCTGGATTTTTTTTATCTGTTTTGGGATTGTATTTTGGGTATTTATGAACACATTCTTCTTCATCAGACCCTTTTAAGCTCTCAAGTTCATCACTGTCATCTAAATGATCTTGCTTCTCACTATCAAACATACTTCTCATTTCATCACTATACAACACACCATGATCACCCTCACCCTTTTCCACCCCATCAAATTCAGCAGTAGGATCAACATATTTATCAAAATTTCTATCATCCTCTTGCATATCATAATCAGAATCATAGAATTCATCACAATCAGAGGTTTCATCAGACATAACATCAACATCAGTCAAGTTATTATCAGACAAACTTTGTATACTATCTAAAAAAGAAAAATCAATCATTGGCTCATGTTCCTCAAAATTTGAATACAACTGACTTCCTATATTCCCAATACCCAAGTCCAAGTGCTCAACATATATTTCCACCTCCCTATTCTCAGGCAAATACTTCACAATTTTATAAACATCACTTTCATCCCTAAGACATTTACTTCCCACATGAAGTGAATGACCGTATTTAAACCAGAAAACAACTTTATCTTGATCATGCCCTAACTCCTCAACAAAACCCTTCAGTTCAATTATACCAAAACAATCGTTGTCCACATAATCAAAAAAATCCACCAAACCACCCTTATAATATCTAATAGGCTGCTCTTTCATTACCCCCCCGTGCCACATTTTAATTGTACACATTGTTCTATTGTCAATTCCATCTGCAAACATATAGCAATCTACAGTCACTAAATTAAAAAATATATTTTATTAAAATAATTAAAAACTACAACAAATTCATAATCATAGACAACATTTCAACCCTCATCGCAACTACCACAACCAAAATTGGCACACAAATCTGAACAAAATTAGAGAGAAACATACCGTAACTTGGTTTGCCCAACTTCCCGTCAATCCTTTTCGCCATTGAACTTATCTTGCGACCTAACAGTCCGCTATTTCCTTGGTAAGCTCTCAAACCCAGAATATTTCTACCAGCAAATCACAATTTTGCTGAACTTTTGGTGCGGCACAAACAAATTGGAAAAGTTACGGTTAGGGTTTTTTTTGTTGTACACACTTTGGAATCGATTAGGGTTCAAACATTTGGGGGAAATGTGGTGATTTGGGAAGGCAAATAGGTTCAGCCGAAACACGTGACTCACACGTGCAGAGACCGTTAGTTTTTAACGATGGAATTGACGGAAGGACCACATTGGGAAACCTAAATCAACGTCAGGGACCAAAATTGGAAAAGTCGGAACGTGAAGGACCAAAATTGACTTGGGTGTCAACGTCAGGGACCAAAATTGGAATTAACCCTTAATAATATAATATAGGAAAAATTTATAAAAAAGAGAATAGGGAATTTTTAAAAATTTTAACCATACAAAATCTTTAGATACTTAAAGATTAAAGATAAGAGATTGTTAAATTTTTTAAATAAGTTAAAAGTCAATTTGAATGAAAAAACTATATTTATGTTAGTTATCATCTTCTTCTTCTCTTCAAAAAAGTATATCTTGATTATCTTGTTTCTTTAATTGTTTGTTTGAATTCATTGAAGTTTTATATTGATTTATTTTAATATTGAATGAAATTTTTTTATCAAATATTTTTATAGTATATCCTTATAAATAAAATTTAAATAAACTAGAGTAAGAAATAAACTCAATAATTTCTAATGTAAATTCCAAACGTATATCTTGTATGCAATTGACCATCACTGCAAGAATTAAGAATACACACTTTTCAGTGACGGTCTGGCCGTGGCTATTAGTCACGGGCTAGCCACGGTTAGACCGTGGCTTCGTTAGCCACGGCCAGTTGCCACGAGCTAGCCGTGGCTAGTGTTAGCCACAAAATAAATTTTTCTTATTTTTTTGAATATGATATGGTTCAAACTCTTAACCTCCTAGCTGAAATTAAAGTATCAAACCACTACACCATTTTAATTTTTTGTTGAAGACTTAATTTTGCTATACTTAACTAATATAAGTTATGCGAAATTCTAAATATAAGTGATAATTTTTGTTTTTGCTATTAATTAATTAAATTTTATTATAATTAATAAATTACTTGTTCAATCACTAAAAACTTTTCAATAACAAAAAAAGGAAAGCCAAAGATTATTAAAAAAAAATAAAGGACTGGACCATGACATATATATAAACTGATATATATATATATATATATATTCGATTTTCAAAATATTTGAAGGCTACAACTCGAATAAGATTTCATATTTCAGACGGTATTTTATCTTTTATTTCATAATATACATTTAGGCTATAGAAATATGTGTTTGAAATTATTTTCTTAATTATACACTTTATTTAGAATATTTACAATTGATGTATATTCATGCAATATAATACAAGTATAAAAATAAAACACTTATTTGGAATACTACTTGTCAACATAAATGATTTCATTAAATTATGAAAGTTATCCCATAATATAAAGATAGAGCTATACTTAAATACATTTGATATAACTTGTCTAAAATTAATTTAAATAACTAATTCAACAAAATAAATTTTAATATTTGATTTGTGTATTTAAATTGATTTAGGATTATTATTCGTTTTACTCAATAGGAAAATAAAATTAGTATTTGAAATTGTTGAAATAAACATGTTACCTAAATATTTGAAATAAAAAATAAAAATTGGTTAAACTAATAAATTATAAAAATAGATAAAATTAATGAATTTATTTAGCTAATTTATATTTAAAATATAATATAGATATATGTTAAATATAAGAAAAATCATTTCACAACCAAAATCATTTCAGAATATAGTGGCCAAATTGGCCACGGTCTGACCGTTGCTAATGTCCGTGGCTAAAAATTGGTAGCCATTAGGCCGTGGCTAATTCATAGCTAATTTTCTGGAGCACGAATTTTTACCAAAATCCATGGCTCAATTGATTTTTTCTAGTAGTGATTATATAATAAATGATTTGAACTGAGGCTAAAGATGTGAACCTATCACCACTGAGTTATATAGTAATTGATATCAAGTATCTATTTGACCAAAGCGCCCTTGTCAATGTCGTGCACATTGGATGGCTAGGCAATAGAGTAGCTAACTTTCTTGTTAGGAATGCGACTACCTCTAATGAGGAGCCGTGTTGTGGACTTACCTTCTTTTGCTTTGTCCATAGTAATGGAAGACGCTTTGCCTTTGCCATTGCCTTGATGAAATAAAATATTCGTTTGATCTAAAAATAAAAGTTGAAAAACTTTAAAATTTTCACATGATTTTCGGCCCAAGCATAGTAATGTCATCGAGAAATTGTTAATGTTGCCAAAAAAATAGGGCTTTTGTCAATTTTCCTGTGATTTACCCATTAATTAGCATTAAGAAAAAAGAAAAGAAACAGCAAAAAGAAAAATGAAATATAGACAGTAAAGGAAGCAGAAGAAGAAAACTCAAATCTAAAAATAAAGAAAAAAAAAAGGATTAAAATTGAATAATTCCAAAGAAATTCCAAAAAAAAAATTGCTGATATTCTCAAATTAAATCAAGTGTGAAACTTCGAGTCATAAGGATTAAAATCCAAATAGGTGGCACGGAAATTTCAAATTGTCCTACGTAATAATAAATTACCCTTAAAAAACGTACTTGGAAAAATTTTAAATATAAAAGTGTATCCATCTCATTTTTCTGCAGGACATTGATGAGGTAGACACATAATTGTAAAGTCACAAAATTTAGAGTCATGTAAAAATACGATTAGAATTGTCAATTTTAGAAACTTACAATAAAAAAATCTTAAATAGTATGAACCAAAAAATTAAAATCTCAAAATATGTCGAACTTATAGGATGAAAATTGCAATTTTCCCTCGGTAAACGTCTTATAGATGCAATCGAATGCATAAATTGATCAACGAGATACGTACATGGATATACTTAACGAAACACATATACATGAATTAGTTTTATTAAGGAACCACGAAAATTAGGTAGATGCATAGAAATTAATATTACATATTCTAATTGATGCGCCCGCACCAACCAAGATAATAATTAATAGTCGTAACTAACCAACTAACTAACTAACTAGAACAAATTAAACAACACTGATTAGAATGCACTTTTTAATTTGTGCTAATTCGCAATTCATCCCAATTAGAAATGCCATGCAAAAGGCAATTAACATGTGCATTTCATTTTAAACCCATTTTTCTCCACATTTTTCACTGATTTCTGACGGTCTCATTTTGTCCACATGCAAAAACCCTATTATGATCACTTGATTAATGTGCTGCTTTGCGCTTTTCTAAATTATTAGCTTGCAACTGTACTTTCCTACACAAGTTGATGTACTGTGCTGGCTGGTATTATTCGCAAAAGCAGTGTAGTTTGCAACAGTAATGAGGTCTGAACTAGCTAGGTACAACGGCAAACCTTAAAAATTATTTAATGTAGACGACCTAAATCATCAAGGCATTTCTAAATATTATCACCTAAAGAAGTTGAGAATTAAAGCTAATGCCATGACAAGAAAAAATAATAATAAAATAAAAATTATCACTAATTATATATATTTATATATATTAAAGAACAAAATATTTGATTTAATTATCATAGAAATAATTTTTACAAGGTTTATGGTTACACAATTGTATTTAAATTATTACTATTGAAAATTAATGACAATTTAACGGTAATAACATCTTAGATGAAATAAGAATTTAGTCTTTGCAAAATATAATCCATAATCAATTTCCACCAAATTGCAAAATTTAGTGGTACGGAGTTATGCTAGTTTAACCAAAAATTTCGTGTTCAATCTCTAGGAATGTAGCTGCCTTATGCGTGACCATGCATGTGTTCTCATTATATAAAAGTTTTTGAGTGACAATAAGTATTTTATTGTCACTGTATGAACACGACACTAAACCAATGTCATTGATTTGATTGTTGATGACAAAAGAAATGTATTGTGACTAATTATGATTAATTAATGATAATTTTTATAATATTATTGAATTTCTTATCGCTAAATATATTTTTTCTTGTAGTGCTTTTTATTAAAAAGATCTTTACATTTAAATGTTATTACCTGTCTCGAACCTAAATTTAATTGAGACCAGTTTGTGTGAGATATCAGGTGGACCAATGGCCGAAATAAAAAATCATATATTTATATTTGTCACGAACACATAACGTACATTGTTTATACTATATCATATAATTAAATATATAATGCTTATATTATATTAATAATGATATTAATTAATTCATGATACACACGCCATAATAAATAGTAACATGTTATAATAATATATATAGTCATAATAATCATATAATAAAATATGATTGTATGTAATATTAATCATGTATAAATTATCATAAAGATTCATTATTATCATTATTACTATGATCATCAATATCATTTATCTTCTATTTTTCCCTCCGAACCCCATCCCAACCAAGAGCCCCTACCCAACCCAACGCTCCCCAACCCTCTCCTTTGTACGTATGATATATATACTTATCAAATAAACTGACCATGAATTAGGATAAATTAAGAGAATAAAAAGTTAAATGATCGTCTCACATTTCAATTAGGCTAATATAATATTTCTTGGAATTTTCTTTTTAATTTTATATTTGACACATGGCTATTTTCATTTCACATTGGCATTTGATCAAAAAGCCAACATAGGACAAAATCCACTGAAACCCTAATTAAAACACCGATTGTGCGCTTCACATGCAAAATTTTTCTCGGATTTTTCAATTTCTGACATATATTGTCTTGAATCCGACAGATTTTAATTTTGTTTCTTAGTTAAAGTACTTAATTGTGAAGTTGAGATTTCAAACCAATTCAGCCAGAAAGCTACAGTTCATACTAACATTACAATTTTGCTGAAATTTAGTTACAAAACCTTTAGTCACGATATTCTAAGTAATAATCATTATAAAGTGTTGTTATTTGTAAACAATGATAATTTAAAATACTAAATTTTGTTACTTTTAAATTATTTAACGACAAAATCAAAACAATTTTCATTATTCAGTGAATTTATTATTAGCAAAATGAAAACTACTATCACCTAATTTATATTATATTTTTGCAGTATTTTAAATTAATATTGTACGTCACACAATCTTTTGTCATTGATATTACTTTTTTTGTTTTTTTGACAGTAAAGTTAGCTAATTTATCACATCAATTTCTACGCGTGCCCTCGCCCCACCCCACACGACCAAGAAAAGAGAAAACAAAAAAGAAAAGAGGGAAGAAAATAAAAGAAAGAATAGAAAACTCTATAGATATATGGTACAAGTTTCTTGTTGCAATCTCACTGCAAATTTTTTTTTTTTTTGTGTGGTCCATCTGAGGACTAAGCAGAAGCTTTAAAGAAGCTACCAATTTGGTCCCTCCTCTATAGTGTACGTACTATATCAATAGTCTCATCCACCACAGCTTTGAAATTAACCCCCTTCACATCCCATTAATTTCTTGCTCTTGATCCTTTATTGTTCTCAATCAATCTTTCTTTCATTGTGTTACTCTATGGGGAAAAATATTAATTATCTCGTAAGATAAAAGAAAACGATGGCCATTATTACCAAAAGGTTAGCTTTCTCTCTCTCTCTCTCTCTCTCTCTCTCTCTCTCTCTCTCTCTCTTGCTAGGGTTCAATGAAGTTTTTGCTGATAAAGCTATTTGTAGTTTGCAATAAAGAAGCTTTCTTTGTATTATGTAAAACATAGGTTGGTCCCATAATTAATTGAAGTTAAAACAAAAGTGATGTATGTTAATTAAGAAGCCATTTATTAATATATGACTCTGAGGGTTCAAAAACATAAACACATGACCAATTGGTGCAGGTCATTGAATTATGCCAACTATGGTTCTATTATTACTGTGAAAGTTCTTTTCTTGTTTGAAAAAATATTTATGTGTCATTGTACATAGATGCCACATGGTCACAAACGCTCCATACCTTTTTTTTCTTTTTTTTTTGTCCCTTTCCACCCTTTCCTTATATAACTAGCATGATATTTTATCATCGTCTTCCCCAAATTGAGTCGATTTCTTTTGAGAAGAATTAGGGTTTCTCTGCAAATTTTTACCCACAACACAGCCCACAAGATTGAACTCAAAGAGGACTCATATAATTCATGTTTGAAGTTCTTCTGGTTGATCAGCAGTGACCTCAAAGGTATTTCATAATTATTTTGAATACATAATCTACACATGAGTTGCCGAATAGATTATGCTCATCAGCTGAGTGAGTCGTCAACTCATGTTTTATTTCTAAAAATTAATTTTTTTTTTCTTTTTTCACTTTTGCAAACCTAATTATTAATTTTCTTTTTATTATTCAGAATTTTGAGGCATATATCTTATGTTTTTGGGTCCAATAGCACGTGTTATCTAAAAAACGCGTTAGATAATTGCATCTTCATGTCTAGATACCTTATTTTTAGGTTTCTAGAAAATCTATTGATTAATCAGGGCCATCTATATACCTCATACTTTCTTATGTTTAGGACATGCCTAAATATTCTTATTTCGGACAATAAGCAAATCTCTTAGTTCTTTTACTAAAAGTCTTTTTAGGTTTCTAATTGGTAGTATGACAAACATTTTGTCATTAATTTGGCAATTTATTGATTGAAGTTGAGCATAATTGCAGGCAAATAATGAAGCAAGCAACTATATTACAATGAATCCAAGAGATCATCAAAAAGATTTTGGCAAAAAGAAAGAAGGCCATTACGATCCCAATTACACCAAAATAACAAGCACATCCACTTCAAGGCAATGGTCAAACTTCAAGAATCCAAGAATCGTGCGTGTATCACGTACTTTTGGTGGGAAAGACCGGCACAGCAAGGTGTGCACAGTGAGGGGGTTGCGCGACAGGCGGATAAGGCTCTCTGTGCCCACCGCAATCCAATTGTACGATCTCCAAGACCGGCTCGGACTTAGCCAGCCTAGCAAAGTCGTAGATTGGTTGATCGATGCGACCAAACAAGACATCGATAAACTCCCTCCTCTACCTATCGTACCCGGTATTAACTACCCGGTACACGATGATCATCAATCCCATCAACCAAATGAGGGTTTTGAGGGTTTACAAAACTTCTTTCCTATAAGCGGCTCATCTTGTCAATCGTCCGTAGTACTACCAACTTTGCCATATTTCCAATGGGATCCTCCAAGTTTGTCTTTATCACAATTTGGCCCCAATGGAGGAGGATATAACAACTATTCTAATTTTTCAAGCGATCAACAAGAAAATCTTTCTTTGAATTCTCAACTTTATTTACCCTCCATTAACATTCCTCCATTTTCTTCTACATCTATGGAGAATATTGATCAGTTTAGGCAAATTAATCAGCTTCATAATTTGCAGCAAAATTCGATTTTGCCAACAGCCTTTCGTTTGATAAGTCCCGCCACGAAATCTTTTGGGTCGAACGTGAACTCCAAGAGTGTTCATTCACATAAAATGATGGGAAAGACAAGAGGAAATATTCTTGAAAGCCAAAAACTTCATTTTCTTGCATCGAATATAGGACTTGTTATTAAAGATTAATGATGCAAGAGTACTTGAACAAGGGTTTTCAGTGCTCCTTACATTGGTTTCAAGCATCTTCCACAGACAACTACATGCCTTGAAGGTAAGAAATTCTTCTCTCTCTCATCCCCCTCCAACATACATATATATATGTATACTTGGTACACTGGAAACGTGTGATTATTACGCTGTACGTATATTTCTAAGTTGTCAGGTTAATTTTTGGATTATAGAAATTAGTGATTACTGTTGTTTTATTTATTGTATCATCTTTTCTTTAAGTAATAATCTAACCTACGTACAATGATTGTGGTCATTCAGGTTGTCACACGTATATTATAATTTGTACTCATGCAATTTTTTTTTTGTCCTAATTAACAAAGTTTAGCCGAACTCAACAAATTATAAGTGTACTGGGCTTGCAATGTATTGTAGTTAGTTACTGTGGATTAACTTTTTTTTTTTTTTGTTTTTTTTTTCACCAGTCATTTGCACATATGTTTGTTAGTGGAGCTTACTAAGTTTCCCGTAATGTCAGTGCCAATTAATTTTTCTTTATATTTTGCTGCTAGGACAAATTGCTTTTCCATAAGGAATTTTATATGATTAGAGGATAAATTAGTTAAAAATATTGAGTAATAATATTAATAGAAGGAAATGATCTTTAACTATATATGTACAAATTAGTTTGTTTACTTTTCTTGACAAATTAAATTGCGAAATTTGTTCTCATTTTAGGGTATTATTAGTTTCTCCCGGACAAAAATGTCTGTTGATTATCGAATTTGGCAATTTTGATCCGATTGTATCAAAAAATTAAAAATTGATTGGAAAATCAAATGAATCAATTGAAAAATGTTTGAATTCAGGAATTTCTGAAATTTGGAGGGAAAATTGCCTAGGATTGTAGAGGATCTAGTTGGAGGGAGCGGGGCTAGGATGGCGCGACTTGGGCGTGGGGTAGCGCGCGGTGCTAGGTTTAGGTGTGAGAGCGAGGGTGTAGCGGTGTTGGAGCACGAATACAATGCATGCATGGCGGTAGTGGAATGGGTTGGGGAGGGGAGGGATGCTTTAGCAATTCTGTAAATATTTCTGAGAGGTGTCAACCTCATTTCCATGTAGACAACACTTCGGCGCCGCATTGATAATATGTTTAATTTCATTGATAATGTGTTTAATTTCCCTTCAAATCAAAATATCCTCAAATTCGACCCGAGCTTGCCCTTTTTTGGTGACACTGTGCAATTCTAACCAATTTAGGGTGGAATTTACCAAATTCTGAAAGGAAGTTAAGACATTTTTTCCATGAGACAAATAAAGGATAAAAAACCTAAAATAGGTCAACTTACAAGACAAATTTTATAAATTTTTCCTATTTTTTGTTATGTTGTAAACTTGGAAAGTATGGGGAGGATATTTAGATGGATGTTGCCCAAGACGTTTTTGAGTGTATTTAAAGAATACTTGGTTAAACTTATTCTAAAGAGCTTATAAGCTCGTATAGTTTATAAGATATTTTTAGAGCTTATAAGCTTTTACATCTTATTTTAAAAATAAGTTCTTCAAGTTTTTGGATAAAATAAGACTTTGTATGTAATATTGGAAAATATATATGTTAATTTTATTTTATCTTTTAGCATTATATAACTTATAAACTGTTTCAAAAAAAAAATTATTGAAAAAAGTTGGGGGAGTTTACTTTTTTTTTTTTTTTTAAGCTTATAAGCTCTTAAATATCTTATAAGATATTTCTAGAAACTTATAAAGTCAGCCAAACAGAAAGATGTCTTCTTCTGTTTTCCTTTTTTCTCTTTTCTTGTAATCATAAAAGTTATATATACTAGTAAATATAATGAGGCACGCTTAATGCATGTGTAGATTAAAAAGGGATGTAATAAAATCATATGTTTAAATTTTGAGTAATATAAAATTAAAATTTTTTATTTTTATTTAGATATATATTTTAAAATATTTTTTATATTTACTAAATTTATGAAAGACAAAAAATTATTAAAATTTATTAAGTTGAAGGATTGACAGAATAAATAAATAAAAAGTAAAATAAAATATAGTAATATGAGAGAGCAATGAAAGAAGAATAGAAAGAAAAATAATAGTGTTAAACACTTATTATGGGGTGTTGGTGATTTATAAAAAAGTTTAGATATATTCATGCCCTGGCTAGCTAGTAACTAATTGTGTGTGTGTGAGACTAGGGTATGAGACATTTATATATATATATATATATATACACACATATTTCATGCCCTAAAAAAGCATTAACAGAATCAGCCAACAACTATATTAATTGCATTAATTGCTTTTCTCGTCCTCTAAGTTTGATGTATATTTTAATTTTGCTCTCATCATTTCAATTTTGTTTGATTTAGCCATCTCCGTTTATCAATTTTTTGATTTTAGTTCTCCTCGTTTATCAAGTTTTCAATTTTAATCTTATTGTGAACCAATCTCTTACCCGGCGATGATGTGGCGCATGAATATGCAATTTTCCTGCCATTTGTGGTAAGGAGGATATCTGATTGATTTTTTTTTTAATTTAGACTAAAATAGAGAAAAAAAAAAATAAAACTATTTTATTCCAACTGGGCTTTAATTAAAAAAATGCCAAAAAAAAAAAAATTCAAACCCTTCTCCCTCGACCCCACCGTCCGACTTCCTCCCCTCTTCCTCAATTTCTTCCCCTCCAGGCCCCATCCCCATCCCTCCCAGTATCCCTCCCTCAATTTCACACTTCTTCTTCCCAGCCCGTGCCCCTCTCCCAATTTCACGCTTCTATTTCCCCTCCCCCTTCTCTGTGTGTGTGTGAATGACAATATATATGTATATACGCGTGTATATCTCTATATATATATATGCATGTGCGTATACATGTTTATTTGTATAATATATATATATATATATAGGCGTGTGTATTAATATGTACAAATATTATTCTATAAAATTAAATTTGAATACAATTTTATTTTTGTCATTTTTTAATTTCTAAATAAGATAACTAATTAGATAGTTTTATCTTTATTTTTCTAAAAGAATTGTCAACTAAGCATCCCACTTATTCAAAATTGGAGTGAAAATTACAAAATTTTTAATATTTGTATGCCATGTCAGACTGGTCACCGGAATCTAGTAAAATTCTATCCCACGTTAGCGCCGGCGATTAGTTTGATCTAAAATAAGACTAAAATCGAAAAATTCATAAACAGAGAGAACAAAATTGATAACATTGAAACGAAATGGACATAATCGAAAATACGTTAAACGTCGAGAACAAAAATTGCAATTATCCCTATATTAATTTATCATAATATATATTGACACATACATAAATGTGTGACTTATTACGGAAATGCATTTTTAATTGAATTAATTAATCTATACGAGACTGAATATTTTCTGTATTTTTTGAATGTAACGTTATGAAATTATGCATGGTTTAACTATTTTGTGAAACATTTTTTGATAATACCAGAAAATGACTTCTCTTTATTTGTAGAAACTATTTAATTAGTAAATGTGAATATTGACTGCTGTTTTAAGATATCACAGTTGGTTTTTTTCTCTCAATCCATTTATCAATCAGAAAACAAAGGGGATTTATCTATAAATGATGGACCTTTTTCCCCCCGACTGAATGTAATATATACACACACACACACACACACAAACACAAATACATACACAGACTAGAATGTGAAGCCAATGAGTCTGTCTTTATGAGGAAATTACCTCATGAACCCATGCATAATATCCCAATCCAATCGTGTGTGTATATCTATCTATATAATATAATATTTACAAGACATCCATGCGATATATTAATTTTTAATTTATCGTCTGCAACATGCATCATTGATTCTTGGAGTACTTCCATCCCAATTATATATACATATACATATATATATATTATTGTAATAATGATCACATTAGGTGGTTATTTCATTTGTCTTCTTAAACATATAAAGAGGCGTTTTAAAAGATTGCTCCTGTAGTTGTAGTCGCAGAAAAAATAAAAGCATTTATTTGAAACTGTCCCTGTATAAGATTTTTAGAGAAAATATGACATACTACTAGAAAATAGTAAAATAGCCACGGATTTTAACTACGGACCATTTCGATCGCCAATAGCCACGGATCTCTAGCCACAGATTTCGAAACATAACAAAAAAACTAGCCACGGAAAAATCCGTGGCTAAATCGCCTAAATCTGTGGTCATATTGGCACAAAGTTGGCGCCCAATTTTTCATTGTTGGCGATAGAAATTTCCATTGCTAGAGGAGCATTCAATTAGCGACGACTTTTCCGTCGCTGAGTTTTAAAGCATGCTGTTCGATTCCAGTTTTATTGGTTTAAACCATTTTAAATTCATATTGTTTTCATCATACATGTTATATATATATTTTGCAATATCCCTCAATAAATTTTAAGTTATGTGTTAAATATTCCAATTTATTTCACGAAATATGTTTTCGTTTATAGTGATATATATGAATAACGTTATAGATATGTAACAATTATGTACTAATGTCAATCAACATATCACAAATTAATTATCAAAAAAATTGATTAAAACAATTAGTTCAACTATATTGAGTAATTTTCAAACTATATTATCTCAATTGTCTAGTTTCATGTGAACTAATTGAAGAAAATGTTCGATTTGGGAAATAGTCAACAACTAATTTTGACTCTTAGCCACGGGTTAAGCTTATTGGTTTTTTTGTCAAAAATATAGTTATAGATTTTTCCATGGCTATATTTATTTTTACGTTTTCATTTTATTTTTTTTAAGAAAATGATTTAGCCACGAAAAAATCCGTGGCTAATTTATTTTTAATTTATTAATTTTTTAAAAGTAAAATCTTAGCCACGGATAAAATCATGGCTATATAGATTTTTAAAAAAAAAAAAATATTTGCAGTTACCCACGGATAAAACTGTGGCTAAGTATACTTATTTGTGGCTAAACTTCAATTAATTTTGTTAATATAAAGTTCTTAGCCACAGTATATATATATATATATATATATTTATTTATTTTATAAATTTTACTATTAGCCACAGATAAAACCGCGGCTAGTGATAAACAAATTTTTTAAAAAAAAATTATTATTAGCCACGGATAAAACCGTGGCTAAGTTTAATTTTTTTTTTAAAATTTTTTTTTTTACTAGCCACAGATAAAACCATGACTAATCATACATATTCTTTTAAAAAAAAATATTCATAGCCACATAATTTTTTTTTTAATTTTATATATAGCCATGGATAAACTTAGCTTAAGAACCCATGTGTATACATTGGATATCCCTTCTGGGCAAGTTGCTCATTGCACAATTTAAGAATGCACTCGGTGGGTTCGGAGGAAACTCTAGCTTCCAACAGGTTCATGGGCTGGGGCGTGACAAATTTAATATCCCATCCCACATTGGAAAATCAAGGAAAAATAGAATGCTCTATAAGCTTGGCCTAAGAACTCATGTGCATACATTGGGTATCCCTTTTAAATAAGTTGTTCATAACCCAATTTAAAAATGCAGTCAGTAGCAAGGTTCGGAGGAAACTCTAGCGTCCAACTGGTTTGTGGTCTCGGGCGTGACAATTTTAATAATACTTCTTTTATTTATTTATTTATCAATAATTAATGTACATATTTTGATATAAATCTATTTTTTAATGATCTTTGTACTTTTTAATTTTTTTTCTTTGTTCTTACTTTATTTTTGAAGTAGTTTATTTCTTTATTTAATTTTTTTTAGATTTTTTTCTAATGGATTGAGGAATTTGTACTATTCAAATAACTAAGAATTACGTTTTGCCTTTCAAAATTTAAAATGTTCATCATTTACTTTCTGATTTAAAATGTTCAAAATTTTAAATTATTTATTGTTTCTCGCTTTATCGAGAGTTGTTTAACTCTCGATTGATATTTACCTATTACATTGAAACTTATATTGTAACTATACTAATATCAGTTTGTTGTCAACAGGTTATCCTAAGTGATAATTTGAGAACTGAACGTGGTCCAATTAGGTGAACCAAGATAAATTTCAAATATCGTTTTATTGTTTTGCATATTTTATATGATTACTTGGTCTGGTACTTCAAGAACCAATAATTTACTTACTCTGGTACTATTGTTGGTACTTCCAAACAATAACTATCTTTAAGTGAATACTGATATCTAAAACCTTAAAGTTTCCGCTGCGTTTTACCAAAATATTAAAAAGGGTTTTAAGGCCTAATTCAACCCCACTTTCTTAGGCACATCCCATCTATAATGTTATATTTATATATATATATATATATATATGAGAGAGAGAGAGAGAGAGAGAGAGACTGATAATAATATAATTGATCATTTATCACTTATATAATTAATTGAATCATTTTGTCAATTTTTCTAATTCAATTAATAATACGTTGAATGAATCTTTCAATTTCCAATAGGTTTATTGAATATGTAGTTGATTCTCATGTAATTAACTGTGTCTCAATTGGGTGAAATTTTGTACAATAAAATTTTCAGCAGACTGAACTGGCAATGGTTTTGGAATTAGTTTTTGAGTTAGTCAATTATGCTAAATACAAATAAATAATTTGATAATTTAACCTTTTTTTAATAATTTATCAAATTGAATATTTCATAAAGTAATAAAAATTAAAATTATTAAATAGATAATATCACAAATAGATATAAGTAAAAAAAAAAACAAAAAACAAATGAACAAAGATTCATAATGGCCTAGCGGTAGGGAGGAGTTCTACCTTTGCGTGAGACGCAGGTTTGAAATTCCACTAATGCAAAAATTACGAGCGCGTATGGTTGCATATAATAACGAAATAGTTGTGACTAATATTTTAGTCACTAAGCTGTGACTAAAAAATTGATCATCGATTAGTAAGTCAATTGGTTCAATTATTGAACTGTGACTAATACATTGGTTACTATTTGTGATAGATTAACAATACATTATGTCATTTTCACCAATGAAATTGTGACTGAAATTTAAAGAGTTGTGACTGATTGAGGGTTTTTTTTGACAGACGCATTCAGCCACTAATCTCATTTTGTGATCGATTTTTCTTATTTAGTGACAGAAAAATAATCATAAAAGCCCCATTTTTTGTAGTGACACCGGTTTGGTTGTATATTTCAATACTTGAGAAATTTTTGCATAATTCCACGAAACATGAGGAGTGGTGTTTCGTAAATCATACATTAAGAACAATATTATCAGGATTTCTCGTACTTCATCAACTTTAACATAATTTTTCGAATCTCAATGACGATTTTAATAATTTTCCATACTTGAAGGATTTTTGTAATTTCAACAAATTTTAGGAGATGTAATTGTAATTCATGCTAAATATACATATGCAAAGTTAATATACCTAGCAACATTACATCAATTCAACCAACGTGATAAAAGGTAATTATTTTATTTGTAAGTAATGATCATAAAAATGTTTCCATTGATATATAAGTAGTAATGGAGTCAGAAATTTTGATCAGCGAACAAGGTCGATCAAACAATTTAATAGTAAAGAAAATAATAATAAGTCATATGAGAGTCTTATTTTTATTTTTCTTTTTCTTTTTCTTTTTCTTTTCTATAAGTCCTTACACATACACTTTTGTTTTATTTGTTTTAAATGATAAGATGGCCCATTTAATTGGCAATTTTAAGAATGATAAAAAATTATTTTACATTTTGGCCCCTATTCTAGATACATTTGTAAATTTGTGACGGGATCAATATACACTATTAATATAAAAATTTTATATATATAACTCAAGATATATACGTACCACACTTGACTTTGTTTTTCAAAAAAATTTGAGTGGGGTCAATGGATCCCCTCAAAGCAAGGTGGCTTTGCCAGTGATGAAGAGGCTTTTTAAAAAATAACCCTCCCAACTACAATACCAAAAAAAAAAAAAAATTAAATAAAAGCACTTATTTTTTTTTTAATTCAAATTATAAAATTTGAATGTTTATTTAAAAGTTTGCCTTTAAAAATTTACGAATCTCTGCGAAGAGCTATTAAAAATAAAGAGCCTTCAATCCTTAACTCATTTTTTGAACCAATTTACGCTTGCCCTATTTAATATGCTCCAAAGTTAATTTTACGGTGATATATATATATATATATATATATATTTGTGTGTGTGTATATACAACGATGTGTATGATATAAATATGAATAATGTATGTGGTTCGCTATAATTAATACAACAATTTAAGATGAATAATAACTATATAGGCACGGCTGACGAACAGCAATCTTAAATTCATTAACAAAATATAACAAAACCCTAAAAAAACTGAAGCTGGACAAAAAAACAAAATTAAATAAAAAATTAAAAAAAGGGAAAAAAATGGCTTAACCTAGGAAAACTCAAAATGGAGTACAAAAATACGAGAGTAAGCCAGGAAAAGATAGAAGAAGAAGACACTATTATAAAACAAAGATTTTTTAGAACACTAAAGGTATTCCGACAAGTACTATATTAGGACACTTTTATATTTGATGAAATGTCTTATAGAAAACAGTCCAAATATCTTAAAGCGTATTAAGAGCAGTAATGTTTTTAAAAACATTTTAAAGAGACTCAGAATCATAGAATAATTACGCTATAAAATCTCATAATTAATTTTACGATATAGTCACAGTGTATCTATATATGAGGACACTTTTAAGCAAGTGTCAGTGTGTCACAAAGAAAAGTCCGTTTGAATTAATGGATAACTGGTTGATCATGAAAAAGAAAGAAGAAAACTGTTAAACAATGGGATCATGATGACGGACAGCACTTACTGCTTGAGCATATGGTATATGATTCAAGTGTCACAAGATCCAAGAAAACTTAAAGAATTGGGCACACCTTGCCAAGTTTGGGGCTGCTGCTAGCTGCTGCACGAGAAGGTACCCTATAAAGTTGAAAAAGGTTTTCACAGTGGTCCTAAAATGTGCGTGCGCGCACACACATATACACTTTTATATATATATATATATATATGTTTGTATGTATATGTATAAACATGCATGTGACTGGGGGGGAGGTTCGGGTCGGGTATCAAGTACCCGACCCGGAAAAATAATTTCGAGATGGGATTCGAGTTTGGAACCCGAATTCCCAATCAGGTAACCGACCTATTTTTAAAAAAATAATAATAAAATAAAATTTAGTCCTAGCACTGCTCATCTCTGTGACTTTGTTTCTCAACTCTGTCTCTCAAGTCACTCTTTCATTTTTTTCTCAAGTCCCAGTAGTGCACTCCTCGTCTCTCTCACCTCTTAAACTCTCAAGTCTCATTTCTCACTCTCTAGTCTCCATCGTCTTTGTCTGCACTCACTCTCCAGCGGGCAGGGGCGGCAACGGTGGCTGACAAAACCAGCAATTTTTTTTTTTGTAAAATATATAAATTCAGGTACCCAATCTGAAAATGCCCAAAAATTTCGGATAGCCAACAACAAATTCGGGACGGGATAGAGTAGCTCAAATTGCTGCCCGAAATTTCGAGTACCTGGCCCAAAATCCCCAAATCCAGTCCCGATGCCCACCCCTACATGTGACAATGAGTGAATTGATTTTTCAGTATACTAGGCTATTTTATGGAGCAAATTATATATATAATCTATATATATTAATTTCTTGTAGTACTGTAGATGTTGCGATCGAATTGATGATAAGGCAGAATAGATTAATGTTGCTGTCATGGAGGCAATACTCGTTTTCTATTAGATGTATTAGAGAAGGAAGGGACCATTTCATGTTATGATGTTACAATTTTTTTCCTTTTATTGTTTGGGTGGGGGTTGGTGTTTTTTTTTTTCCGGGAGTTGGGGGGTGGGGCGGGGGTGCAAACCATGCATTTCCCGTTACATGAATTATTTGAAGGTTACCTCTTCAATTTTGTTAGTTAATCAGTAATTAAGAAATGTTAAGGGAAATTTTCCAGTATGTTCAAAATTTCAATTTATTAAAATTATATGTATCGTGGATAATGAATCGAATTAATTACATATGATACCACAAAACTTAAAATATAACACTACAATAAATTAGCTATATTTCGATGGGATTTTTCCATGGAATACAATTTAAATCAAACACACCACCCAACAGGCATTTCTCTTTCTCTTCATTTTTTTTGTTGGAAAATAAAAATTTTAAAAAAAATAATTTTACTATTGTATGTTGACTATTTCTATTTTTTTATAATTATTTTTTGTATTGACGATTAAAGTGCGTCATTTTCAACAAAGTTGATAATTTAAAAATCAATTTTATTATTGTTGAGTTTTGGGTTCGAACAGGAATCTCAAGATGCAATGGCGTGGTCTCAAAATCATAAGTTTTAGGTCATAACCTGCCAATAGATAAGCACACGTAAACTAATTGCAAGTGTCTTCAATCCATCGAGGACCCTCAAACGCTCAAGATAGTTAGCAGAACAACAAGGTAAGTGAATGGTAGATTCAAGATGGTCCTAAGCTCTTTCTGTAGGAACTGGTGTTTGAAAGGATGCCGCCCTATTGTTATAAATGCCAGCATCGGGATTACGCAACTATGGACTGTAAACGGCCAGCATTGTATGCCCCAACGGAGGTGGAGGCTGCAACGCAAGCTAGTCTTCTTGCTCAGCCAGCTAAGTTTATGACACAAACTTTTGATTTGGTTGAGAATCAAAGGTTAGCTGTTCTAAATGATGAGTTAGAGGAGCCTATTCCTACCTCTGCCACTTTGGGGGAAATTACCTTACCCATGTAGCAAGAAGGCATAATGGATACTATCAAGATTGTGACACCCCGCGGTTTGGGTTCGATACAAAATTAAACGCATACATAAACGGTGGTATAATAACAATCGTAGCAAGTCTCATCTTGTTACAAGAAAACTATTACAATAAAACCACTAAAATCCTCAGCTTAACTTATAACCAAGCCACTCTTCTCCACTAGAATCTCCCTATACGATTACGTCCCATTAGGCTTCCACTGTGCAACTCTGATATAATTGTACATAAGAGGCATCAGCACAATAGCTAAGTACGAGGCTCTACCTAGCCACATAAGGTGCATGTGTGTGTGTGTGTGGCTCAAGTGCACTTAGTCACATCATCACATAATATATCACATAATACACGACATAATAAATTCTCAAGTTAACATGATTAGAAGCATAATACACATGAATCTAAGTAAAAACTATGACTTATGAAGATAAGTAAAGCTCTCACCTTAACTGGTTGTATGTATACTCTAGAGTTTCCTTTTATATGTGTGAAAGTGTGTGTGTGACCGTGTATATGCATAGGGGTGTGCAGAAAAACCGAACCTAACCAAATGAAAACCGAGACAACTGAACCTAACCGAATCGAGTTCGGTTCAGTTTTCGATTTTTAACCACCGTTAAACCGAAAAAACAAAAAATATTCATTTTTTGGTTTTTTCGATTTTCGGTTAACCGAGAAAACCATTTTCTTTAATTAATAATATAAAAAATAATTATTCAATAATAATAATTGGTTGGCCAAGGTTTGTGACTTTGATGTATTAGATATTATATATGTACTTCGGTTGAAAGTTTGACATTTGCGTTATTGAATTTTGATGTAATTTGGAGTGTTATTTTGATGTAATTTAATGTAAAACTTGTAAGTTTTGATGTTATTTTGGAGTTTGACGTTTGTTTGCAAGTTTGATGTGATTTGATGTAAAACTTGATGTAATTTGAAGTAATTTTTTTTCCTTTTCGGTTTTTTTGGTTTTCATGGGTTTCGATTCTCAGTTTTTTTGATTTTTCAATATTTTGGGTTTTTAGTTTTTCGGTTTTCATGGGTTTCGATTCTCGATTTTTTTTTATTTTTCAATTTTTTTGGTTTTTCTTGGTTTTTTTTCCATTTTTTAACTTGTATTGGTTTTTTTTTTAGATTTTTTGGTTAAAATCGAAAAAAAAACCGAAACCAAACGGTTAGAATTGAACCAAAGGGTTTATGTTCAATTTTTGGTTCTCAATTTTGGAAAACCGAATGGTTCGGTTAATCGAACTGAAAAAACTGAACTTGCAGTTTTAACCGAATTCACACACCTATATATACAGCAACAACTGGTGTTTTCATATGTGTGTTGTGTGTGTTGAGTGTGTGTTGTGCTTTCCAATTATGGGAGGGGGGGGCCCCTATTTATAGATATAGGTTCAAGAGACAATAATTATTTTGTTATTAAATCTCAAGGCAAGTGTTGTGGCAAATTCTTAGAGCATCTAAGTATACAAATCAAGATGTGTGTTTTTGGCTAAATCATGGTCATTCATCTTTACTTAAGGGCTAAGGGCAAGATTATAGCCCTTGGATTAAGATGAAGTGTCCTAGGATTTTGAAGATGAAAACAAGTATCCCTACATGTGTCTTCTATATCTTGAAGATCACCTTATCTTAAATATCATGAGAACAAGTGGGCTTTGAGGTGTCTTGATAACATATTTACAACTTACAAGATTGCCATGTGTAAAATAACATGTGCCCTAAATCTCTTTTAACTTATAACATGAACAAGTGTCCGAACACATGTAACAAATAAATCTCTTCTAATATATAAAATGAATAAGTGTCCTAATACATGTAATAAATCAATCTCTTCTAACATATAACATGAACAAGTGTCCCAACACATGTAACAAATAAATCTCTTCTAACATACAATATGAACAAGTGTCCCTACACATGTAATAAGCAAAATGATTCCTACAATTTTATATTTATAAATGCATATTTTCAAAAATGCATATATATGTTAGGGTTAAAATTTTGTTATAGATATATATATATATATATATATGTATGGTTTTACATGCACTATATATATATAATAATCAATATTTTATGTATTTCATGTATAAAAATTAGAATGTCACACAATTCACATATAAAAAAATTAGGATGTGACAATTCTCACCTCCTTAAAAGAATTTCGTCCTCGAAATTCATACTTTGCCCTTTTCCATGTAGTCTCGTCGAGGTCATGACACTTCAATAAAATTATTACTAGTGGGCTAGTCTATACACTATTCATTTCAACGGCAAAACATAGGTTCCTATCTTTTTCCAGATCCCAAGATCCCTTTTTCAACACTAATTTGACATTTCCCGAATTTCACCATCTCTTTTTCAATACTAATTTCACTATTTCCCAAATATCGAGATCCACTTTTCAACACTAATTTCACTATTTTCCAAATATCAAGATCCATTTTTCAATACTAATTTCACTATTTCCCAAATCTGAACATCCATTTTCAACACTAATTTTACTATTTCCCATAGATACAATTAAATTGTAAAGTCAAAAACCAAAATAACAAATTGGTTAAATGCAAGCTCCAATATATATAGTTGAGATTTCTAATGAAAGTCCCATATACCAATACCGACTAGCAGACGTTAGAACTCTAGAGATGGCTCTTGTGGGCTCAAGAGATGGCTCCTGCACACGTAGCACTTTGCCTCCCAGGCTCAAGAATTTCAAGATATATCACTTTGCCTGGCGGGCTCAAGATGTAACATTCGCTCTGTAGGCTGAAGATGTGGCTCTCATGTGCGTAGCACTTAGCTTCCAATATTCCAGCTGGCAAATAACTCTGATACCACGTGTGACACCCCACGGTTTGGGTCCGATAAAAACTTAAACGTATACATAAACGGGTAACAATTTTGTGGGACAAGATGTGTGCAATGTCTACAAATGGGCCTTGGTTAGTCGGGAGGAGGGGAGTTTAATGTATTTAGAAGGCAAGAAGAAAAGAGGGGTGGTATTGCTCCTAGCCTGGGTATTATTAATGAGTTTAATGATTGTTTACAAACCTGTGGTTTGGAGATTCTATTTGGAAAAGACTTAACATAATTTTAATTAATGGGGCTTGGCTAGAGTTATTTGATCAATTGAAGGTAACACACTTGCCCAAATTTGTCTCTGATCACTTACCTTTCCGTGTGGCTCTGAATAATTCCATGTGTAGGGGCGTGCAGAAAAATCGAAACCGAATCGAAACGACCAAAAATCGAGACAACCGAACCGAAGTAAGTTCGGTTCGGTTTTTATTTTTTTAAAATTTTGGTTTCTCGATTTTTAACCACGGTTTAACCGAAAAAACCCTAAAAATCAAAAATATTTAGTTTTTTGGTTTTATTCGATTTTCGATTTTCGGTTAACCGAGAAAACCAATGTTCTTTAATTAATAATATAAAAAATTATTATTTAAAAATTATTATTTTAGTCAATTTTCTCTCTCAAATAGTAAGTCACTCTCTCTCTCTCTCTCTCTCCCCCCCTCAATTTTCATTTCATGGGTTTTGGTTCTCGGTTTTTTCGGTTGTTTGGTTTCTCAATTTTTTCAGTTTTCTTGGTTTTTTTTTTCATTTTTTAACTTGGATTGGTTTTTTTCGGTTTTTTTTGGTTAAAACCGAAACCAAACCGAAGGTTCTAAACCTTCAAAAACCCGATTGCTTCGGTTAACCGAACCAAAAAAAACCGAATCGGCCTTTTTTACCGAATGCACACCCCTATCCATGTGGCATGGGGCATATCATTTTAGTTTTTTGCACACTTAGGTTACTTATAGCAAGTTCATGGCAGTCGTAAAGGATGCATGGGCTAAGGCGATGTCAGCTGTGGAGATGATTAAGCTTAAATTGAAATTACCCAATACTGCTAAGGCCTTATCCATTTGGAATAAAACATAGTTTGGCAATATCTTTGATTCAGTCCACCTTTCTAAGGAATTGGTGTCTCAGTGTAAGAAGGCATATGATGAGTTGCCTACCCCAGACACTTGGCTCACTTATAGGTTGCTAAAGAAAACCTTACCACCTCCTTAATTAGAGATGAGGAAATTTTGGAGATAGAAAGTTGCTTGCTCTTAGCTGGTTTTGGGGGAAAGAAGCACTAAATACTTTCGTAGTTTGGTGAAAGGAAAAAGAGCTTTGAATTATACCAATAGCTTCACTGTGGATAGGAGGACCTTGACAGAAGTATATGATATCTTGGACTCAGCTACGGTATTTGTCTCACACCTAATAACTGCACAAGAGGTGACATAGGATGAGGATTTCTCTCATATTCCAAAACTTATCACTGAGGAAATAAATAACAAATTATGTACTTGTCTAGATATTTCTGAGTTACGGAGGTGGTTTTTTCCATGAGGCTTGATGCCACTACTGGCCCTGATCGATTAACTGGGTTGTTTTATCGATAGTGTAGGGACAACATTTAATGGGATCTTCTTGAAGCTATTAAGGAATTCGTTTTGGAAAGAAGCCTTCCTACATCTATTACTACCACCACTCTAATATTGTTGCCTAAGAAGCTCAACCCCCAAACCTAGGCTGATTTTAGACCTCCAGACTTGTGTAATGAGGTTAATAAGATCTTCACTAAGTTGCTCTATAAAAGGTTAGGTCTTCTGCAGCCTACGCTTACATCTCCAGCTCAATCTGGTTTTGTTCTTGGGAGAAAAATAGCAAACAATATGTTGTTGAATCAAGAAATAGTCCATTTAGAGCATAACAAAAAATGGTGACAAAGCTATATTATACTTTATCCTTACGGTATTTTGTTTCTCTAAACAGTGGGTATATCTCATTGTCAACTATACATCACCATCCTTATTTACAGTTGTGGTGAATAAGGTTATGTCTAAATCCTTTTTCTTTTCCAGGGGATTAAGGTAAGAGGGACCCCTTTCTCCTGTCCTCTTTATTATTGCTACTGAATAGCTATCCAAAAAGTTGGATTTCTTTGCTTCTGCTCTTCCAGATGCTCAATTTGGTAAAATTACTCCATTAAAAGTCTCACATCTGGCATAGAAAGATGATATTGTGGTTTTCACCATGTCCACACCATCTATATAATTGGCTATGATGGGTATCTTTCGCAAATATGAGGAGGTGTTTGGACAGTTATTGAGTTGCTCCAAGAGCTACTTTGTGGTTAGGGATCATTACCCTCCTAAAACGAACTCACTAATTAAGGGTATTACCATCTTTCATCACACTTCACTGCCTTTCACTTACATTGGTGCTCCTTTATTCACTGGGTAGTGTAAGGCTATATAGTTTCATGGCATCATTGAGTCTATTAGGGCTAAAATCAGTGGATGGGAAACCTTATTGCTATCTTATGGTGGCCGACTTGTTCTCATTAGAAATATGTTGATTACTATCCTTATATATCTTTTACAGGTCCTCTACCCTCCTAATAAGATCTTTGACATTATTGCTAAGATTTTTAATAAATTCTTTTGGGGGACTCTGGGAACACTAAATCTATTCATTAGTGTTCTTGGGCCAAGATAACTAGATTGATTTGAGGAAGGTTGAATATTAGAGACCTCAAGGACGTGGCTCTGGATTTTTCTTGAAAATTATGGTGGAAGTTTTGAGTGCGGATATCTTTCTGTGCTAAATATTTGAAAATGAAATATGTCAGGAAATTTCATCCTTCTTTGATCAAACCTCAACTAAGAAACTCCCCTACTTGGAAGAGGTTGTGCAAGATCAACAATGTAGTGGAGCAATATACATATTAGCAAGCGGGAGTTCGGAAATATATCCTTCTCGTTTGATAATTGGCTCCAGGAAGGGAATCTGTGCTGCCTTAGCTTAGACACTTTCCTAATCCTAAACAGTTGGTACATGAGGTATTAGACAATGGCACATGGGGCTTTCAGAAACTGAGAGAGCTGGTTGGGGTGGCCCTTACTCACAAGATAGTCCACATTCCTATGGCGGAGGGAGATCAAAGGATATGGGACCTATCCTCAATACATCCATTCTCCGCAACTTCTGCCTAGAATCATATTGTGCAAAAACATAATATGCTTTCTTATTTCAGCATTTTTTGGGGTGCTTATATTACTCCTACTATATCTATCTTCATGTGGAGGTTGCTCAAGAACTGGGTGTTAGTAGATATCAGATTGCAGTAGAAGGGTATTTAGTTGGTATCCAAATACCACTATTATGTTGCACCAAATGCCGAATATGTCTCTCATCTTCATGGGCAATTGAGTAGACATGTATAGGCTCACTTTTTTTTTCTTTCAATTGTTTGGACTACACTTTCCACTAGTGCATTTTGTGTTGGATATGCTCGTTTTGGAAAGTATCTTGTGGGGGTATATTGATAGTATGCTATTTTTACCTAATTTTAGGCCTCAATTATGCTTATTTTGATTAACTTTGGATCTTAAATTGGTTAAAATTTCACAAAAGTTAATTCTTACTTGACATAGGTGAAAATTGATGAAAATGAGCTAAAAACAGGCCAAAAGATGGTAAAAAGTACAGAGGGATGTCGTACAAGGAAGCTGGAAGGCTAAATTTGGAAATAATCATGTTTATCGCGCAAGGCGTGCTCACGCCTTATGGGTTGAAAATCCTACGCGGGATTGAAAAGGGGAATATTGATATGGCAAGAGTTCGACTTGGAAACAATTCTCTATTTGCCTACAACTCTTAGGATTTGCTAAAGAATTATCCTAGCTCTATTAGGAATTTGGTTTAGGGTTTGAACCATATATATACCCGATGGTATCGTATTATTTAGACATCTTGAATTTTCTATCTTTTGTTCTAGTTATTAGTTTTTCTCTTTAGAATTTTCAGCTTTTATATTTTTATTCTAGTTGTTATTATGGTCATGCATGACTAAACTACTTCATTCAGTCAAGGAGTAATTCAAGCCAACATTTTCTTCAAGGATTGTGAGATCTAATTGATGTGTTTGTCTTTTAATTTTATGCAGTATTTGTGTATTTTCTTATGCTTTTTGGGAAACTCCATCTCTTATTGTTGTTTTGTTAGTTGTGCAATTTCGGCCGGTTGTTCAATTAATTTAACTTCAAAGTTCCAGTTGGTAACATCAAATCCGTAATTGTTTGATTGAATCAACACGAGTGGAAAGTAGTATAATTCGTTATACTACAGAAAATACACAATCTAGTTTCGAGCAACCACGTTTGTAGGTTTGTTGGCTAGGATTTGGGTCTTACTAGTTTTTAATGCTATTAACGGATTAAATCCTATCGTTCGACTAGGGTTATTCGTTAATTAGGGATTATTCATAGCGTTCGCATGTCTAATCCATTATTAAGGAAAGATTAGATTGGACGAGTTCTCTGAAGGCTATAACCAATCTATTGCATAAATTGAAAGCTATTTTTGAATCAATGATCAATCCATGAAAACGTTGTGCGAAGAATTACCCTTGACTGAATCTTTATTCTTATAGATTTCTTTTTATTTCTTTCTTGCTTTTGTTAACCTATCATTCAAAACCCCCCTTGTTTTATTTTCTTTTTGACGCTTGGTTATCCTTGAAAGTAGTCGATGTTATTCCCTATGGGATCGACCCTTCTCACCCTATCTACAAATTAATTTTGTAGTTAAAGGAGTAGGATTTATTTTTGACGGATTTGACAACCATCACATATATCACCATATTAGGACATTGATCTTGGTTTTGGGAATATATGGATTACGTGGATTTCTTGTGTGCTATTCACCCCCTCAACAAACAAGAAAGTTGTGCATGGGATATTTTGCATGCTGTTCTTCGCATTCAGAAGCTCTTGGGCAGGCTCCATTTTTGGCTCACTTACAAATGTCAGGAATGCAATGTTTTGGCAAATGGACCAGCTAATTGGGCATGTACACACCGAGAAAACAAAGACTTTGGTGCTATAAATACAAGACTCTTTAAGCCCATAGTTCCCATGTGGGATGGTGATTATTCACCTTCCCACAACGCTTCATTTTAGTCATGAAAACTAGCTCAATTAACTTACTTGTACTACTAATTTTTCATTCACCCAAAATTGATTTTGAGAAAGTAAATGCACTTTTCATATCTAATTGTGATGTAGAATTCAAAAATTCAATTTATTTTCACACCTAATAAATTGAGTTTATTTAAATTATTGGTCGAAGTTGATGAATACTTACCAACTTCATAAAGTTAGTTTCTAACAAAAGATAATAAAGAAAACAAAAAAAAATTAAAAATGACACTTTTTGTTGAAATTTTGATTGACCATCCTTGGAAAAATAGCTCATAAATAGAGATTAATTGATTTTTCCTTCCAAAGCTTCCCTTTAACAAAAGTAATATCAGTGATAAAAAAACATTGTTGACAATCATTACAAGAAAATGAGTGAACAGATGAAAATATAATCAGTGATAGTGAGAAAATTATTACAAATTGAATATATTTAGGGACAAAAAAAATTATTCTGCCACAAGGCTTATTTAGGCAATATCAATAGTGATACACTTATGGTGAAATTTTAGTTGCAATATAATTTTATCACAAAATCAAAGTGACAATATTTTAGTCACCAAATTTGTCGCCATATGGGTGTTAGTAGTTGTTTATGGTAAAATCCTTAATCTTGATAGTGTTGCAAAGCTCCAGAAAGTTACCTAGATGTTGATGAGGGTCTTCGTTGGGTAAGCCATAGAATTGAGCATTGTTGGTCACCATGTTCAACAAGGATGGCTTAATCTCAAAGTTGTTCGCCTCAATGCGCGGTCTTTGTATCCCCATTCTAGGTCCTTCAGCTTGGGGTGCAATGAAGTCACGTAGTGTTCTTGCATCCACTTGACCAACCGGTGGGGCACTCTGATTGTTGCCACCATTAGCTCTATTGTTCTGATTGTCTACCATTAGATATTCTTTCTCTTCTCTCCTTATTTCTCCTTTTATTGGCTTTTTTGATTTTGAGGTCAAGAAGCACTAGTTCGACTCGTGAAGTTGCACACCTCGTGATCATACACCAAAAGAACTTACAAAATAAAGGAGAAAAATTCAGCAACAATAAAAATAAAGTAAATAGAAATAAATTTAGTCTAAATAAATACGCTAATATCACAGTCAAATGTTCCAATCCCCGGCAACGGTGCCAAAAACTTGTTGGGGCTATGCAAGTGCACGCAGTCATACAAGTAATATAAGGTGAGTAGAGTGCCGAATTCTACAGGGATTATGATTTGACCTATCAAAGGGACTTGTTTTGTTTAGCTAAATTAATTGATTGTGGAATGGGTTTCTTTTCCTAAATAAAAGCTAATATTAAGCTAAAGGCTACTCGCAATCAAAATTATAACAATTACTCAATAAGATTAAATTCAAGTGCAAGGCGGTTTCATTAACATAATTCTCTATTCCAATCCAATCCCTAAATTAAATGGTTTCGTGATTGAGTGAAGGCAGGAACAAATATATCTATAATCTCTCTCGATCATATTAACTCATACAATCCTCCTAAAACTAACCAATTCTCATTCAATAAACTTTAGAAAATATTTGTATAAATTTTAATCACCGCCTTTGGGCTCAATCAATATTAAATTCATTCTCATGCAACTTTAATATCAATTGATCTCGTCTAACTAGAGCATCAATCGTGAATCGTCTCTCGACCTCATCAACGATTCTCAAATTCAATAATTAGGGGCAATCAAACCCTAACCAAGCATTAAATCTTTAAACAAGATTCACACAAAAATATCCGAAATCACATTCATATCCGTGGGACTTTATGGAATAGATTAAAGGAAAACTACACCATCCTTAAACTTAGTATTTGAATTAGTTCATAATGAATCACAAAAAAAAAAAGGAACGAAATCTTAAAAAGAATCCACAAAGAAGAAGAAATAAACTTATTCGATGAAGAATTCAAATGTAAACTTTCCTCCAAAGGTCGTTCTTCCTTCGCCTCTTGACTCCTTCCTTCTTCCGTCTTCAATAATCCCAAAACTAGATGAAAAGTAGATGAAAATTGAAAGAGTGATTTTATAATCTCCAAAAACCTAGGTAAAAACGTGATAATGCATTTCGTGATTGTATCTGGACTTAAAAGGGGCAGAAAATCACCTAGAAACCCCTTCCTAATCAGATTCCTAATCAAACAAGGAAAGTTTTTAATTGCTGTCGCGAACTTTGAGTACGTACCCAAAATATTTTGGCTACATACTCAAACTTACAAATTCGCTTATCTCTCTGATGACTGAAACTGGGTGCATACTCGAAATATCTTGCGTATGTACTCATTCATACAGACTCGTTTCTTCTCTAAATGGCTTGAATTGGGTTGATACTCAAAATATCTTGTGTAAATACCCAACTCTTGACGTCAAATTTTCGTGCCCTTGATAGTATTTTCCCTTCTAAACTACAAAACAACGGTTTAACTCAAATTTACGCATAACAAGGCTCGAATAGAGAAAAATACATGATAAGTCTGACAAAATAATTATAAAAATCAAGTAGAATTATGGACTTATCTAGAATAAATGTGATTGCAGAACACATTTAATTCTAGTTCAACATGTATATATGGTTCTTGTCATCCAAATTAGGAAACAACAAACACAACTAATATTAGAATTAAGATAAATAAAGAACCAATCCATATACTTATCATTTTCAAGAACTAGAAAGCATAGATTTAGTTTTAACCAATGGTGGATGTTAGTTCAGTAATTATTCATATAATGGAATCACTAGCAAACGCCAACTTGCCTTGAAGAAATATTTCTCCTCAGGGTAAGAGAGCATAGAAATTCTCTTTCCAGCCGCACAACAATGTGTGAATTTCACTTCAAAAACTGATCAACTTTTTTAATGGTGTATGCAAGTGTTTTGTTCTATGACACTCGAATTCGAACTAGAAGTACCAGCTTTGAATAATGATACCAAAACAAAATAGAGGATTATGAAATATGATATTCACTCACTAAAATCTATAGTGTACACTTAGAGAATTGAAATTGTCACAGAGATCTATTTATAAAGATAATCATGTTAGTGTACTCACTAAGGTTAATCTTTCTTGTGCAAATTTTCTAACAAGAAAATTAAAGAGGGCACTTATCCCCTAGAGTTGTTCCACTAAAATGAACATAGATATCTAAACATGAGGCACTAAATAGTTCGCTCTATTATGTTTCTCATCATTCGCGCTATACAATAGTACAAATTATATCATACTAGTCAAAGCATTAAATTTATTTTATGCATCTTTTGATGAAGCGGAGCGATGTTATATACTAAAATTGATAATATCTTGTTCATTTGAACATTTTTAAAAACAAAAACTAGATTTACAAGTTAAAATACTTCGCAGCTAAATGAGCTTGATTTGAGGGAAGAATCAATTGTCTAGATTTACATTGGGGCAAAATAAATTGTCTTATTTACTAAGATAGTATTTTGATTGTTTCCTATATCTTAAAATATGTGTGCCTCCAAATGGATTATCTAATGCTGTGATCTCACGAAGGCAATGAGTAGTATTTAGAAATATTAGAAACTATGTCTTGTAGTGTAAATTTCCTTAGGGGGAGGTTGGGGAATCTCATTTGTGTATGTCAAGTCAAGAGGAATATTGAATTATATGTGTTGTAAGATCCTTTAGGTGTTACTCAACTTTCTAGTAATTATGTATTTCATTAACTCATAATCGCTATGAATATTGAAAGCAACTTTTAAGTCAGTGGGAGTGTCTCCTATAAAGACTTTCAAAGTCCCTATTGAAGGAAAGACATGTGTGGTTCCACATTGTCGACCCAAGATTGAGTGGAAATCCTTCAAGAGTTTTAGAGTCAATTTGGAACTTGCAACTTCACTTAATAAATTAGTGGAAAGTTGCTATGGGATAAAGATGATTCAAATAGCTAAGAACTGGTATAAAAGCCAATTGATCTTATATCTAAATGCAAGACCACAAGAAACATGTGGTTTCTAAATGTCAAGTACAAAGTAAATGGTTTCATCAACAAGTCCAATCTCATTGGATAGCGAAAGGAAGTTGCTCTCCCTAAGTTGATCAACAAGTATAAACTCATGAGACATACCTCTGTTCGTTAATATACTGCAAACTGTTACCACTTTTGTCTGAGTTTGACTTAGATGAGATATATATCATGTATTGATGAGGAGATCAATGTGGATCATCAAATGAATTCACAAAATTTGGCAAAAGCACAAGGATTGCTTAGTGATGGTTGATTAGCAAATTGTCGTATATGGAAAGGTATTATCAACTTTATCGAGGTATCACTTTGACAGGCTTAGTGATGGTTGATTAACATCACATAATATATATGTCAAAGTGAGTTAAAGAATTGTTTCTACCCATGTATAGGGTAATAATGTGATAGTTATAACTAACATGAATATGTCACCATTTAGATATGGTTGTCCTTTTATTATGGATGGACATGTGAGATATATATTTTGTATTAAAGTACTAAGAGTTATAAGATACTCTAAAGTTTTCTATTACCCTTGTGTATGCATCATACTAACCCTTTCGGCATTTCATGATCAATATTATGTTCTTAGTTAGAAAAATGCCTTAAAGATAAGAAGAAAAGAAATACTAGTTATTATAGTTTATGAAAGCATTGTAGAAATTTGGATGTGCACTTTGTGTGCACTCAACTAGTCCTGTGCTCAAGAATTATGATGGTTAGTACAAGAAGTTATCCCTAATGCAAATATTTTGATGCAGTCAAGTGGACAATTAAGTACTTAAATGAATTGTCAAAGAATATTAGAGGCTATCTAGTTAGACATGTATTAAGTTGCACACCATTGAAACTATTGTTTCTCTATGATGATAAAGTCATTGTCAAGTGTACTTTGAGCGCCGGTTATTGTTGGGGCGTGAAGTATATCAAACTAAATAATGCTAGTATTGTGCATTAATAAGTTATTCTCATGCATATTTTACAAGCATCATTGTAGCTCAACCCTCTCAATTAGCTTTTTTTGTATGGAGATATGCTACAAGAGTATATTTATGGTGATTGCTGATATATTATCATCATATGGATGATATTGGATTTGAGATGTGAATGTCACAAGGCTTAGGTTGGCCCACTTACACGGGCAACCGCCCTGGCGCTTTGGTAGAGACCAGGATGAGAATTTAAAATCATATCATACAAGTATATTTTGTGAATGATTGCAATCACTCTAGGAGCAATGGAGTAGGTCATGTATTTAATTTTTATAGTTGGCTTAGCCTAGGGTTAGATATGAGATTTGTTTGATTGATTATGATGTATGTCCAAACTTCGTAAAAGTCTGTTTATAGCCAAACGTTCAACTACTAGAAGGCATTTTGTGTAGTGTTTAGCTAGTAGTGCGCTTGCCAAGCACTTTGATAGCGATGATACCAAGATTTGTTAGATGTTTAGGGTGTGACATACCAAAATTAAGTGGGAGCTTTATCATAGCGTGTATGCATCTTACATGTGCTTAATGACGACCTCCTAAGTGGGAGCTCAGAGAAGCTTGATGTCCTTGCTTCATCACCATGTGAGTCCATATTGTTTTTCATTTACCGTTTGGGACTCTAGGCCATGTCAAGAGATGTAAGTTTCATGACTCTACTATAGTATTATCCAATAAAAATGGATGATTGGATCTATCAGAGCATGTCTAGGAAAGCTATCAAGCCCCAACAAATTGGCATGAGAGGTCGAGGAAGAACTCAGTGGTTAATGCATTTGTGTTTAATAATTCATTGTCTGGACAATTAAGTTTTAATTAGTCATGAACATAGATACATAGTTGAAAACTCAAGCATGATCTACTTCTATATTGAGCGTTTAGAGATGCGTGATCTAGTGTGACAACTTAGTTTGGGATACATAGTGAGATTTTAGAGCTGTAGAGTTTTGTTAGTTTAGTGGTAACTTAATATAACTCTTTTTTTCCTTCTCACGTGGTCGCGCACTGTATTCCATGTATAATAGAAATGATGTGATATTGAGAAGCTATATCAGAATGAGTTTTTAGGAGATCGAATCACATATGAATGAGTCGGAGATGAAACAAATTGGGATAAGTCCCAAGTATTTGAGTGCATCCATATTTGTTATGGATGGGCACTGTCAATATGGATTGCCACCATTGATGTGATCAACCCAATAAATATGGATTGCTACAATCCTAAGTTAAGTGGGAGTAGAATTCCTAAGTGGAATAGGACTCTTCAACTTCGGGATGCCTATAAATTGCAGGCTTCTCTCAAAGAGTTTGACACACAATTCCATGGAATTTATTCTCCCTCCAATCTCTATTTTTTTATTCTCTAGAAAAATATATTTTTTACCATTTCTTTCATGGAGTATCACCATTAGTTCTTCAAGGGTTTGAGGTGTGTAATAGATGTGTATTGCTCTGGTAGTAATCCACCAAGGTGAGTAAGATGTGTTTGTAATTCAATCACTGTGATAAATTCCAACAGCCATCAAAGACACCAACCAGTTATAAAAGGACCCTGATGATATATATATATATATATATATATAAAAGAGTATAGATAATAGTATAGAAGTATAGATATAGATAATACAATCTTCAAGTCCCAAACTTGAAAATTACAAATGCATCACACTTTGTTCATATTCCTCCTAAACAATGAAGATGCCAAGGTATTTCGTGAACTTTCCGTCATACCCTCATCCTTGAATTGGTGAAATTTATTTTCAATAAATATACTTTGAAATATATTCTTTATAAAGGGGCCTAGATGTAACCCTCTAGTAACATTTGGAAAGACGACAAAAACGTAAATGGCACGATTCAAACTTGCATGGGTAGGAGCATACATGCTTTTGAAACATGCTTAATATACAATCCACCTTTGTTGATAATGTGTATAATTTGCTATATTTGATGTCCTATTTTCACTCCTTTTGGTTGGTTTTGTATGCTTAATTTACGTTTTGATTGATTTCGAATAAAAATGGTGAAAAAAGCTAGAAAGGAGGCCAATTGAAGTAAATTTATGGATAGACTTTTGCAAAAGAAAGTAAGAAGAAGCAAAGAAGTTGATCGTGGGAGATATTCCCCCAGGCTCAAGAAATATGCATGAAACAGGAGTACTCATTGGATTTGGCGTGCCCATGCCTTATACAAGGTGCAAACCTAGAAAAATACATCAAAGCTTGAGTGCTCCTTCGATATGGCGTGTCCACGCCTCTAAACATGAGCATGCCCAAATTTGGCTATTATATTTTCCTTTTTACCATAAATCTTGTCAAGCAAGTTTCCTACTCCTTTTAGAACTTTATTTTAGGGTTAGAGACTCCTATATATAGAGGCGTTAGCCTCAATTGTCAGTCATCTTCATCTTTAGTTTTAGTTTTAAATTTACAACACCTTTATTATTTTCTTTTAGGTTTTATCCATGGTCCTTCTTGGCTAAACTCCTTTTATTAGTCAATGGTTAATTGAAGTTCACGTTCTTCGCATGGATTGTGAGATCTAAATGATCTTATTTGTGCCTTTATTTTAATATGCTGTTTCGAGAAAACCCCATCTCTTAATCCTATTTTATTATTTGTGCAGTGCAGGCCTATTGTTCAATTGATAAAAGTGCATATATCTAGTTGGTAAGATTAAATCTATAATTGCTTAAATGAACCAACACAAGTGAAAATTTGCATAATCTGATTGGGTTGAAGCTTTTGAGTTATGTTATGGAAAATATATAATTTAGTTTAAAGGATCATGCATTGTTGGTTCTTGGCTAGAATCGAGTCTTTTTAATTATTAATGTTGTTGATGAATCATACATGTATCTAGTAATCGTTCATTGGATAGGCATTCAAACGACCGAGAGATTTTTTGACGTTTTGATTTAGTCGTTTAAATTGGTACGTTAAATCATACATCACAATTAACCCCTTTTTCTTTCATAATTTTTGACCAGGCCATGGAAATAAAATGACATTGTGGTTTGTTACAGAAGTCAAAGAGCTACTAAGATTTGTAGCTTGGACATCTATTTATGAAAACCAGTAACGCCCGGCCTTTAGCGTAAATAGTGCCTAGGATTAACTCATTTATGTCAATTTTCCTTGAAAAAGTTTGTCTAAGTGATCGTAAGTATTCCGGTGAGTGCGTGAAACAGACTACCACATATCCACCTCTAAAAAGCACAAATTCACATCTATGGATACTCCTATTTAAGGTAACTAACTGATGATAATTAATTTATTAAGAAGACATACGTTTATTTTTTGCCAATTTAGCCTTATGTAATAGCCAGATAGTAATATCAGGATACACCAGGTAAGAGTATAGAATAATTTCACTTTATCTAGTGAACCATATTATTACAACAAAGTAGCATACAAAGGTCACCACTTATTCTCCCATTATTTGTCTATTGAGACTTATCTCATTATTATAGTACAAGAAAAGAAGAAGAAAAAGAGAAATGAAGTGGGACAAAGTAGATTAATTATTCATTAATTGTGGATATGTCGGTAGCTAGGTCCGTACTTCCCCCTTGAGAGGTTAATGTAATTTTTGAAATTGGTGGATAGAGATGTGGCTTGAATTGGGTTCCGATACCCGCAAATCAGTTTCTAGAAGACCGTCACCCGGACACGGGGGACGTGGATGTGGATGAGGAGGTCATGGACGTGGTGGATGTGGACAAAGAGGACGTGGATGAGGAGGTCGTGGCCGGAAGTGAATATCACTAATTATATATTTTTTGGTGTCAACATCCTCATCTCTTGGGCGAACAACATATTTTCCACCTTCATCAATAATAATTTTTGTTGGCATGTCATTGTCTCTTGTCTCATCAACATTCAAGCTGGTGTGCATTACTTTTGTATATAGTGACCATCAAGCTCAAAGATAAAATTGCCATCGATACAAACATAACTCGAAAAGCCGTTGGCACAGCTTGAACTAATAAAATTTACTAAGAGAAGAGTAAGAGGCAATGCATTTCGGTGTTAGTCTAAGATACTTAAATAGGGAGAATTAGTGTAGGAATTTGATTAGCTAACAATGAAATAAATGAAAAAAAAACTAATAGATGATTTATGATACCATATTCTTGTCCTACATCAAAAGGAGTCTAGGGACTTGGTAAGATTCTAAGTTCCAATCCCTCCCTCACCTTGCGAGGCGTCTTTTCATCAAAGGACAAAACTCCCTATCTCAAGGTGTAGAACAATACCTCGTAGGGTCGGACCTCCGTGTTCAGCGATGGATTTTGGCATCATCAAATGGCGCCGCTTCTGGGGATGATGTCTCTATGCCTCTTCCCAAGTCCCTCGTTTGGGGGGCTTATGATGATACATTATTCTTATCCCACATTGGAAGGAGTTTAGGGACTTGGCAAACTTATAAGCTCCAATCCCTTCAAAACCTTGCGAGACGCTTGTTTTTATTAAATGACAAAACTTCACTGTCTTAATATGAGGGACGATACTTTATAGGGTTGGACCTTCATGTTCGGCTATAGATTTGGACATCATCCACGAGGATATGGTTCAATGAAAATATGGATAGTAGTTTTCGTGGCTGATACCATGATTTATAGCAAGGTATACGTACATATACTAAAAGTCGCATTACCTTTTAATCGTTAGGCATGCTAATTAATTCGATTTGGACTATGTATACACACCATTGTATTAATAGCACAACAACCAAGTGGCTAGTTGTGCATTTATTTGTTGTTTAATAATAGGGTTAATTTCACTTCATACCCCTGTATAATAAGTTTTTACCAACTACCTCCCTGTATCGAAAAAAACACCCTAATGTTCAAGAAAACGATTTATGCATTTCACATCTTTATGATAAATTATAATTCAATATATTCCTCCCCACCATTATATGTTATAAATTCGAACCAAAATTTTATTCTGCTTATTTTTGTTAAATAAAGTAACTTTTAATTAAATTTAAGTAATTAAAAGCTAGTTGTATAAAAATATAAAAAAAAACCCCTTAAAAGTTCTTAATTCTATTAAGATATTACTTTATTTCTTTTTCTTTCTAATTTTTAGTTTACTTTCACAATAAATAGTTAGAAATTGAAGATTAAATGATTCAACACACTTGAACTATGCATTTGTATAAAAAAGTTATAACTATCAACCAACCCCTCCCCCCAAACGACTGCAATTTGTTAATGAGTAGACCAAGGATGTCAAGATTTTGAGTTATATGGGACTAAATGTAAATTTATCCTAAAGCGTTCTACTAAATGTGTCAAGACCCCAAACTCTAAGAGTAAATGTGGAACTTTCTCTCATGTGGCTAGAAAAACTACTGGCAACATCAGTAAGTTTGCCTTATTTCAATAGGGGACAACATACATCATAAAAATTAGCATTATCTGAATAATTTCTTTTTTGTAATACAATCAATTTGGGACACCCTATAGATGTCAATCGGAATGCCACACATGCAAACACACTCACCCCAAAGGGAAAGGGGACAAGAGCATTCAAACTCAAAAACTCAATGGTTCAGGTTTGAACCCCTACCACTGAGCTATTGAACGAATAAATTTTGATTCATTAGACATAGTCGGATTAAATATATCCAAGGGCATAAATTTTGGGACCAAAATGTATTAGCGCATCTATCAAACAACTATCTATATCATTTATGCATTGGTTAATAATATCTTATTAGTTGTTAAAACTTACAAATTCCTTTTTAGATACATTGAAATTATAGAGTTAAATTTTAAAAGGATTTATTGCAATTTTGGTCCCATAAGTATGCCTTTGTCCAATTTTGGTCCTATTCATTGGAATGTTCTCAATTTTGGTCCCATTCGTTTCAAATTTTTACAATTTTGGGACTTTTCTGAAATTTCGTCTAATCTTTAATAATGAAAGCATGCGCGCGTCACATGGCCGTTAAGTTTTCAATGTACGTGGCCGTTAAATATTAGACGGAATTTCAGAAAAAATCCCAAAATTGTGAAAATTTGAAACTTATGGGACTAAAATTGAGAAAATTAAAACGAACTGGACCAAAATTAGACAAAAGGCATACACTTATGGGACCAAAATTGCAATTAAGCCATTTAGAAACTTCAATCAAAAGACATTGCACATTAAAGTACATCAAAGGTTTGAAAAGGAAATAGTTATGGTATGATCTTTAGATTTGTCAAGTCCAATTATTTATAGGGCTAATTGCACGTCGACCGTTAAATATAACGTCTCACGCTCACACATCAAGTTAATTGTTGAATGCCAAATTTACCCTTTTGTTGATTTTAATCAACTTGACTCCTTAACTTTTTAAGTCTCATAATTGGCCCCATTCTATCTACTTAGAACCCCCAAAAGCTATGTTCTCTCTCAATTGTCCTATAAAATTTTTACCTTCTACTCAATTACATTTCCTTATTCCCTCAACCAGGTTCTCAGAGTTTAAAAATGTTGCAACTCAACTCCCATTCAAATAATATCACTCCTAGCCATAAGCTATTATTGTCTATATTATAAACACTTTGTCAGGGTATGAATTTTGCGGTATTATAGTGTGTGTTTATATAAATTTATACATATATGAGAGTTTTTTATTTTTATACATGTATATATAATTTAATAAACTTATATTTTAGAACATAAATAAACCTACATATCTAAAAAGGTAAATACATTGCAGGTATATGTGTATATATATGTACATAATCATACATATATGAGAATATTTTTATACTTTTATACACACACACACACACACACACATATATATATATATATATGTAAATTAACAAACCTATATTTTTTTAATTAAATATATTTAAATTTTATAAATGAAACATTAAGAAAATAAATTTTAGTATTTATTAGATATTATTTTAGCCTTTATATATATATTTATTATTTTTTATATATAAATTAATGCATATACATATTTATACATGTGCAAGAATTTTTTTTTTTAATTTTATACATGCTTGAATAATTTAATAAACTTATATTTATACATTTTTGTATATATTACATATTATTCAAACCCCTACACATATATTTTTATTTTTATACATTAATTAATACATATTCATATATTAATATTATATTTTAAAGTTCAAATGAATATTTATTTGCAAGTATTTATACTACTATAGAGGTAAACCCCTACAAATTTGCATAGACCAACACCAAAGGCAAAATTGTCTTATATTCAAATGGCCACCCCCAACAGTTACCTCCAAATTGGTTAACATCCACATCAGCAATTGCAAATGATTTCAGTAAAGAAGGGGTGTAGGCGCAACATTTGAAAAATGCGAGGAGTCATGTGATACCCTGACCCTTTTAAGAGGCACATTATTATTATTATTATTTTAATTAATAATAATAATAATAATAATAATTTGGATATATATTTATATAACCCTAGTTAGTTAAATGTCATTTTTGCCTTAATAAATTTCATTAATGCTAAGATTGTATAAGATTTGGATAAGATTGCACATAAAAAGATAGTTAATTCTAGGATAATTTTCCAAACATTAGACTTGTAAAAATATTTCTAGATACATACACACTTGGATGAACCATATGAATTAGGGTATGATTCAAAACAACTAGGAGAACACTTAAGCACAAGTAGAATAACACTTAAGCTCTTGAGTTGGATGAATGCATTAATTACAATACCAAGGTGTAGAGAAAACATTAATTATAAATTGACCTTAATAATAAATAATTCTATTTCACATACTAAAACCTATAAATAGGAGAGTTTGTCTTCCATTCTCCACACACCACACGCAACACAAACACACAAACCTCACGGCACACACACACTACACCCACTACTAGACAAAAAGCTTTTAGCCACGGATTTTAGCCACGGATTTGGCAAAAAATCCGCGGCCAAGGGAATTAGCCACGGATTTTTTCCGTGGCTAAAAGTGGCGTGGCTAACCAGGGCCACGGCTTGTTAACCACGGCTTAGCCACGGTCAAACCGTGGCTCTTAGCCACGGGCGAGCCGTGGCCAACGTTGGCCACCCAAACATCGCACGGGGCCTGGCCGTGGCCCTTAGCCACGGCTCTGCGGTGGCCAAGCCGTGGCCCTTAGCCACGGCTCTGCCGTGGCTAATCCGTGGCTAATTCGGCCAGAAATCTGTAAATTTGATTTTTTTTCGTTCCGAACCAGCCTGCAATCAAAAAACCGAAACATTCCAATTTACCCAATCAAGACGACGATCACGGATTGTCCAATACCAAATGCATCATCAAATTATACACTAAAATAACGATCACGGATCGTCCAACACCAAATGCATCATCAAATAGAAACCAAAATAACGATCACGGATCATCCAACAAACACCAAATATTTCGTTGACTAAAACGTAGAAAGATTCAAATATTGCTAAGTTAGAGAGTACAAGTTATTAAAATATCAAGACGTGTCAATGTCTAAAAAGGTCCAACATCATCATCATCATTATCATTGTGCTCGTCATCACGTATGTAATTTGAAGGAGTGTGTCTAGAGGTGGATCGCTGTCCTCCCGATGAAGTCCTACGAGAACCCCTCTGTTGGGAGGGGGTGGACTGTACATGTACATGGGGTGAACCAGCTGACGGGTGTGGCTGATTAGGTGAAGAGGCGACTGCTCCTTGGGTCAAAAGTTGAATGCTCTGAAGCACGACATTGAGGGTCTGCTTCACCTCAGTTAATTCAGATGATTGTTTCTCCTCGAACCTGTCGAACCTTCGCCTCAACTCAATCGTACCCGGATCCTCCCATTTCGGAGGATAAGTCTGGGAGCTCGAACTTCCCGTACTAGGTGATCCACCTGGCACGCCGTACCACCGACCCTTATTCGGTTTAGCCACAGTCTCCTTCCACACCTATAAATCCGTGAATATAATTAGATTTAGTCATAATATATCATTAATATGTATCTATATATTATATTAAAATATAAAAAAAATAAAAGTTATTTTGACTTACATCGAGCTTGGATGGTCGAGATAAGGGGGTGCCATCAGCAGATTGAGGAGGCGGTTGGGAATTAATTTCTTCCCACTTCTCCTTAAATGCGTTCTACGAGTTTTGAGGTTGAAACATTAGTTGATATGTCAAAAAAACCAATTTTAAAATTGAAAAATAATGAATACTCACTAATGAATGCTCCGCCCTCTGATCAGCCCATTTCATTTCCCCATTCTCATCTTTATAAGAGTAAAGATGTAGGAATGACTGATCCACGATGGGACTATACCCCAATTGAGCTTCCTGTGATAAGACATGTAATATTTTAATACCATATAACACAATAATCACCCGTAAATCATCATTTTGAAGTACTTATGAAATACATATACTAACCAGCTCGTCATTATAAGTTAGGTGAGATTTGGAACCACCTTTCTGGCCGGTCATTCCCCTTCCACAAGAATCGGATGCCCGATTAGCTTTGTTCACTGCGCTCTTTTTAAGAAACTTGGGCAACCCCCATTTTGCTTGCAGCTCTTGCCAAGCGTCATCTCCGATCCACTCCGGCCTCTTATTATTACGACGAGCCTTGTTAAGCCTATTCTTCAGGAGCTCCGATCCCTTATGCTCAAAAGTTTTCCAAATAGCGTCATGTTGGTCAGGTCGCCAATAATATACCCTCTACACAATGAAAAAACAGAGAACTTATAAAATTACGAATGAAAAAAACGTAAAAGAAAATTTGTATATGCATCAAGACTTACTTGGAATTCGCCGAACCACATGTGTCTAGTTTGTATAGGGATCTCCTTCCACCTCTCCCATGGCTCTGTATACCCGTTTGTGAAAATACGGGCGATCGTCCTCATGGTCTCCAAAGCAAGATTGAACCTAATAAATATAACTGTTATTTAAACAACAATCAAAAAGTGAATAATTATAACTTAAAGGCAATACAAAAGCAAACTTACTCATGTCCCCGTGGATAAATAACCATCTTTCCATCAATTCTGTTATTATCGGAAGTCTCCGTCGGCATATCATCAGTAATAGGCTCATCATCGCTAGGGATTGGTGTCTGATGATGAGAGTCGTCATACGGCTCGTCTCGAATGTGAAGGCCCGTCGTAGGGGGCATGTGGAGGCCACGGCGGTTGGAACCTCCTCTACTACTAGTGACCTTGTCCTTTCCTTTTCTAGAACCTGTCATCTGCATTTATAATAAAAACATCAAACAACACAAACCTGTTATATTTATATTAAAAAATTCATAGCAAAAACATCACTTAACATGAGTCTTTTCACATTACATTAAATATTTCAATCAGCCACTAAACAACAATCATAGCAATCACATATATATATATATATATGTTTATAGCAAAGAAAAATCAAACAAAACAAAATATTCATTCATAGTAAATTTTACTCATCATCATCTTCGTCTTCTTCATCTTCATTTTCTTCACCTCCGTCTTCGTCTTCGTCTTCAGCATCATCGTCATACTGAGGCATATTTTCATCATCCTCCTCCTCATCTTCTTCAAACTTAGAGTTTAATTCTTCTGCCTCGACACTTTGACCCAATTCATCAACTAATATATGATCATTAGCCATGTGCTCAGTGTATAATTGATTGACCTCTTCAACAGCACCCGTAGAATCAGCAAGATTACCCGTCGGTTCATTATCGATGACACCATTCACGCAGCCAGATGACTCTTGCAATGGGTCATCAGTATTATCTTGGCTCACAACTCGACTCCGTGGTCTTGTTTTGATAACAAATCGCCACTGCGATTTATCTCTTCTAGTACCGGGGTGAGGGACGTAATACACTTGAGATGCATGTTGCGCAAGGATGAAGGGATCATCTTTCGGGTATCTCTCATTTATTTTTATTTCAACAATATCATACTGGGGGTGTACCTTTATACCCCTATTCGATACCGAATTAAACCAAATACATTTGAACATCACAACCTCTTTTTGAGGCTCACCAGGATACTCTAATTTGATAACTTCCTTGAGCATACCATAAAAGTTTGTACCCCCATCACTTATTGCACAAACGCCAGAATTTGAGGTCTTCGTATGTGGGGTCATATCTTCTGTATGAAACATATATCCATTACAGTAGAACCTATTGAAGGTCTTGACCTTCTTCATTGGACCCCAGGCCAAATCAAGCAAATACTGATTTTCAACATTATTTTTTGGATTATGCGCCTACATATACGAATATTTTCAATCAATATATTATATGAAAGATTTTTTTTTTAAACCACACAGTGTGTGAGACGCAAATATGGCTAAGTATTTATTATGTATAATAAATTACTCACATAGAGTTTAAACCATTCAACAAAATTATTCTCGATGGATTCCTCAATCTCTTGCTCAGTTAGGTGTGGCCAATTGTATCGAACGGCTGATCTATACATCCTACAAAGTATTGGAAATTTGTCAGAGTCATCTTAACAAATTATATATAAATTGTTAAAGATAACACTTACTCAAGTATGGGGACAACTTCTTCACAATTGATGAGTACATGTAATGCAGCTTTGCTCCACTCATCATCAGTCAAATAACGTTCCTTGCATTTTCTTCCTGACTTACCAGCTCGTTTGAATACAGACAAAGTATAATGTCGCTCATTATCAGAACAGACGTCGTCCTCATTACGACGAGGTCTTGTACTTTTGGTGTGGATGTGACTTTCAAAATAATAAGATGAAAAATACGACAACTCTTGGTTTAAGTATGCCTCACATATTGATCCTTCAACTTTTGCTCTGTTCTTCACCATTCCCTTTAAGTTATGTAAGTACCTACAAACGTAAGTTGTTTTAAGTTTTTATAATTGATAGTTTCCATTATTTATTTTAATACATGAAATTTAAAATTCATAATTATTTAAACTACCTCTCGAAAGGATACGTCCACCGGTATTGCACTGGACCACACATCGCAGCTCCAAACGGCAAATGTACAGTCAAGTGCTCCATTGAGTCAAAAAATCCAGGCGGAAAAATGCGTTCCAATTTGCATAAAATAATAGGAATGTTACTATCCAATTGTAATAGATTTGCCGCACTTAACTCTGTTGAGCACATTTCTTTAAAAAATTGACTTATTTCCGTTAAAGGCTTCCAAACATTAGGTGCGAGTGCATTTAGCGCCATTGGGAGCAAACGTTGCATAAAGACGTGACAGTCATGGCTCTTCATACCAAGCAGGTTTGTTCCAGATTGATCAACACAGTTTCCCAAGTTCGATGCATACCCATCAGGCATCTTCAGACATTTAATCCAATCACATAATTCGCGGCGTTGTTCAATGGTTAAAGTGAAAGTGGCATGTGGCTTCAACACTTTACCGTTTGGAAGATACTGTAGATGTAATTCCGGACGCTTGCAATACTCAATGTGCATTACATCCCAAGTTGTGGCGGACAATATTATCCTTCCAATAGGGCAACTCCCAAAATATGCATTGTTTGGTCCAATTGTGGTCCACACCGTAACATGAAATTTTAGAGTGCTTGACGGGCAAATCGGTTACCTTGGGCAAGTGCTGCACGACATCCCAAGTTTTATCACCCGTCATTCGAGAGGGAGCCGCAGATCGCTCTCGTCTTCCTTTCAAAAAGGCATCTTTATTATGCCTAAAAGGATGAGTCTCTGGCAAAAATCTTCTGTGGCAATCAAACCACGTTATTTTTCCACCATGCTTCAATCTAAAAGATTTTGTATGGTGTATACATATTGGACATGCCAGTCTCCCGCACGTCATCCACCCCGACAACATTCCATATGCAGGAAAGTCATTAATTGTCCACATAAGGGCAGCTCTTAAACGAAAAGTTTGTCTAGTCGACACATCGAACGTTTCAACCCCGTCTGACCACAACTCTTTCAACTCGTCAATTAAAGGTTGCAAATACACATCAATTCTGTCCTTTGGATTGCGCGGCCCAGGAATCAAACATGTCAAAAACATATATGGGGCAGTCATGCACATTTTGGGAGGTAAATTATAGGGGGTAATAATAACCGGCCAACAAGAATATGATTTTGAAGTTTGGTTGAAAGGATTAAATCCATCAGCACACAGTCCAAGTCTAATATTTCGCGGTTCAGCGGCAAAGTTTGGGTGTTTCTCATTGAAATGCTTCCACGCTATGCCATCTGATGGATGGCATAACGTATCAGACTTTGCTACATGCTCATGGTGCCACCTCATTTGGTCGGCTGATTTTTCAGAGGCATACAACCTTTTCAAACGTGGGATGAGTGGCATGTAGTGCATTCTTTTGTAAGGAACACGTCTATTGCTCCCCGTACGAGATGGTTTAAACCTAGGATGCTGACAGAATGCACATTCATCCAAGTGACTATGTTCTTTATAAAACAACACACACCCTTGCACGCAGCAATCAATTTTCAGAGATATCAATCCCAATTTTCTCGTTAATTTTTTGGCTTCATAATAATTGTTGGGAACATGATTGTCTATCGGATTTGATGTTTTTATAAGATCAGCCATTCTATCGAAGCATCCGTGTGGCATATTATAATCTGATTTCAATGTCATCATTTGAAGAGTCAGTGATAATTCCGTGTGTGACTCACATCCTGACCATAACGGACGGTTTGCTGCCTCCAACAAATCATAAAATTGTTGAGCTTTGTTATTATGAGGTTGTTCAATAATATGACTCATTCCAGCAGTATTTCGTTCAGAATTTTGCCACGTCCTATTTTTATGACCACAAGTCTGTCCCATAGCATCATAGACCATATTTTCGTAATTTCTTAACCCTTCTGTGATATTGACATGATTGTAAGAACTTGGACCGACACCATCAATATTCCAGTTTTCTAGAGCAATCTCCCCATGTGCAGTCCAATACCAATAATTTGGTTGAAATCCATACTTTAAAAGATCATTTTTTACATTGTTAGCACTCTTGTATTTTCTATTTTCACATATAAAACACGGACACCTAATACAATCGTTGTCAAGTTTGTATTGTGGTTGTGATGTTGCAAACTCAATAAACTGACCCAAACCCAATAAAAATTCATTCGTAAGATCTGTTCGATCGGGCAATAACCGATTGTACATCCAACTTTGACTCACACGTATATTATCGATTTTCTGTAACAAATATAATTATGTCATTTAGTCACTACTGAATTTCGTATTTAAACTTTGCCAACAAACATATATGTAAAGACAATATCAATAACACACCGTAAAAATACACATCTCATATTTCAAATCATATTTAACGAACAATACAAACGTAATCATCAAAGCATAACTCAAAATATTCTCATCAAACCGTATTCATCAAAGCATATCTACAAACAACATAGAATCGTCACAACATATCTCATCAAATCATATTTATAAACTTACATATCTTATCAAAGCCTATCTCATCACAACATGCATCTCATCAAAACATATCTCTAAATGTATATACTACCGTACAAACATGCATTTCATATTCGTAATCAAATTTTACGAACAAAACAAACAAATATTACACTTCTCATTCACCAATACCAAATGTTTCCAAAATAAAATATATCTCAATTAATACATACACACATATACATTTTCAAATACATATTTATCTCAATTAATACATACACACATATACATTTTCAAATACATATATATCTCAATTAATACATACACACATATACATTTTCCAATACATATATATCTCAAAATAAATTTTGGGTAACTTAAATCATACCTTCAATTTTGGAGCATCAAACTTGTGAATATTTAAAAATCTAACAATAATTATCAAAAAAATCAAAACAAACAAACAAATATTAGGTTTAATTCAAATTAAAACACAAAAAAATAATAATGAAGGGGGGGAGGGGGCCGCGGGTATGGGACTGGAAGGAGGGGGGGCTCGGTTTGGGCTGGGGGTTGGGGGGGACGGGTCGGGGCTAGGTGGGTGGGGGGAAAAGGGGGAGGGTTTGGGGCAGCTGGGGGGAGGATTGGGGATTGGGGAGGGGGGGCTGGGCGAGGGGGAGGCGGTGTGGGGGGCGGCGGGGGCGAGGGCGAGGGCGGCGGGCGGCGGTTTGGGGGGCGGCGGGGGGGCGCGCGGGTTGGGGGGATGGGGAGAGTGGTGGCCGGGGGAATGGAGGGGGGGGGGGACAGAGGGGTAGGGGAGGGGGGGAGGGGGGAGGGAGGCGCGGCGGTCGCCAGCGAGGAGGCGCCACCGCGCCGAGGGTGGGGGTTGGGGGGACGGGGACGGGGTGGGGGGGGGGTGGGTTACCTTGGATGAAGAAGAGGGAGGGGAAAGAAAAATTGGCTAAGTTATGTATATATATGTTGAATTTAGCCACGGATTAAGCCGTGGCTAAATTGTGCTCCAATTCAAATTAGCCACGGGCTAGCCGTGGCTAAGTCTAGCCACCGATCTATGTTAGCCACGGCTAGGCCACGGATTAGCCACGACCCAGCCGTGGCTAACATATATTTATATATATATTTTTTTTCGTGTTTTACATTGATATTTTTTTATCCGCGGTTGATACGTTTTTAATTTGCGTTATTCCTAACATTTCAAATTAATTACACTAACATAATATTATAATATAATTAGAGCCATCATTCATAAATCAAAAAATTATATATAGATTATATATATATATATATAACAGAATAATCAACATAAACGATAACATATATATATCGATCGCATCCGTGCTTATAAATAATCTTCTATATATAATACTCTTCTATATGTAGTAATATTATTGATTGTAATTACGAAACTTAAATTCAAATTAATGTATATCTTCGTCGATCGATTGAAATGATAAGAGCACATATATATGTGTACATATATATACATTGCTCATATATAACACAATAATGAATATTGTAAAAATAGATTTTATATATATATATTTAGTTATGATATTTTATTTGAATAATAATCAAAATTGAAAGAAAACATTTATTGGAAAAATAGATTTAAATACAGATTATTAAAATTTAATAATATTTTTTTTTTAAAAAGCCGTTAGCCACAGTCCAGCCGTGGCTAATAGCCACGGTCTAGCCACGGCTCAATCGTGGCCACGGAGTAGCCACGGCAAAGCCGTGGCTGATTTAGCCACGGTGAGGCCGTGGCTAACGGACACGGGCTAGCCACGGCTTGGTCGTGGCTCATTTAGCCACAGCTTATCCGTGGCTAATGGACACGGACAGGCAACGGATTACCCGTGGCTCATTTAGCCATGGCTTGGCCGTGGCTAGACCGTGGCTAGGCCGTGGCTATCTATTGGCGGCTAAAACCGCGCCAATTTTAGCCACGACAAGCCGTGGCCAATCCGTGGCTAAAGCTGAAAAAAAATAAAATTCCCATAATCCGTTGCTAATCCGTGGCTAATAGCCACGGCCTCGCCACGGATTTTTCCCGTGGCTAAAATCCGTGGCTATTTGCTCTTTTTCTAGTAGTGACCTTACATATACATTTTCACACACACACACACACATATATATACTTATTTTCAAAATAATAAGATAGCTTATATTCATACTCTTATATTATGAGATTCATACGACCACACAGAGTGCTCGATCCGTGAAGTTCTGGATATTATAGAAACTTGAGTAGATTACCTTAAGTGGTTTCTCCCCTCTATGTATTTTACAAATATATTTTTCTTAAATTTACATCTTGTTTGGGAAAATTATTTTCTTATATAAAAAGTGGATTTGAGCATGCTATATTATGAATTTTCTCTATGTAAAGTTAAAAATTATGTTATGTTCTGTTATATGTGTATATATGGTCATGCTCTAAACATTTGGAATTCTATCAGTAGGAACGAGTTTTGAAAATTTTGACCGTGCTACGGGGTACAGTAGCAATCTTTGAACTGATTTAACAGAGTTGTAGTTAAGGTCCTCCTACGAGTAATAATAGTAGTGTCCGAACCCACCTAACGAGGTTATAGTTAGGGCTTGATCAAGGTGACCAATAGAGATTTCGCATATTCACGAGCATGGATATGTGAATAAATATGTTTGATTCTACTTTGTTATCTGTTCTGTAACTTGAAGGTGTAAAACTTTGATTTTGAAACTTGTCTGTTTTACAAATATGATTTTCATGTTGTATATGTATGTTACTTGCTCAAGTTTGATAGAGGGTTAAGAGATCCTTTACTCGGTGAGTGTCGCTCACACCTCTAATAACTATTTTGCAGAGGATAGTATCGAGAGAGATGACGAGGACCAATTTTGGGTTTGGTGATCATATTGAAGGAGTCCCTACTTAGAAAATTAGTGAATGTTATTTAGTTTTGCTATTTTTTATGTGACTCTATCTAGTAAGGCTATTATAGCTTAGTCTTTTATTTACGTATTTGAATTGAAGTTGTCGTAGTAGCTAGGGTTTTTATCGTTTCCACTGTGATGTTTGACTAAGGTTTTTAATGAATATTTTATGGTTTTACTATGTTCTGATTTTTGTGGTTTGATGTCTCTGAGTCCATTCGGGCTAAGGAGCATTGCCGTGCCGCGTCCCGAATTTGAGACGGGACAACTCAACGGAACATCAACCAAAGTATAGGAGTGAAAATTGTAATTAGCCCATATTTGTAGTATGAGGAGAAAAAAAAAACTATTTGAATATCTGATCTAGTGTTGTAGTCACTAATAAGACTATATACCTTATTAATGAAATTCACAGAAAATGGGTTAAATTTGAATAATTTATTTCAATTTGTATGTTGTGTAATATTTAGTGTAATACATATTTGATATTTTTATAAAAGTACCGTGTTAAATACCCTACGAGGTATATATATCCTAGACTTAATGTGCATCTTCAATATGAAATCCTAAAAGAATACATAAATTACATATATAAGATAGAGTTAGTTTCACTTTATAATCCTATATTATTTGTGGCGGCCCGATAAACCCTATTATTTATGAATTATGTGGCTAGTATTATTTGACTTATTATTTGATGAAAAGGATTTCAAAAGATAGATATGATACATGCATTTTAAAAACATGATCATTTCTCTATTAGTAGTGAAATTTTAAACTTATATATTTATTATTAATTTCAAACATCATTATTTCTTGTTATTTTATTTTTCCATCAATATAATATATTGTTGTTATTTTTATTATTGGAATTTAATTTTAATTTTATATTTAAGTTTTGAGAAATATAAAAATACTTGTTTTCACATTAGAAAATATACATCTATTAGATTCACTAATTCATTTAACATTTCTAAACTCATCACATTAGTTTATGTGTATATATATATAACCAATAAGGATATATTTAATTAGTTAAATACTTATCGTTGGACACACACGTACATATATATCTATATATTATTACTTGTAGACTAATTATATATATATATAGCTACCTACACACACACACACGTTTACATATATATATATATATATATCTATTTCATTAGTTAACTACTTATAGTTATACATACACACACGTACCTATATATATATATATGTATCTTGACACACACACACACATATATATATATATAGATATATGTTTAAATACTTGGTAATATATATCTACATATACATAGGAATGGCAACGGGTCGGGTCTGGTACGGGTTTGGCCAAACCCGAGACCCGACCCGCTAGAAAATTTTGGACCCGAGACCCGTCCCAGACCCCGGCGGGTCCCGGACCCGACCCGCCAAAGACCCGAACCCGACGGGTTGGACCCGTTGAACCCGCCGGGTTCATAAACCCGTCCCAACCCGCCAAACCCGACCCGCATATTAAAAAAATTAAAATGAACCAAAGAATGAGGAAATCAAGAAATAAATGAAAAACTCAGCGACAAAATTGTATTTCAAGGAACAGGAAATAAAGCAGCAAAAATTTATGTAATGAAAATAGGGTTCATTTTGTGCCTGTATTCAAGTTGCTGACAAGTACATTCCCAGCAAATATTTGTAGAGCCATAATGTTTTTTCTTGAAGAAATAAAACAATACAGTGCGACTATGTAAAAAATTACTTTATGCTTCAATTTATTGAGCTAAGCCACAAGTTTTCAAGGCCCTCACCAATACAGCAGAAAATTGCCTCTCTTTGTCTCTCCCTCTCGAGTCACACACACAAACAATGTAGATGGAAAATTCTTACACGGCTGGGCAGTGGAGCTGGGCACTGCTGGGCAGTGGCGCGGCAGAGCCGCAGAGCTGGGCGCGGCTGGGCAGTGGCGCTGCGGGGCTGGGGTGCTGCGGGGCTGGGCAGTGGCGCGGCGGAGCTGGGCGCTGCGGGGCTGGGCGCGGCGGACCTGGGCGTTGCGGGGCTGGGCGCGACTGGGTGCGGTGGAGGCGTGGAGCGGGGCTGGGCTGGGCAGACGAGAGTGAGATTGAGAGTGCGATTGTGGGAAAGGATGAATAGATCTAGAATTTTAGTTTAGATCTGAAATTTTTTCAATTTTTAAGATTTTTTTAATTGTATTTATTTATATATTTATATTATATATATTAAATATATTTATATATACGGGTCGGGTTCAGATCGGGTTCACTTGAACCCGAGACCCGACCCGAACCCGTGCGGGTCTAGAATTTTAAACCCGCAACCCGTCCCAAACCCGATTATACGGGTCCAAACCCGCCCCAAGCGGGTTGGGTCCGGGTCGGGGACCCGCCAAACCCGACCCATTGCCATCCCTACATATACACACACCCATCCATATATACACTAGTGGTAAATTATCTATCTACATGTATACACACACATCCATCTATCACCAAGTGGTGATTTCTATATCTACATATATAGACTAGTAGTGATTTATATATCTACATATACACCTACATATCCACATACATAAATATATATATATATATACACTAGGTTATTAATATAGGGATGTGTACATATAAATAATCATATAGAATGAATGGTTTATATATTTATTTTATTATACTATTAGCTAATTCTTCTTTTCTCCTCTATAAATAGATCCCAATCCCAACCCCATTTTCATCCCAAAATTCCACCTAAAAACACACCCCCACTTTCATTCTACTTTCAACACCCAAAACACTTCCTATTTATAGCCTCTCTTCAACTCACATATATATATATATATATATATAAACCTTTCTATTTTCATCCATATATACCTATTAGCCATCCATATAGCCCTTTATATACCTTCTTTTGTCCCTAAAAATATTTAAAAGGTAGAATTATTACCTTTCTCATAAGTAGTTTAGGCAAAATAGTCTTACATTATTTTTATAAACAAGGCTTTAACTTGTGTTTACCAAAATAATGGTCAAATACCAAGTGATTGCCTATGTTCACATTTTATGCTTTTATGCCTCAAATTATTTGCTATACGTGTTAATATCATGATAATTATTTTCATGCTATTATACTTTCGTAAAGGTACATGCATGAACGTGATATATTTATTTATGCTCTTTATGATCTATGTGTTATGAGAAATTATTTCTCAATTATGTGTTGGGCTCAAAATATTGTGGAATGGATGTGGCAGAGTTCCGCCGGGACATTCTATTGGAGATGCCGGTATTAAGTGTTCCAGCCCTCCATCTCCTAATTTCTCCTCGTATGGACGGAGTGTTCCATATGAGAGTGGGTTGTAGACTTCGGCATATACCCGGGTTATGACCACTTGTGTGACTAGGTTGGAATTGGTGGAATCGCGGAGTGACTCGGTTGGAATATTGATTGTTTGATCGTGATGGAAGTTATAAGGTATTACGTCACTGTATATGACGAACAGAGAGTATTATGTGATTTTACATGTTTATGTGCAATTTTCACACACTTGCACCTTATGTGATTGTGTAACAGTTCTACTCAACATGTTTGTTGATCGTGTTTCACATGCCTATTTTAGATCAACTTGAACCAAATCATCAGGAGAGCGGAAATGAGGAGTACTATGAAGCTTTTACTTAGACTTGATAGGGATTAATTATGATGTACCATGAAAGCCATCATATTTTGTACTAAACGTGTTATTTATGATCCTTAATATAGTATTGTATATTTTTCCGGGTCGTGACATTATTAAGTTTGTATCGAACACCCCCTTATACTATACAATGCATCAAACACCCCCTCATTCTCAAATATATACATTGATTGACAGAAATAGCCCTTAAATCAGTAATGGGATTTATGCATTTTGGCCACTATGATAAATTATATCGCACTATACTCATCTCTTCTATTACATGTTATTAATTTGACCCCAGATTTCATTTAACTCATTTTTTATTAACTAAAGTAACTTTTGATTAAATTTAAATAAATAAATATTCGAAGACAAATATAAAAAGATTTCACTTAAAATTATTAATTGTATTAAGATAACTTACAAAGTATTCTATTTCTTTTCTTTTCTCTTCTCATTTCTAGTTAAAAATTATAAATACTTGAATATTAAAAATTAAACTAGACATTATGTTTGAGCTATGCATGACAACTTTATAATCAAATTAATTTAATTACACCACTAAAATATCAACAAGTGTTGACTTATTTTTTAATGATTTAATAATTGAAAGATAAAATCTTTCATTTCCTATAAATTATGCATTATCGAAATTATCCAATAATTTTTATAATTTTTTCCAATAATTAAATCATTAACAAATCAAGTTTGAATGAGTTGATATTTTAATGGTATTAATCAATTAATTTTAGGGCTAATTACAAAAACCTCCCATGAGGTTTGGTGAAATTACAAAAAAATCCCTTAACTATTAGAAATTACCAATACCCCCTGAGGTTTGCATAAATTATTTAATAGTTAACGGAGGGCTAAAATTCCAAAATTACCCTTAATATTTTATTACAAAAACCTACCCTGAGGTTTGGTGAAACTACAAACTAATCCCTTGAGGTTTCGTAAAATTACAAAATAACCCCTCAAGTCAGAAATTGGGAACGACGGTGGCCTCTCTATATCGGAAACTTGTAAAACATACATCTTAAAAATCCCCCACGGTCATAAAAGCCTTGAGGGAAAAAACGTAATTCTTTTCTCCCCTCTTAGTCATGAAATTTACAAACCCTAATGGTAGGAGTTTTTTGTTAGGTGAGCAAACCTTAAAGGGTGTATTGTAAATTCTGATACTTGAAGGGATTTTTTTTGTATTTTCAGCAAATCTCAGGGGAGGTATTTGCAATACATCATTGTAACTAACAATTAATAAAATATTGAACAAGGGTATTTTAGACAAATTACATAATTTTTTAACCGAAACCTAACGGAACCCTAACGGAGGGTTTTTTTGTTAATTTGTGCAAACGTCAGGGGGGGTATTGGTAATTTTCAATAGTTAAGGGGTTTTTCTGTAATTTCGCCAAACCTTAAGGGAGGTTTTTGTAATTCGCCCTTAATTTTATTATAAAATTGTCATGCATAGCTCAAGCATGACCAATCTACTTTTCAATTTCTAACTAATATATAGAAGCAAACTAAAAATTAGAAAAAAAAAACTTTACAAGTAATATTAATATAATTAAGAATTTTCAAGTGAAGAAAGTTTTTGAGATATTTCTAAAACTATTTATTTAGTTAAATATAGTTAAAAATTATTTTCATTTCTTAAAAAAGGAGCTAAATGAATTTCGAGGTCCGATTAATAACTTGTAATTATAGGAAGGATTATAGTGCAATATAGTCTCTCATAAATGGTGAAATACATGATTCACCTTATTCAACTTATGGTTAATTTTGTAAATTAATATTTTCTTGTACATTTAGAGAGTTATTTGATACATTTTATAGTGTAGGGTGTGTTTGTTACAAATTCAATAGTATAGGGGTGCAAAGTGAAATTAACCCTAATAGATATGCCTTTCCTAATTGGCATTGGCACCACCTAAACTGCGTAGGTTAGGAACAAAAGCTTCTCATCTTAGCCCATCAACTCATCTCACCTAAACTACGTAGGTTAGTAATCCACATATTTAATTATTTTTCATTATTTAACTACTTTTTATTATGTGTAAAACAAAAGCCTTAATCACAAATGAGGCATGAAAAGATAGACAAAGGGTTAATTACATCTACACCCCCCACGAGTTTATGAAATTCCCACCGGTAGCCCTCTTAGATGAAAAATTACACTTATACCCCCTTTAAAATATTAAAATTACAGATGCACCCCCTTTCGATAGGGTTCCGGCGAAAAAGTGATGACGTCAGCCAAACATTTATGTGATCTGACTATTTTACCCTTAGTAATTTTCGAAACTTAGAAGGGGGTTGTATGTAATTTTTAAAGTAGAGAGGGGGTGTATGTGTAATTTTTTATGAAAGTAATTAACCGTTACATTTTCAAAATTTGACTGTTAAAAATTTAAAAATGAATGTTTATGAACGTTTATAACCGTTACATATGCACCATTACAACTTTATTTGACATGTATTTAGTGAAGATTACACACACGTGACTTATTCTAGTCATTCTTCTAATATATAGGGTTGAAATACAAGAGAAAAAAATCAATTTGGCTTGCAACGGAGCATTATGATAGCGAATATGAATGACAATTGTGGTAAATATGGTATTATTATTACTTAGCTCATAGTGCCATCATTGGTGTCTACCCTACTTGAATGAAAAAAAAGAGTCTTCACATGGTGCCACGCGAATGAATAAGGCCGTAACATATACTTGTTGAGAAACTCCAGCTAAATATGTTTATGGGGGCAAAATTGTGCCAAAAAATGTGGCACTTAACATCATATTATTTGCTATTTATCTACTTTGTCATATTGTCAAGTCTAATGTTAACTAATTAGTATTATTATTATACACTTTAATTTATTGAAAAATATTGTATTCTTCATATTTTCATATGTTGTCAATGATATTTTATTTTTCTTATTTCCATATAGCTCTTGTAACTTGAAATATATTTTGTATATATTCTGTAATAGAGTTTTGCCAAAAGAGGCGTGTAAAAAATTAAGCATTTTTTTAATATCCAAATCTAACCATACATTCACAATTGAAAACAATACATATAAAATAACTTACCAAAGCTATAAGGAAATATGAAAGATACTATATTATTGATAAAAAAAGGTACAATAATAATACTAATTAGTTAGTGATAGACTCAACAATTTAGAAAAATAAATAAATAGCAAGCAATATGAGGTTAAACGCCATAAGCTTTGGCACAATGTTGCCCCCATAAGTATCTTTGGATAGAGCTTCTTAACAAGCATATGTGACGGCCTAATTCATTCGTGTGGCAACATTTGAAGCTTCTTCGTCTTCATACAAGTAGAGAAGACACCGATGGGAGTACCTGAGTTGGACAATAATACTACAATCACCACGATTTTCATCCGTATCCACTATCACAGTGCTTGTTTTCAAGTCGAACTGATTTTTTTTTTTTTTGGCATCTATCTTTCTTGTATTTCAACATTAGACAGTAGGGTTGCATTTGGTAGTAGTATAAGATTGTGTATGATAGTAAAATCATTAGATAAATATGCTATAAATTTGATATCAATCCATTGTATTAATATATTTGGTTATAACTATTATTTCATGATATATCCTTCAAATTATGTTTGGTAGTATTCTTTTTTCCATATAGATTTGAAGCAAATCACGAAAAATCTTTTAATTTAAGCCACATCATATATTTAAGTGTAGTAAAGTAAATTTCAACTTTTATCAACCCAATCCAAATCAAGTGGATTACACATTCCATCCCCATAGTGGGTTGGGTTATCCCATAAATGGATGGATAAGAAACTGGACCTATGCTTTTTAAAGGGCTAAAAAACTCTACCAAATATAATTATAGGTGGGATACACATATAATCTCGTACATAAACCCATACCAAACATAACTTATAAGAATAGCTAGGAAAAAGAAAAAACATGTATATGTACCTTAAATTTTCACTAGTCAAATCTTGAAAAAATGTAACAGTTAATTACTTTCATAAAAAATAACACATACACCCCCTCTCTACTTTAAAAATTACATACGACTCCCTTCTAAGTTTTCAAAATTACCAAGGGTAAAATAGTCAAATCACATAAATTTTTGGATGACGCCATCACTTTTTCGCCGGAACCCTACTAGAAGAGGGTGCACATGTAATTTTAATATTTTAAAGGGGGTGTAAGTGTAATTTTTCCTCTAATAGGGATATTGGTGGGAATTTCGTAAACTCGTAGGGGGTGTAGATGTAATTAACCCAAAGTTAAATAAACAAAAAAAAAATGGAAGAAAAACTAATAAAAAACAACGATAAATAAAATTCCCTCAAAAACGGACTTAAATTGACTTCTCTACTCACCTATTCTTTTAATTGGGGAAGTTGGGGAAATGTTTAGTACATTATTTTTTATAATTTAAACTAAAATTAAACACGGACTAATTGCAATTTGCACTCTTGTATTCTAGTATATATACTGTTCACCTCCCTCAATTTTAAATGTTGCATTTGCACTCCTCTATTTAACAATCAAACTTAACTTTATTGATAGCGTTAGAATTCGACCAATAAATGTGACATGTCACACTTGCACATTAGGTTCATTGTTGAATGCTAAATTTACCCTTCGTTGATTTTAATCAATTTGACCCCTTAGCTTTTTAAGTCTTCCATTGTTTAATAGGGACTAATTACAATTTGCACTTCTATAAGGTTGATGTCCCATTTACCCCTCTCATTTTTAAGAATTTGCTCTGCACCACGCTCTCACTAAAACCGTTTGCAATTGCTAAAGTTGACGTTGACCAATTTGGACGTAACAGTTGGGGGTGGCCATTTGAATTTTATAGACAATTCTGCCTTTGGTGTTAGTCTATGTAAATGTTTAGGGGTGTGCCTCCAGTGTAGTATACATACATGCATTTGAACTTTAAAATATATAATATTAATATACGCATATGTATTAACTAATAGATAAAATAAATATATATAAGTGCTAGAATAATGGGTAATTTATAGGAAAATATATAAATAAAAATATATTAAATTATACATACATGTATAAAATTACAAACAACTCTCACACATGTATATGTATCTATATGTATTAAATAATACATAAAAAAATAAAATATATGTATATATAAATGGCTAAAATACTATGTAATAAATACAAAAATGCATTTGCGCAATGTTTTATTTATAAAATTTAAATATATTTACATTAAAAAGATGTAAATATATTAAAATATATATGTGTTATCAAATTATAAAAAGACTCTCATTTATGTATAAATAGGTACATATATACATATATACCTGCAATATATTTACCTTTTTAAATATGTGGGTTTATTTAAATTTTAAAATATAAGTTTATTAAATTACACACACATGTATAAAATTATAGAAAAACTCTCATATATGTATAAATATGTACATATATATACACACACCTGAAAGAATTTTTACATTTTAAATATATAAGTTTATTTACATTTTAAAGTATAAGGTTATCAAATTATACATACGTGTATAAAATCACAAAAAAACACTCGTACACATATAAATTTATATAAACACCCACTCTAATACCCCAAAGTTCATAATCTGACAAAGTGTTTATAATATAGACAACAATAACTTATCGAGCAAAACTTGGGGGTGATATTATTGATTTACCCATTGTTGATTTTATGTTTATACACAAATATTATATATGTAGCATACAATAATTAAAATCATAATAAGGTTAACATAAATATTCCTCAAACTATATATATATATCTATATACAAAAACTTTATAGATATAGCATACACAAACATTATATAATATGTTTTAATTTTTTTTAAAATTTTTGGCAGAATTGTCCCCCGAAATTTTGCCGAACATTGAAAAATTAAGATTTTTTACTTATTTTTTAATTTTCGGTAGAAAATTCTGCCGAAGTTTCTACGAAAATTTAAAATTTAATTTTTTTTAATTTTAAAATCTTCAATGAAAAATTCAGCCCAAATTCAGTCGAAAATTGAAAAATTAATATTTTTTAATTTTCTTATATTTTTGGCCGAATTTTTACCCAAACTAATATTATATGTATATATATATATGGGACTTCTAAGTGCCTCAATAAACTTAATTATTAGGATTAATTAATAAGTATCCCAAAATAATATTTTCATGATACTTATGAAAATGTATCCCATAAAACATTTACATATATGGCACTTTTAAGTGCCTCAATAGACTTAGTTAATAGGATTAATTGATAAGTGTCCCAAAATAATATGTTTATGACACTTATAAATATGTATCCCAAAAATAAATACATATATGACACTTTTAAGTGCCTTAATAAACTTAGTAAATACGATTAATTGATAAGTGTCCCAAAATAATATTTTCATGACACTTATAAAATGTATCCCAAAAAAAGTGTCCTATAATGTATAGTTTGTTGTAGTGTATTATCTGTATACTAAAAAGAAAGGCAGTTTTGTCCCACAAATGGCAGCTCTTTTTTTGTGATTTTACAAAATTTACCCTGCAATTCTATGTGAAATAATTAGAGCCATGAAAAATTAATATTGAGATCAAACATATTCTATTATTATACAATTTTTAATATATTTATTAATCAATTTTACAATAAAAAGTCTCATTTATATTTTTATCAAATTATCTTTTATAATAGAATTTTAAGAAATATATACATAAAGATATCTATTTACCGTGCCTTGACACGGAGTTGAATACTAGTTTAGTTTGATAATGATCAAGAGTCCACCTTACACAAGTTTCATATTTTCTACTTTATATAATAGAAATATATAATACATACATAGATACATAAATATATTGATTAGATTAAACAATAATTAATAATTTAGATTTATCTTGATCGACGTTGAGTAGTTTATAATTTTTTTCTTAATATATAACATTATATAATATATTATTATTTTTTCTTACACTTCCCATCCACAACCCCCCAAACGTAGGTAATGAATACAAAAAAGAAACAAAATCACACACACAAGGAGACAATGCATACACACACGCATACTTAAAAATAACCATTAAATTTTTGTTGAATTTTCAAATTTGAGCAAAGATTCAACTTGTCCATAACCTAAGGACTTCAATCATAAAACATAAAAATAAAAATGCCAGGGAAGATGGCAGTATTGTTTGGCTAAGCTTATAAGCTTCTTAAAACATTTTATCAGATGTTTTGAGGGGCTTATAAGCCCCTAAAATGTCTTTGGTATTTTTTTTAAGTAAAGGAGCTTATAAGATTCAAAAATAAATTGTTAGGAGCATATAAGCTCCAAAAAAAAAAAAAAACAGTAAAGTTCCCCCAACTTTTTTTTGAAATAGCTTATAAGCTGTCTAATACCAAAATATAAAATGACATAAATATCTTTATTTTTTTCAATATATTATTCCTATTATCTCTAAGAATTATTTATTTACATGAAATGAATTTTACATTAATATTTTTTACCATCATTAAATTTAAAATAATTTATAAGCTCGCATTTTTGCCAAACAGAATCACAACTTATGAGCTTAAAAAACATCTTAAAAGCTATAAGGACTTATTTTATCCAAATACTTTGATAACGTATTGTTGAAATAAGACGTAGGAACTTATAAGCTCTAAAAACTACCGTCTGAGAACTTAGCCACCACACCACTCCATCACTGCCATTCCACTGCAACTTTAGTTTTTAAATGTGTGTGTGTGTACTGTGTGTTCGCATTTGTTTTTAAGAGGTTCTTTTTTTCTATGTTTTAAGTCAAAGGGTAGGGGTAGGCCAGAGGCAATTCGAGCAGTGAGCTTGGGCATTTGCGGAAAGAAAATACACATATAAATGTGTTGTATTGTAATATAATATATATATATATATATTAGTAGCAAAAATATGACTTTGGATATTGATCAATTTAAATCTATACCATTACTTTTTATTTAATTATATCTTGACATCTTTTATGTTATATTATATTATAAAAAGTAGAAGATTTAAATTGTCGCATTAATTATTTTTAATGAGGATCATTGACCATAATCAAACTACTTGGGACCAAAGATTTTTATTAGTAACACATCCAGGTGTTAAAAGACAAAATTGCAATGCGACCTAATATTTGAATAATTGTAATTTATTCACGAGAAAGAAAAGATTGTCAAAATTTTGGATCATACATGTTGTGCATGGATGTAACACTAGTTATTATATAAGATAGGAAATATGTAGTTAACACTATGGTCAAATATATTTTAAAACACCAAACATGCATAATTTAATTTAAAATTTATTTCTTGGCTCATTAACTCGATTTTGGTGATTAATCTTTTGGAAGTGAAATTAATTGGACATTTCACAACAAACTTAAATTAAATCCAAAACCATCTGAAAATTATAGCATGCCAAAGAACTCCCACCCCACCCCCAACCTCCAACACACATGTTTTTAACGCACTTTGAATGAACATTATAGTTTTCCATAAGTACTTTGAGTATGGGCCTACCTCTAGAGTGGGAGAGAGAATTCAAAATTGAAAATTGAGGGGCTAAGCTAAGAAGCTACTATTCCTGATTAAAATTGTTGGTTGCCTTACTAATAAAAATAAATAGTACAAATTTAGTTTTATAATGATCAACAATCCAGGTTAATGCATAATAAATACACAATTTCAAATTTGTACTTTATATAATACATAATAAATTCATACATGCATATATTACATAAATACATACACACATATATTGATCTGATTAAATAATAATAATTTATTTAGATTTATCTTGATCAACATTGAATAATTTATAATTTTATTCTTAATATATAATACTATATAATACATATTACTATTTTTTTTCCTACTCTTCTGTCCACAACTCCCCAAACATAGGAAATGAATACAAAAAAGAAACAAAATCACAGCACAAGGAGACAGTTCATACCTATAATGCACAAAAACTCCTAAAATTAGAGTGATGCAGTGTCGAACATGACACTCCTCCAACATGTGTTCGACGCTTCACGTGGTGCGTCCATAAATTATAAAAATCAAACACTTTTGATGGTGTGTCGGACACGCTATCAATAATGTGTCCGACACTTTTTGGTCACTTAGGGTGTGTTTTCATATATTTCTTAGGATATTCTAATAATAAAAACATAATTAAGAATAAAGATTGTGTAAAGTTACTCCAAATAAGATGGTTGTTACATCCAATAATTTATTTTTATTATTATATTTTATCAAAATCGAAAGATTCTTTTACTTTTAAAATAGACAGTTCTAATTTTTTTTTTAAAGTTATAATTCACTCGTCAATATGAAATTCTTCCTCTTCGTATTTGTATTAATATGTACATAAAAATTATCCACTAAATATATATATATATACACACACACATATATAAACGTGGAAGTATAATAATCACTACTAGGAAAAAGGCATTTAGCCACGGATTTTAGCCACGGATTTGGCAAAAAATCCGTGGCCAAGGAGATTAGCCACGGATTGGCCACGGATTAGCCACGGATTTTTTCCGTGGCTAAAAGTGGCGTGGCTAACCTTCGCCACGGCGTTTTAGCCACGGCTGGGCTTAGCCACGGGCAAACCGTGGCCAACTTTGGCCACTTTTTTCTAGACATGGCCTAGCCGTGGCTAATCCGTGGCCACTGGAAAAAAAAAAAAAAGCTAATTACACCCAAACCCGCGGCCCAACCCAGACCCGCGCCCCAACCCGGACCCGCGCCCCAACCCGGACCTGAAACCCGCGTCCCCAAGCTTTTTTTTTTGCGCTCAAGGAGATTCGAACACGAGACATCAATGTTATAAATGGAGCATGTAACCGTTGCGCCAAGGGAGTTCTTTGGTTATTGATTGATTTTTTTTATACTTAAACTATATTGTTACAATATTTTAAACTTAAATTATCTAATAAATTTCATTAGTTTTATCAATTTTTTTAATTTAATTTTAGTAATTTTTATAAATTATTAACCAATTATTTTTTTAAAAAAAATAAAGATATTTACCTTTGACTTTCGTTCAATATTCAACTTTTTTTTTATGACAAATATTTAATAAACTAATATATCAAAAACAAAAATTATAACAAAAGTCTATTTATATAATTTATATTTAGATAATAGCAACTTTAATTCGTGATAATTTGTCAATATCTTCGTATATGTGTGGTATTATATAATATATGTCAAGTATATATATCATATATATATATATATATCAATATATGTATCTATTTTAAATATGTCCATGTATATATGTATCAATATATATATATATAAATGTCCAAGTATATATATTGATAGATATGTATCTATTTTAAATATGTCCAAGTATATATGTATCAATATATATATAAATGTCCAAGTATATATATGTATCAATATATATATGTATCCAAGTATATATAGATAATTTATATTGAGATAATTAAAATATCAATAACAAAAATTTATCCGTGGCTAATTATTTTTTTTCATTTTTTTTTGCACCACAGGTAAATTTATATATATATATATATATATATATTGATACATATGTAAATTTATATTGATACATATATTTATATATCCAAGTATATATGTACCAATATATATATATATATTTGTGACTAATCCATGGCTATATTTATATATATATATATATATCATGTATATATATATATATATGTTCAAGTATATATATATCAATATATGTGTATATATATATTTCCAAGTATATATATCATATATACATATATCAATATACGTATATGTCAATGTGTATCTCATATATATTAATATATTATATGTACATTCTAATCCTCTTTATATAGTCTATATGATATAAGTATATATCTATATAGAACATATCTAATATATGTTATAAATGTAGTGTACGTATATATAGATCCAATATATATATATATATATATATATATCTAATCATATGTACTATATATGATCAATCATCTATATGAAATAAACATATATTAGTGTATTATATATCTAATATATGTTATATATGTACTTATACATCTAATATATATACAGCTAATTATATATAAATACACATATATATAAGTATATCTAATCTTATACGTATGTAATATATCGAATCATTTATTATATATATCAATATATATAATATAATATATATATATATATATATATATATTACTTAAGTATAGCAAAAATTAATTATTAAACAAAAAGTTAAAGTGGTGTAGTAGTTTAATGCTCTAACTTTAACTAACAGGTCAAGAGTTCAAATCATATTTGTTGCAAAAAAAAAATAAAAATTTTTAGCCACGGCCACGGCCAGACCGTGGCTAAATTAGCCACTGTTTAGCCGTGGCTAAGGGCCACGATTTAGCCACGGTCTAGCCGTGGCTGGATTAGCCACGGTCAGGCCGTGGCTAATCCGTGGCCCTTAGCCATGGCCTGGCCGTGGCTAATCCAGCCACGGCTAGGCCGTGGCTAGACCGTGGCTAAGGGCCACGGCTTAGCCACTATCTGGCCGTGGCCAAATTAGCCACGGCTAGGCCGTGGCCAAGCCGTGGCTAACCATTGGCGGCAAAACTGGCGCCAAATTTGGCCACGACATTTAAGCCGTGGCTAAATCAGCCACGGGTAATCCGTGGCCAATCCGTGGCTAAAGCTCAAAAATTTTTTTCACCGAAAACCGTTGCTAATCCGTGGCTAATTCGTGGCTAATAGCCACGGATTAGCCACGGATTTTTCCCGTGGCTAAAATCCGTGGCTATTTGCTCTTTTTCTAGTATTGAATATTATGTCTTATATTATTACTAAAATAATAAAAAATATATATTAATATTACCATGTCGGAGACATGTCGTGTCATATAATTTTTAAAAATTTCGTGTCATCGTGTCCATGTAGTATCGTATCTGTTTCGCCGTATCCTTGTCCGTGCAACACAGGTTCATACACACACTAATACTTAAAAAATAACCATTAAAATTTAGTTGAATTTTCAAATTTGAGCAAAGATTCAATTTATCCATAACCTAAGGAGTTAAATCATAAAAGCCAAAAAAATAGAAATGTGATGGAAGATGGCAGTAACAACTAAAGCGTCGCACCACTCCATCACTATCATTCTACCGCAGCTTTATGTTTTTAAATGTGCATGTGTATTGTGTGTTTGCTTTAGGTTTGTAAGAGTTTTTTTACAATGTTTTAAGTCTGGGGGAGGGGGAGGCAGGACCCAATTCGGAGGGCGGGGCGGGGGGGTGGGGGTTTGTGGTTAGTTGAGTGGGGAAAGACAATATACGTATGTATATATTTATCCATTATATTGTAATATATATTAGTAACATAAATATGGCTTTGGATAGAATTGATCAATTTAAATCTATACCATTAATTATTATTTAATTGTCTTTACATCTCTTAAGTCATATTATATTATAAAAAGTAGAAGATTTAAATTGTCGACATTTATTATTTTAATGCGAACCGTTGATCATTATCAAACTATTTTGGGCCAAAGATTTTTATTAGCAATACATGCAAGTGTTAAAAAGATTATAATTGCAATATATGCTCCCTAATATTTGAATAATTGTAATTTATTAATGAGAGGACCAAGATTGTCAAAAAATTTTATCATGCACGTTGCACATGAGTATAAATTAGCTATTATATAAGATAGGAAATATATATTTATAACTGTGGTCAAATATAATTTAAACCACCAAACACGTATAAAGTAGTTTAAAATTTATTTCTTGGCTCATCAACCTAATTTCTGGTGATTAATCTTTAGGAAATGAATTTAATTGGACAAATTACCCTACAAACTTACATTAAATCCAAGATCATTTGAAAATTATAGCATATCAACGAACTCCTGCCCCCTCCCCCGGCCAACACTCCAACACACACGTTTTATCATACTTTGTATAAAGATTATAATTTTCCATAAGTACTTAGAGTATGGACCTCTAGAGAGAGAGAGAGAGAGGGAAAGAGAGAGCATTCAAAATTTAATATTGGTGGGCTAAGCCAACAAGTTAGTATTCTTGATAAAAAAAAAATGTTGGATGCCTTTTTAATAAAATTAAATAATACAAATTTAGTTTGATAATGATCAATAGTCCACGTTAAAGCATAATAATACACAAATTTTAAATTTTCTACTTTATATAATACAAAATGTATAATGCATTCATTCATTCATACATACATACATACATATATTGATTAGATTAAACAATAATTAATGATTTAGATTTATCTTGATAACATTGACCAGTTTATAGTTTTGTTCTTAATATATAATGTTATATAATATATTATTATTACTCTTCCGTCCACAACTCCCCAAACATAGAAAATCAATACAAAAAAGAAAAAAAAATCACACACACAAGCAGACAATGCACGTGCGCGCACACACACATACTTTAAAAAAACCATTAAATTTTAGTTTAATTTTCAAATTTGAGGAAAAATTCAACTTGTCCATAATCAAAGGACTTCAATCATTAAATGAAAAAATAAAAAAAAAATGTGAGGGAAGATGGCAATAAGAACTAAACCATCGTACCACTGTTACGCCACAGCTTTAGTTTTTTAAATGTGCATGTGCACTGTGTGTTCGCATTTGTTTTTAAAAGTTTTTTTTTGGTTTTTAAGAGTTTTTTTCTATGTTTTTAGTAAGGGGGCAGGGGAAGGGGAAGGGGCAGGGGCAGGGGGAGGGGTGTGGGAGGCAATCAGGGGGTGAACTTGGGCATGTGGGCAAAGACAATATACATTTATTTATTTATGTTACATTGTAGTATATATTCATAATAGATATATGATTTTGGATATTGATCAATTAAATTCTAAATCATTAAATTTTTTTTTTGATGTGCAATGGTAACCCACGCACGCACACTACTAGGATTCAAACATTAGTCAGTACATATTTCCCACGCTTTTAAAACAAGGTATATGTTCATTAGGCCAAAGGCTCCGAACCTAAATCATTAATTATTATTTAATTAAATATTGACATCTTTTATGTTATATTATATTATAAAAAGTAGAACATTTAAACTGTCAACATTTATTATTTTTAATGTGGTCCGTTCACCATTATCACACTAGTTTGGATCATAGATTTTTATTAGTAATGCATCCAAGTGTTAAAAAGATTATAATTGCAATGCTCCCTAATGTCTATACTATTATATGAAGCACTGGAATGGGATAGTAACAACCTCGGTATCTATGGTCTGTCATTTTATCACTTTTAAAGAATCTCTCCCATCTCACTTCCCTAACTATTTTTCTCTCTCCTATTTTCACGTTTACATTTTATTCTCTCCTCTTTTTCTGTTATCTATTCCTAATCTCTCGTTCTCTCCTCTTTTACTTTGTAGTAAATTATTCTTCCTTTTACTTATCAATTTATAAGAACATATTTTTATTTCGTGTACGTTCTATAATTACATTAAAAATAGTTAATATATATGTTTTTATGCATAAATGTTATTAAATATTCTCATCATTAAAGCTAAACATTGTAATTAAATTTATCTCTTTCTTTACACAAGCATCAAGTTTGCTTAGTTTTCTAGTTTTTATAAAGTATTAGCACCCTTCAATAATTGTTTAGTGTCTTTGGTCAGACTTTTTCTTTTTCTTTTTTCTCTTTCCTCTCTTGTATTTTCTCTCACTTCTTTTAATCGTGATATACTAGCGTATTTTTCCAAAATATTACTCTAATAAAAAATAACTCTCAATCTATTAGTCTTCCAAAATTATTGCCTATGTTATTACTCTTAGCCGAATTTTTTCCCAAAATATTACTCCTATAAAATATAATCCCCAATACTGTATAACTTCTATTGTTATATAAACAAACATATATTAGTAAACACATTTTGCCCCCTCAAACTTTTCTATTGGATAAAATATCAAACTAAATATATTTTTGGACAATTACCTTCTTAAACTATTTCATCTAACACTTACCCCCTTTTACATCTGATGAATTGTCATTAATTACTACCTTTCGCAATTTTTCATTTCCTTTTTTTTTTTTCATCTTCTCACTTTTTTCACCATTTTTCTATTTCTATTTCTTTATCCTTTCTTCTTCTTTTTAATTTAAAATTATTACTATTTTTAGTTTAAATAGCTAATCTTATTATTTCAAAATACTGGTTGAAGATTTCTTCGAATCTTTTTTATACATTTTTCTTTGCTTTGATATAGTGAGAGATTACTAATTTAGTTTTCAAAAACTATCCATATATATTCAAATTCTATAATTAATACTTAACAAGGATACATAAACCATAATTAGTATTTTGATCTACAGTTTTTTATTTGAAGTTTATTTCTATCTCAGTTTAAAATTCTAGAACTGATTATCCGTAGAAGTCTACAAAGATAATACTTGTAAATGTCATTGTATATTTTAAAGATGACTAAAATTTATAAAATTTTAAAAATAATTTTAGGTTTTCAATTAATATTTTCTATTTATGTATTTAAAAATAAATATAAATTCTAAACTTTATTATACTTTCTAAGTTTTCGGAAAGGGTTTAATTTTTATGCTTATAATAAAGAGGATCATAAAGAATTCAATATTTAGGGAAGTAGATGTAATATAATATAGTTTAAGAGAATAAATGATTAAAAACATGGTTTTGGGGTGTGTTTGATACAAAAGGAATAATTTTAAGGGCGAACTATATATTGAAAGTATAGAGAGATAAATAATATAATTAGAAGTTATAATATGGAAAATATTTTTGAATGAGTAATAGTCTGGGAATTATTTTTTGTTTAAGTAATATATTGGCCAAAGACTCTGATATTATATTATTTCTCTTTATTTCTCTCTCTCTCGCTCTCTCTCTCTCTATCTCTCTCTCTCTCTCTCTATCTATCTCTTTCTCTTTTTTTCTCTTATATGTTTATCTTCAATATTTAGTTTACTTTATTTTTATCTTTTTAAATAATAAACTTCAATTTATTCTTCAGTCATTTTTTTTTTTCATAATATATATATAAATTTAATTTTCAATCATACTTTTTTATTTTTCATAATATATAAAATTTTAATTTTTATTAAATATGTGATCAAATTATATTTTATTTTTATTTTACACATACATAGAGTGTGAGACATCCGCTAGCTTAAATAATTGTAATTTATTAATGAAATTAATGAAAGGGCCAAGTTGTCAAAATTTTGGACCATGCGCGACAATGCTAGATATTAAATAAGAAAGGAACTATGTAGTTAAACACAATGGCCAAATATATTTTAAAACACAGGACATGTATATTGTAATTTAAAATTTATTTCTTGGCTCGTCAACCTAATTTTGATGATAATCTTTTGGAAGCAAAATTAACTAGATAGATTTCAAAACACACACATTTTTGTCATACTTTGAATAAAGATTATAGTTTTCTATAAGTACTTCGAGTATGGACCTAGCTCTAGAGAGAGAGAGAGAGGGAAAGAGAGGGAGAGAGAGAGAGGGCATTCAAAATTGATTATTGATCGGCTAAGCTAAGAAGCTAATATTCCTAATAAAAATTGTTTGGTGCCTTTGAAGTAAAAATAAATAGTACAAATTTAGTTTGATAATGATCAACAATTCACCTTACAGCATAATAAATACACAAGTTTCATATTTTCTACTTTATATAATACCAAATTTATAATATATTCATACACACATACATTACATAAATACATACATACATACACATATTGATTTGATTAAACTATACATATTGATTTAGATTTATCTTGATCAACATTGAGCAATTTATAATTTTGTTCTTAATATATTATATTATATAATATGTATTATTATGTTTTCTTACTTTCTGTTCACAATTCCTTAAACATAGAAAATGAATACAAAAAGAAAAATCACACACACTAGAAGACAGTGCATACCCACACGCATACTTAAAAACTAACCATTAAATTTTAGTTTAATGTTCAAATTGGAGCAAAGATTCAACTTAATCTATAAGGACTTCAATCATAAAACAAAAAAGAAAAAAAAGAAGTGAGGGAAGATGGTAGTAAGAACTAAGCCACCACACCACTCCAGCACTACCATTGCACCACAACCTTTGTTTAATTTTAAATATGTGTGTGTACTGTGTATTTGCATTTGTTTTTAAGATGCTTTTCTATGTTTCAAGTCAAGGGGCAGGTGGAGGGGGGATGCAATTCGGGGGGTGAGCTTGGGCGTGTGAGGAAAGACAATATTCATATATATATATATATATATATATATATCCATGTGTATGTATATTACATTGTAACATATATTAGTAACAGGGATATGACTTTGGATATTGATCAATTTAAATCTATTCCATTAATTATTATTTAATTAAATCTTTACTTCTTTTATATTTTATTATATTATAAAAAGTAGATAATTTGAACTATTGACATTTATTATTTTAATGTGGACCGTTGATCATTATCCGACTAGTTTGGACCAAAGTTTTTTTATTAGTAACACATCTAGGTGCTCAAAAGATTATACTTGCAATGCTCCCTAATATCTATAGTATTATATAAAGAGGCATCACTATTCAATAACCACTTTTGATTTGTCAATATTTTTGGTCTGTCATTTTTCCTTTTTTCTCTTTTTAATTCTCTCTTCTCTCTCCTCTCTCCTCTCTTCTCTTTCCTTTACCATGTTCTTTTTTACTTTCTCTCCCTTCTTTCTCTCTCCCCCATCTCTGTCTATCCTCTTTCATCTCCAACTACTTTTCAATATGATTTTCTTCTACTTTCTTTGTAATCATTTTTTAGTTTTTTATTTTAAATTATTTTATTTTTAATTAATACTAATATGGGTACTACCAACATTTCAGTATGTCATAAATTATATTATCTTTCTATTATACACATGTATCGAGTGTGCTAATATTAATAGTTTTAATAATTGTAATTTATTAATGAGAGGGCCAAGATCCTCAAAATTTTGGATCATGTGAAAATAAATGTTCATTCAATCTAAAGCTTGGGAATAAATGTCAAGATCACTGAATTATAAGACCAAAAGTGAAATTTTTGGTCACATGAGTAACAACGATTGATGGCCACATCAGCAATTCTGTCTTTCCACCGCCTAACTAAAACCACTAAATTTGCATTTACCACAAATTGTAGGACTAAATGTGTTTAAAAACCTATACTATGTGACTGAAAATGTAATTTTTTCATAGTTTGAAATATGTCATGAAATACTGATCGATTCTCTATTATTCAAACGACAACTATCTTTCAATTGTTCTCATTTATATGGTACATAGTAGTCACTAATTAATCACTACAACCCTAAATCATATATGCAAGAGGTCTTTTGAAAAATATAACCTATTGGGTTGTACAAATTTAAGGATCATGATATAAACAATTTTAAACCTATGATGTATACTAATATGCAATATTTTTGATTTTGATGTATTAGAGAAGAAAGTCGTATGTTAAAAAAACATATATAAATTTTTTGATACTAAAAAGTAATAATAAAGAAAATATGATTAACCAATAAATAAATGTAAAGTTAGCCAATGGGTTGATATGCTATTAATACGAGCATATGTATACCTGCTTAGTACGTAATTGGATTAATGAAGTCCATACATGGTATGAAATTAAGTTGGCTAGCATTTTTAATAGTTAAAAATGAATGCGGGTCTTTTTGTATTTGCATATATCTTGCCTGTGAACCATGGTATCAACCATGAAAACTACCATTCATGTTCCACTTTAACAATATCCTCATTTATTAATTTTACATTTATTTCATCGTTAGCTACCAAGCCCCCACTGCAGTTCTCTCTATTTAAGCACCCTAGATTAATACCAAAATGCATTGCCTCTTACTCTTCTCTTAGTCAATTTTCTTAGTTAAAGCAATAACAATGGCTTCTCAAGCTATGTTTGGGTTGATGACAATTTTATTATTGAACTTGATGGTCACTGTATTCGACTGTGATGCTCATCCGCTTGATGAAATCCAAGAGACTAGAGAGAAGGACAAGGTAGCAAAATTTATTATTGACGAGGCTGGAAAACATGTTGTTCACCCAAGAGATGAGGATATTGATGCCATAGAATATACTATTAGTGAACGTGGAGGACGAGGTGGGGGAGGACGAGGCGGAGGAGGACGGGGAGGAGGAGGACGGGAGGAGGAGGACGAGGAGGACAGGGAGGAGGACGACGAGGAGGAGGACAGGGAGGAGGAGCAGGAGGACAACGACGTGGACAAGGAAAGGGAAAAGGTAGTCGTAATAAACCATCTGGTGGTTTCCTTCAAGGAGGTGGTGGGAATAGCACAAGCTGCTAAGTTCAAAATTAAATCAACCTTACAAGAAGAAAGTACAAAGTAGCTACCAACCAACACATCTACAATCTATGAAATAATCTGTGTTGTCTCACCGCATTAGGTTTTTTTTTTCTTGTACCACAATATTGAAACAAGTTGCAGAGACAATAAAGGAAGAATAAGCGGTGACCTTTTTGTGTTATTTTGTTCAAATAATACGATTCACTTGATAAAGTGAAATTATATATGCGTTCCTAGCTTGCGTATCCTTGATTTGCTAACTAGCTAATACATAAAGCTAAATTCTTAACAAATAAAAGTCTGTCTTCTTAATAAATTAATTATTATCAGTTAGTTAGCATAAATAATAGTATTTTAGCAATGATGTTGTCCCTATTGTTGGTAGATATGCAGGCAATAGATGTACACAATATCAGTCTATTCCATGCATTTTCTACAATGCTTGCGATCATCAGGAAAATGTCTATGAAGGAAAGGAACATAAGTGAGATAATCATAGGCATTATTACACTAAAGGCTAGAAGTGATGAGCTTCCATCTATAATGCATAGCCACTCTTAAAATTAGAGGGATGCAGTGTCGGATACTGTGTCGGACACGACACTCCCCCAACACGTGTTTGACACTCCACATGGTGTGTCCATAAATTATAAAAATCCAACACTTTTGATAGCGTGTTGGACACACTATCAATAACGTTTTTGACACTTTTTGGGCACTTAGAGTGTGTCTCCTTATATTTTTTAGGGTATTCCAATAATAAAAAACATAATTAAGAAAATACTTTTTGTAATATTTCTCCAAATAAGATTGTTGTTACATCCAATAATTTATTGATATTATTATATTTATCAAAATTGAAAGTTTAGGTTTGTTCGCTAATTAGAGGTTATAAATAGCGTGTTTCATATTTAGCCTAAAAATAAGAAAAAATTGGTTGGAGAAGCATTTCCGAGGCTATAACCGGTCTAATGCACAAGTTAGAGAGCCGTTCCTAAATCGATGATCAATCCCAAGAACATTGAACGAAGAATTATCTTTGGCTAGATTTTCAACATATTGATTTATTTTTATTAAAATTTTCCATTTTTATTTTATTTTATTATTTTTCATTAAAACCCTCCAATTTTTATTTTTATTTGTTAGTTACTCGGTTGTCTTTTGAATTTATCAAAGGTTATTCTATTCTCTGTGGGACCGACCTTATTCACCCTCTTTACAATTAATTTTGTGTTTATAGTAGTAGAATTTATTTTTGCTGAATTTGACACCCATCATTTGTCGACTACATTTGCAAGAACAACTCAGTATAACTACAAATATTGTAAATCATCATAAACAATAAAAATATATATTTAAAATTTTCAACATAAAGTTTATTCAGTGAAAATATTAACCATGTTATCAAAGGCAAGACGTTATGTTAATTTAAAATGATTGAAACTCAATAACTTAACAATTTTCTTGTATTCCAAAATAAAATAAAAGAATAATTTCCCAATCCAATATATTTTGAATTAAGAATTAAAAAAAAAAAGTGAACGAACTGACTAATAATATTAAACTTCGTTAAACTTGATATTACACCAACTTAATTTTATATGAAACTTTAATGTTTTTCATAAAATGTAGAAATGTTAAATATATCGAAATTGATAATTTATAGATTCTATTTTACTAAATAGCTTTAGGGTTGAAATATATGGGTGTACATATGGAAATATTTTTCTAAAAGGCGTGTTAACGACTGAAAATGATAAAGTAAAATATTTTTGGTGTTTCTGATTGTTTGCAATATTTATAATCACTTTGATTCTTCATAACAGTTTGTGGAATATATCCAATTATGTATTCAATTACGTATTTATATGTCTCTATTATTCATGTTTGATAAATAATATTAAAATTTTTATGTGTTCTTAATGGCTTGCATAGATGTCAAGTTACCCTTCACAAAAATGATAACGTCACCAGCAAAGCAAAGATGGCTAATTTTATTAGCCTTACATCTCCAATGAAGATCAAACTTGTGTTCAAAAGCTGCTAAATTCATCATCCCTGTAAAAACTTCCATAGCTAAGACAAAAATAGATAAGTGATATATATTGTGTAAGTGAGAGAAATGCCTAGTTATACTTCAAGAAAATATAGATAAAAAAAAATCTAGGAAAAATTACACTTTTTGTCTTGTATTTTGGCATTTTTTACAATTTTTGTACAAATGGATATTATATAAAGGTTAGCTATAGATGCAAATACTACACACCCGTTCTATTTAATATCTATTTACACCCTGAAAGATGGGTTTAGATGTTACAAAATCCTATACGTATCCCATCTATAATACATAAATATCATAAATCTTAATAATGCAAGCAACAAAGGTACATAAATAATGTAAACTTTAACTATTTCTCGTAATCATTCTCTACAAGAAAATAGTTTGTTGCTACGAATTTTTTTACCACATTTTCCAAAACTTAGTAAAAGATAGCAACATACTACGAACCTTAGACTATACCAAATAATCAAATAATAAGACAATTATTCACTCTGAAATTTGGATCATAGCAATGATCAAGTAATAAGACAGTTATTCACTACGAAATTAAAGTCGTAGCAAATGAATGAGGAAAAATTAGTTATTTACTACGGAATTCAAACCCTAGCAAGTACAAAAGTAATAAGATAAATATTTAACATGACATTTCAATTGTAACGAATATTAAAAAAATAAGAAAACTTACATAATTTAACAAACTTATTTTTCCCCCAAATTTTAGCACAATCTTTAAACAAAGTTTTAACAACTTTGGCATAAAAATAATTTTAAGGGATAATTACCCTTACCACCCCTGAGTTTAGGTGAAATTATAAATAACCCCTTCTTGTTTCAAAATTTACCAATATCCCCTTGAGTTTTGTTCCCTTATTGCTAAATCAGACAAAGAGACTATAACGCTCTTTTTTGTCCCTAGATACTTACTCGTGAGGGAGAATTACCCTCACTTTCCCTAAGTTTAGGCAAGATTACAAATAAATCCCTCTTATTTTGTACATGAACAATGCCCCACGCCATCGTCGTATCACAACCACCTAAATGGCGAAACTACATACCGATATTTTCGTTTCCCCAAGCCCGTCAAAACTCCTGAATAAATTTAGTCAGTGCTCTATTCATTTGGATTTAGTTGAAAAAAAAACTACATCAAACCCCAACCAATCATTAGATCTCCTCCGCCCAATTCCTCCACCGCTATTAGTCCTGTACCAAAAATGGACTTCACCAATACGTTGCTCATTGCGGTTACTTTAAGACCCTTCCAAATCTGGCTGGAATTTATATATTATATATAAGAAATTAATATATATTTACATATCACAAAAATAAAAAATATAAATTAAAAAGTGTGCGTGTATTTATATATGTTGGAATTTATCACACATAAATGAATAAATTACGTGGATCGGGTCAGGTACCTGATATGCAGCGGAATTATTGATCCACGAACCCCGGATCTAACTCGTCTACTAGTTGTCTATTGACCAAATCACCAACATGCCTTGCTCGTGCTTGGTGGATTACTACTAGAGTAATTCACACATTTTACACACCAAATGGCAACATATCTATGTCACTTATAACCATCACATTATTACACTTTACATGGGTAGAGACACTTCTTGTGATACCCTAAGCCTTTTATGAGACGTATTACTATTATTATTATTACTTTATTATTATTATTATTACTATTATTAGGATTATTATTGTATTATTATTGATATTGTCATTATTATTATTATTAATATTTTTATTATTAGTCGATCGTATTTGGACTAAGATTTTTATTGGGCAAATCCTATTTGGCCTAGGATTATTGGACTAATTCTATTAGGTCTAGGAATCCTTCATGACCCATAAACCCTATAGTGTATCAAATTAGGATTTAGCATTATATTAATTGAGCACTTAGGCTGCTTATACACACGCGTATATATACATAAAAGAAAGGGAGAGGAAAAGAATGGGGAAATGAACAAAGGCGTGGTATAAGAATTCGGGAGCCAAGAACTTAGCAGCAACGATTGAATCGTAAGTGTTTTCACTCTCGTATATACTAAGTCACGTAGGGAAATCCTATAAGAACTCATGCTATGATGCTGTATGCACAACTAGAAATAAGACAATTTGATGATGTATAGGTTGCTCACTCCATATTAAATTTGATTTTATAAGCTAAGCATACGACTTGTACAATCACATTTATGCTATGTGGACTTTAGTGCATGGTAATTCATTAGGTTATTGTTATTGAATCACTAATGTCATTGCAATATAAAATACTATTATCATCTTGGTAATAGAGATCAAGAGTCATATTTTTCTGTTTGGAGATTTTAGGAGTTCTGTACTTAATTTAGATCGTAGTACTAAATTCAATGAAAGGGTAACAAGATCCACTCTACGTAATTTTAGTATTGGTTAATTATGCTTATACGTATATTATATATCATTATTTGAGGAGTTAGGCGTAGATTTGTTTATGTATGAGACCCTAGAATAATATTGAATCAAGGATTAATTGGTATTGTTGGTTTCTGATTTCATATAAGATTTCATAAATTGAGTAGCACTATCTTATCCCTATGTATTTCTTATTATAGATTCGATTGATCGAGAATAAGACCTACTACGAGTTGTTAGAATTTTAAGAATATTAATTGATCGGAATAAGTGGTTTCTTCCCTCTATTTATTTTATAAAATATGTTTTCCTTAAATTTGTGCCAGTCATTGAAAAAGTTATTTTCTTATATAAAACGTGGATTTGAGCATGCTACTTTATGAATTTTCTATATGAAAAGCTAAAATTATTTTGTGATGAGTTATATGTGTATATATGAACATACTTTGAGCATTTGGAATAATATTGGTTTTTTGAAATTTCTGAACGAGCTATGGGGTACAATAGCAATTTTCGAACCGACTTAATGGGGTTGTAGCCCTCCTACGGGTAATAATAGTAGTTTCCGAACCCACTTAACAGGGTTACAGTTAAGGCCCTCCTACAGTTAATAATAGTAGTGTCCGAATCCACTTAACGGGGTTATAGTTAAGGCCCTCCTACGGGTAATAATAGTAATGTCTGAACCCACCTAACGGGGTTATAGTTAGGGCTTGATCAAGTTGGCCAATAGAGATTTCAAATGTTCACGAGCATGGATATATAAATGAATTTGTCTGATTCTATTTTGTTATTGTTCTGTTACTTGAAAGTGGAAAATATTAATTTTTGAAACTTGTCTATGTTTGCAAAGTGTGATTTTAATGCTATATATACATGTAACTTGCTCAAATCCAATAAAGGGTTAAGAGATTGCTTACTGGGCAAGTGCGCTCACACCACTAATGACTATTTTGCAAAGGATAGTACCAACGAGGGTGACGAGGTCCAATTTTGGGATTGGTGATCATATTGAAGTCATCATTGGCTAGAGAACGTAGTATTATTATTAGTTACGTCGTTTTATTTAAGACCTTGTTTATGGAGACTATTATAGCTTAGCTTTCTATTTATATTTTTGAATTGAAGTTGTAATAGTTGCTAGGGCTATTATCTTTTCCACTGCGATGTTCGACTGAGGTTATTTTAAATAAATATTTTATGGTTTTAGTGTGTTCTGATTTCTGTGGCTTGGTGTCTCTAAGTCCTTTCGGACTAAGGGGCATTGCCGTGCCGCATCCCAGATCCTGGATTTGATAAATATTTTATGATTTTAGTGTGTTCTGATTTAGTCAAACATCGCAGTGGAAAAGATAATAGCCCTAGCAACTATTACAACTTCAATTCAAAAATATAAATAGAAAGAAAAACTATAATATTCTCCATAAACAAGGTCTTAAATAAAACGACGTAACTAATAATAATACTACGTTCTCTAGCCAACGATGACTTCAATATGATCACCAACCCTAAAATTGGACCTCGTCACCCTCATATGTACTATCCTTTGCAAAATAGTCATTAGTGGTGTGAGCGCACTCGCCCAGTAAGCGATCTCTTGACCCGCTATTGGATTTGATCAAGTTACATGTATATATAGCATAAAAATCACACTTTGCAAACATAGACAATTTTCAAAAATTAATGTTTTCCACTTTCAAGTAATAGAACATATAACAAAACAGAATCAGACAAATTTATTTATATATCCATACTCGTGAACATTCGAAATCTCTATTGGCCAACTTGATCAAGCCCTAACTATAACCCCGTTAGATGGGTTCAGACACTACTATTATTATCCATAGGAGGGCCTTAATTACAACCCCGTTAAATGGGTTGGGACATTACTATTATTACCCATAGGAGGGCCTTAACTATAATCCCGTTAAGTAGGTTCCGAAACTACTATTATTACCCGTAGGAGGGCTTTAACTACAACCCCGTTAAGTGGGTTTGGAAATTGCTACTGTACCCCGTAGCTCGGTCAGAAATTTCGGAAGTCGGTCCTACCAGTATTATTCCAAGTGCTCAGAGTATGTTCATATATACATGTATAACACTTCACAAAATAATTTTAACTTTTCATATAGAAAATTCGTAAAGTAGCATGCTCAAATCCACTTTTTATATAAGAAAATAACTTTTTCAACGACTAGCATAAATTTAAGGAAAACATATTCTATAAAATAAATAGAGGGAAGAAACCACTTACTCTGATCAATTAGTATTCTTAAAATTCTAACAACTCGTAGTAGGTCTTATTCTCGATCAATCGAATCTATAATAAGAAATACATAGGGACAAGATAGCACTCCTCAATTTATGAAATCTTATATAGAATAAGAAACCAACAATACCGATTAATCCTCGATTCAATATTATCCTAGGGTCTCATATTTAAACAAATCTATGCCTAACTCCTCAAATAATGATTTATAATATACTATAAACACAATTAACCAGTACTAAAATTACGTAGAGTGGATCTTGTTACCCTTTCATTGAATTTAGTACTACTATCCAAATTAAGTACAGAACTACTAAAATCTCCAAACAGGAAAATATGACTCTCGATCTCTATTACCAAGATGATAGTAGTATTTTATATATACAATGATATTAGTGATTCAATAACAATAACCTAATGAAGTACCATGCACTAAAGTCCACAATAGCATAAATGTGATTGTACAAGTCGTATGCTTAGCTTATAAAATAAAATTTAATATGGAGTGAACAACCTATACTTCATCAAATTGTCTTATTTCTAGTTGCGCATACAGCTTCATATCATGAGTTCTTGTAGGATTTCCCTACGTGACTTAGTATATACGAGAGGGAAAACACTTACGATTCAATCGTTGCTACTAAATTCTTGGCTCCCAAATTCTTATACCCCGCCTTTGTTTGTTTCCCCTTTCTTTTCCTCTCCCTTTTTTTCTATATATATATATACGCGTGTGTATAAGCAGCCTAAGTGCTCAATTAATATAATGCTAAATCCTAATTTGATACACTATAGGTTTTATGGGTCATGAAGGATTCCTAACCCTAATAGAACTAGTCCAATAATCCAAGGCCAAATAGGATTTGCCCAATAAAAATCTTAGTCCAAATACGATTGACTAATAATAAAAATAGTAATAATAATAATAATAATAATGACAATATCAATAATAATACAATACTAATAATAATAATAATAGTAATACGTCTCATAAAAGGGTCAGGGTATCACACTTCTCTAACTTGTTCTGACATATATCCAGTGATTTTAATCAACCATCATTAAGCCTATCACTGTGATAGCTTGATGAAGTCAATAGTATCATTCCATAGATAAAAATTCATAAATAGAGTCCAAGCATCAATCCTTGCGCTCTTGCCTTATTTTGTGAATTCATTAGACGATTCAAAGTGATCTCCTCGTCTATTCATGGTATATATATCATTTAAGACAAACTTAGATGAAAGTGGCAATAATATGTAATATATTAACAAATAGAGCCATATCTCACCACTTAGGGAGAACAACTTCCTTTTGTTGTCCAATGAGCTTGCACTTGTTAATCAAACCATCTAGTTTGCATTTAGCCTTTAGGAGCCACATGTTCCTTGCGGTCTTGCATTTGGATAGAAGATCAACTAGCTCTTACATGTAGTTCTTAGTTATTGGCTTATCTTTACCTATAGCAGTTTTCCACTAAGTTATTTATAAGTGTAGTCACAAGTTCTAAATTGATCCAATAACTCATGACGGAGTCCCGATCAACCTTGGATAGATGATGGCGAACATGTGTTCATTCCTTCAATATGAATTTTAAGAATCTTTGGTGGGACACACCCACTGACTTAAGGTTTGATCACAATATCCCTAGCGATTATGAGTTCATAAATTATATAATTACTAGAAAATTGAGCGCCTCATAAGACAAAAGGATCTTGCAACTCATATAGTTCAAGATTCCTCTTGACTTCACATACATACATAAGATTCCCCTAAGGAAATTTACACCACGAGACATATTTTTCAATATTTCCAATTACTGCTCATCACCGTTGTGAGAACATAGAATTGGATAATCCATTTGGAGGCACGCATATTTTATGATATAGGCAACAATCAAACCAATCAAATAAGATAACTCATTTTGCACCATCATAAATCTAGACGTGTTTATTTCTTCCCTCATCACAAACCCATTTAGTTGCGAAGTATTTAGAATCATTTTAACTTGAAACTCTATTTTTTATCATAAATTAATGTTCAAACAAATTGAACAAGATATGCTAGCTTTCTACTAGTACAATAAACTTCTCAACTTTGTCAAAAATGCAATAAAAGGTTTTAACACTTTTGACTAATGAGATATAGTATGT
>CM047871.1:17522129-17535913 GCA_026212405.1 Petrea volubilis | reverse complement strand
TTTTATTGACGTGGATGTTTGGCATGTTCATGATGAGCCAACAAGGAGAAGTAAAATCTCAAATGACTTTTTTACCCTAATAATTTTATTTTATTATTTATTTATTTTTATTAAAATTTTGTTATTATTATTATATTTCTTAGAATAATCCACCCTAACCCTAACCTTCCAAAATAACACCTCCCACCCAAACACCCACCCTTCATTCCCCAGCCGCTGCCCCCACCCTCCTCTCACCCTCTCCAGCCCCCTCTCCCCCACCCCAAGCCTCCGCTGCCGCCTCTTGGTCCCGTCCTCCTTTCTGCCCCCCTGCGCAAGCCCTTTCCCCTACCCTAAGTTGTCGCCACCTGGTCTTGTCCTTCTTTCTCCGACCCCCCCCTCCCCTTGCGCAGGCTCTCTCCCCCACCCGAAGCCGTTGCCGTTGCGTTGTCGTTGCCGCTCCCTACCCCCCTTACCCCAAGCTATCGCCATGCCTGGCCCCTTCTCCATCTACCCCACCCCCGCTCCACCACTACTCTGCCACCACCACTCTCTCTCTCCCCCCTCTCCCTCGCAATCTTTCTCTCTCTCTCTCTCCCCTCTCCCTCACAATCTTTCTCTCTCTCTCTCTCTCTCCCCCTACCCCTCGCAGTCTCTCTCTTTGCCTATGCCCCTTGCGATATCTCTCTCTCCTTTTTCCTATATCATCGGAAATTTTCCTTTGATGGGTTCAAGAGTAGCACCAAGAACAGCGGCGGGCGACGGTGGTGGTGGTTGAGGAGGCGGCGGCGGCGATTAGGTTTATGTATATAATATATATATGTATAATATATATATATAGTGATTTGCACATATATATATGTATAGATATATGTATTTATAAATATTTTGTGTATATATATATATTATATTATGCATATGTGTATTTGTCTAGCTCAGCATACTTAAAGTCCATCTCATCACCTAGCAATGCCAAGTCAAAAAATCGGTCAGACATGTCAGCTCAATGGCCGAACACATCATCGATTTTTAAAATTTCTGCACCTGAAATCGGTTGGTGGGACTAAATGTGGCAAAATTCATTTTCTATGGGACTAAATATGAGAAAAAATATCATGTGTGACTAAATGTGGCAGGCGAGCTTTTCTATGGGACCAAAAAAGGATTTATCTCTATTATTTTCTGATGTAACACTTAGGGTACACTTGAGAATATAAGAAATGTGAACTCTTGACTGGAAAATGAACAGTAGCCTCCCAGTCGAAAAGTTGATCGCTTTGCCTTATTTTTGCCCATCTTATTTTCTGGGGAAGCCCTCAAATCAGCCGCTTTATTTAGTTTAATCTGAGCATAAAGGGAACTTAATTAGGACTTCCAAATGCTCGTGACTTGGTATTTTTGTGATCAAGTCTAACTAGATATATGAAATATATTGTTGGTAAAATTACTTTTTTTGTCTTTTGACTTAATCCCCATTGCATGTTTAGTCCTATCACGTACATAACTGTACATTCAATCTTGGAATTTAACACATCAATAATGAACCTATGGTATGAAAATTGGGTTAGTCCTGTAACTACACATTTAGTCATGTAACTGAGGACCTTGGTCATTAAATGATTTTCCGACTGATTTGAGAGGATACACTATTTGCAACTGTTAAATTTTGGCATTCCTCTACGTAAAACCTTAACCCTGCTCTAATTTTTTGCATCTGAGTCTTGAAATGTCAAGAACTCCAACATTGGGCGAATTGATACAATCGAAGAAAGAGAGGAAGCTATAAATTCAATTTTATGAAATCGAAGATGAAAGAGGGAATGAGTCCAAGAGTTGTGATGATCTGTAGAAGTGCGAAAATCTGCAATTTAAAGTGCTCTTGGAGAGATGATAACCTATGGAGGAGGTTTTACACTTGTGCAGACTATAGGGAGAATCCAATTATTTTGATTTTTGTTGTTTTCTTTTTTTTTTTTTTTAACTTGGTTTATTGCTCTCTTTGCAATTTAAGGGCAAAAGCACTACTAGAAAAAGAGCAAATAGCCACGGATTTTAGCCACGGGAAAAATCCGTGGCTAGGCCGTGGCTATTAGCCACGGATTAGCAACGGATTATGGGAAAAAAAAATTTCAGCTTTAGCCACGGATTGGACACGGCTTAGCCGTGGCTAAATGAGCCACGGCTAAGCCGTGGCCAAATGTCGTGGCTAAAATTGGCGCGGTTTTAGCCGCCAATAGATAGCCACGGCCTAGCCACGGCCAAGCCGTGGCTAAATGAGCCACGGGTAATCCGTTGCCTGTCCGTGTCCATTAGCCACGGATAAGCCGTGGCTAGCCCGTGTCCGTTAGCCACGGCTAGGCCGGGTCCATTAGGCCGTGGCTAAAAGGCTACGGTTTGTTTATTTATTTATTTTTTCTTTTTTACTTATTCAGTTTCGAAGTGCTCAATTTAAATCGTTTTCTAACGATAAATGCGTCCGTTCCATTTCCTATTATAACTTTAAAAAAAAATTACAAATAAATTAATACGTAATTAATTAATTGTTCTTATATGTATATATAGACGTACGTAACTATATATATATATATATGTATGTATATCTATATGTGTAAAACTATATATACGTAACTATATATATATATATATGTCTAGATATATCTATATGTGTAAAACTATATATACGTAACTATATATATATGTAGACTATAGGCACGGATGCGTCGATCAATATATATACATTTATATATATTTATATTTATATATAATTATTTAAAAATATTCATATATTTTATATATTTATATATTTTAAACGTAGATATTATATATTTTTATATATTTTAAACGTAAAATATAAATTTATATATTTTGATCGTAAATTCCAACGTAAATTAAAGAATATTTATATATTTTTGCCAAGGCCGTTAGCCACGGCTGGACCGTGGCTAACGGCTCTTTTTTTTAAAAAAAAATTATTAAATTTTAATAATCTGTATTTAAATCTATTTTTTCAATAAATGTTTTCTTTCAATTTTGATTATTATTCAAATAAAATATCATAACTAAATATATATATATATAAAATCTATTTTTACAATATTCATTATTGTGTTATATATGAGCAATGTATATATACGTACACATATATATGTGCTCTTATCATTTCAATCGATCGACAAAGATATAAATTAATTTGAATTTAAGTTTCGTAATTACAATCAATAATATTACTACATATAGAAGAGTAATATATATACAAGATTATTTATAAGCATGGATGCGATCAATATATATACATTTATATATATTTATATTTATATAGAATTATTTAAAAATATTGATATATTTTATATATTTATATATTTTAAACGTAGATATTATATATATTTATATATTTTAAACGTAAAATATAAATTTATATATTTTGATCGTAAATTCCAACGTAAATTAAAGAATATTTATATATTTTAGCCAAGGCCGTTAGCCACGGTTGAGCCGTGGCTAGACCGTGGCTATTAGCCACGGTTGGACCGTGGCTAACGGCTTTTTTAAAAAAAAAGAATTATTATTAAATTTTAATAATCTATATTTAAATATATTTTTCCAATAAATATTTTTTTTCAATTTTGATTATTATTCAAATAAAATATCATAACTAAATATATATATATAAAATCTATTTTTACAATATTCATTATTGTGTTATATATGAGCAATGTATATATATGTACACATATATATGTTCTCTTATCATTTCAATCGGTCGACGAAGATATACATTAATTTGAATTTAAGTTTCGTAATTACAATCAATAATATTACTACATATTGAAGAGTATTATATATAAAAGATTATTTATAAGCACGGATGCGATCGATACATATATGTTATCGTTTATGTTGATTATTCTGTTATATATATATATATAATCTATATATAATTTTTTGATTTACGAATGATGGCTCTAATTATATTATAATATTATGTTAGTGTAATTAATTTGAAATGCTAGGAATAACGCAAATTAAAAACGTATCAACCGCGGATAAAAAAATATCAATGTAAAACACGAAAAAAAATATATATATAAATATATGTTAGCCACGGCTGGGCCGTGGCTAATCTGTGGCCTAGCCGTGGCTACCATAGATCGGTGGCTAGACTTAGCCACGGATTAGCCACGGCTAGCCCGTGGCTAAATTCAACATATGTATACATAACTTAGCCAATTTTTCTTTCCCCTCCCTCTTCTTCATCCAAGGTAACCCCCCCCCCCCCCTCTCGTCCCCGTCCCCCCAACCCCCACCCCCGGCGCGGTGGCGCCTCCTCGCCGGCGGCCGCCGCGCCTCCCTCCCCCCTCCCCTACCCCTCTGTCCCCCCCCCCCATTCCCCGGCCACCTCTCTCCCCATCCCCCCAACCCGCGCGCCCCCTGCCGCCCCCCACACCGCCTCCCCCTCGCCCAGCCCCCCCTCCCCAATCCCCCCCCCCAGCAGCCCCAAACCCTCCCCCTTTCCCCCCCCACCCACCAGCCCCAACCCACCCCCCCCAACCCCCAGCCCAAACCGAGCCCCCCCCTTCCAACCCCATACCCGCGCCCCCCCCTTCATTATTATTTTTCTGTGTTTTAATTTGAATTAAACCTATTATTTGTTTGTTTGTTTTGATTTTTTTGGTAATTATTGTTAGGTTTTTAAATATTCACAAGTTTGGTGCTCCAAAATTGAAGGTATGATTTAAGTTACCCAAAATTTATTTTGAGATATATATGTATTGGAAAATGTATATGTGTGTTTGTATTAATTGAGATATATATATATTTGAAAATGTATATGTGTGTATGTATTAATTGAGATATATATGTATTTGAAAATGTATATGTGTGTATGTATTAATTGAGATATATTTTATTTTGGAAACATTTGGTATTGGTGAATGAGAAGTGTAATATTTGTTTGTTTTGTTCGTAAAATTTGATTACGAATATGAAATGCATGTTTGTACAGTAGTATATACATTTAAAGATATGTTTTGATGAGATGCATGTTGTGATGAGATAGGCTTTGATAAGATATGTAAGTTTATAAATATGATTTGATGAGATATGTTGTGACGATTCTATGTTGTTTGTAGATATGCTTTGATGAATACGGTTTGATGAGAATATTTTGAGTTATGCTTTGATGATTACGTTTGTTTTGTTCGTTAAATATGATTGAAATATGAGATGTGTATTTTTACGGTGTGTTATTGATATTGTCTTTACATATATGTTGTTGGCAAAGTTTTAAATACGAAATTCAGTAGTGACTAAATGACATAATTATATTTGTTACAGAAAATGGATAATATACGTGTGAGTCGAAGTTGGATGTACAATCGGTTATTGCCCGATCGAACAGATCTTACGAATGAATTTTTATTGGGTTTGGGTCAGTTTATTGAGTTTGCAACATCACAACCACAATACAAACTTGACAACGATTGTATTAGGTGTCCGTGTTTTATATGTGAAAATAGAAAATACAAGAGTGCTAACAATGTAAAATATGATCTTTTAAAGTATGGATTTCAAGCAAATTATTGGTATTTGGGACTGCACATGGGGAGATTGCTCTAGAAAACTGGAATGTGATGGTGTCGGTCCAAGTTCTTACAATCATGTCAATATCACAGAGGGTTAAGAATTACGAAAATAGTGGTCTATGATGCTATGGGACAGACTTGTGGTCATGAAAATAGGACGTGGCAAAATTCTGAACGAAATGCTGCTGGAATGAGTCATATTATTGAACAACCTCATAATAACGAAGCTCAACAATTTTATGATTTGTTGGAGGCAGCAAACCGTCCGTTATGGTCAGGATGTGAGTCACACACACGAATTATCACTGACTCTTCAAATGATGACATTGAAATCAGATTATAATATGCCACATGGATGCTTCGATAGAATGGCTGATCTTATAAAACATCAAATCCGATAGACAATCATGTTCCCAACAATTATTATGAAGCCAAAAAATTAACGAGAAATTGGGATTGATATCTCTGAAAATTGATTGCTGCGTGCAAGGGTGTGTGCTGTTTTATAAAGAACATACTCACTTGGATGAATGTGCATTATGTCAGCATACTAGGTTTAAACCATCTCGTACGGAGAGCAATAGACGTGTTCCTTACAAAAGAATGCACTACATGCCACTAATCCCACGTTTGAAAAGGTTGTATGCCTCTGAAAAATCAGCCGACCAAATAAGGTGGCACCATGAGCATGTAGCAAAGTCTGATACGTTATGCCATCCATCGGATGGCATAGCGTGGAAGCATTTCAATGAGAAACACCCAAACTTTGCCGCTAAACCGCGAAATATTAGACTTGGACTGTGTGCTGATGGATTTAATCCTTTCAACCAAACTTCAAAATCATATTCTTGTTGGCCGGTTATTATTACCCCCTATAATTTATCTCCCGAAATGTGCATGACTGCCCCATATATGTTTTTGACATGTTTGATTCCTGGGCCGCGCAATCCAAAGGACAGAATTGATGTGTATTTGCAACCTTTAATTAACGAGTTGAAAGAGTTGTGGTCAGACGGGGTTGAAACGTTCGATGTGTCGAGTAGACAAACTTTTCGTTTAAGAGCTGCCCTTATGTGGACAATTAATGACTTTCCTGCATATGGAATGTTGTCGGGGTGGATGACGTGCGGGAGACTGGCATGTCCAATATGTATACACCATACAAAATCTTTTAGATTGAAGCATGGTGGAAAAATAACGTGGTTTGATTGCCACAGAAGATTTTTGCCAGAGACTCATCCTTTTAGGCATAATAAAGATGCCTTTTTGAAAGGAAGACGAGAGCGATCTGCGGCTCTCTCTCGAATGATGGGTGATAAAACTTGGGATGTCGTGCAACACTTGCCCAAGGTAACCGATTTGCCCGTCAAGCACTCTAAAATTTCAGGTTACGGTGTGGACCACAATTGGACCAAACAATGCATATTTTGGGAGTTGCCCTATTGGAAGGAAATATTGTCCGCCACAATTTGGATGTAATGCACATTGAGAAAAAAATTTTTGACAACATAATAAATACTGTCATGGATGTAAAAAACAAAACAAAAGATAACGAGAAGGCTAGACTTGACTTGTTGGAGTATTGCAAGCGTCCAGAATTACATCTACAGTATCTTCCAAACGGTAAAGTGTTGAAGCCACAGGCCACTTTCACTTTAACCATTGAACAACGCCGCGAATTATGTGATGGATTAAATGTCTGAAGATGCCTGATGGGTATGCATCGAACTTGGGAAACTGTGTTGATCAATCTGGAACAAACCTGCTTGGTATGAAGAGCCATGACTGTCACGTCTTTATGCAACGTTTGCTCCCAATGGCGCTAAATGCACTCGCACCTAATGTTTGGAAGCCTTTAACGGAAAAGTCAATTTTTTAAAGAAATGTGCTCAACAGAGTTAAGTGCGGCAAATCTATTACAATTGGATAGTAACATTCCTATTATTTTATGCAAATTGGAACGCATTTTTCTGCCTGGATTTTTTGACTCAATGGAGCACTTGACTGTACATTTGCCGTTTGAAGCTGCGATGTGTGGTCCAGTGCAATACCGGTGGATGTATCCTTTCGAGAGGTAGTTTAAATAATTATGAATTTTAAATTTCATGTATTAAAATAAATACAATTATAAAAACTTAAAAACACTTAGCGTTTGTAGGTACTTAGCATAACTTAAAGGGAAATGGTGAAGAAGCAGACGCAAAAGTTGAAGGATCAATATGGAGGCATACTTAACCACAGAGTTGTCGTATTTTCATCTTAGTTATTTGAAAGTGCACATCACACACACCAAAAGTACAAGACCTCGTCGTAATGAGAACGACATCTGTATCTGATGATGAGCAACATTATACTTTGTCTGTATTTAAACGAGCTGGGTAAGTCAGGAAGGAAAAGCAAGGAACGTTATTGACTGATGATGAGTGGAGCAAAAGCTTGCAGTACATTACTCATCAATTGTGAAGGAAGTTGTCCCCATACGTGAGTAAGTGTTATCTTTAACAATTTATATATAATTTGTTAAGATGACTCTGACAAATTTCAATACTTTGTAGGATGTATAGCTCAGGCCGTTCGATACAATGGGGCCACACCTAACGTAGCAAGAGATTGAGGAATCCGATGGTTTAAAAGCTCTTAATGTGAGTAATTTATTATACATAATAAATACTTAGCCATATTGCGTCTTCACACACTGTGTGGTTTAAAAAAAAAATCTTTCATATAATATATTGATTGAAAATATTCGTATGCATGTAGGCGCATAATCCAAAAAATAATGTTGAAAAATCAGTATTTGCTTGATTTGCTTGGGGTCCAATGAAGAAGGTCAATAGACCTTCATAGGGGTTTTACTGTAATGGATATATGTTTCATACAGAAGATATGACCCCACATACGAAGACCTCAAATTCTGGCATTTGTGTAATAAGTGATGGGGGTACAAACTTTTATGGTATGCTCAAAGGAAGGTTATCAAATTAGAGTATCCTGGTGAGCCTCAAAAAGAGGTTTGTATGTTCAAATGTATTTGGAGTTTATTCGGTATCGAATAGGGTATAAAGGTACACCCCCAGTATGATATTGTTGAAATAAAAATAAATGAGAGATACCCGAGAGATTTCATCCTTGCGCAACATGCATCATAAGTGTATTACGTTCCTCACCCCGTACGAGAAGAGATAAATCGCAGTGGCGATTTGTTATCAAAACAAGACCACGGAGTCGAGTTGTGAGCCAAGATAATACTGATGACCCATTGCAAGAGTCATCTGGCTGCGTGAATGGTGTCATCGATAATGAACCGACAGGTAATCTGTGCTGATTCTACGGGGTGGTGCCTGTTGAAGAGGTCAATCAATTATACACTTGAGCACATGGCTATATGTCATATATTATTTGATTATTGGGTCAAAGTCTGAGGCAGAAGAATTAAACTCTGAGTTTGAAGAAGATGAGGAGGATGATATGAAAATATGGCCTCAGTATGACGATGATGCTGAAGACGAAGACGAAGACGAGGTGAGACAATGAAGATGAAGAAGATGAAGATGATGATGAGTAAAATTTACTATGAATGAAATATTTTGTTTGGTTTGGTTTTTCTTTGCTATACCATATATATATATATATATGTTGATTGCTATGATTTTTGTTTAGTGGCTGATTGAAATATTTAATGTAATGTGAAAAGACTCATGTTAAGTGATGTTTTTGCTATGAATTTTTTTATATAATATAACAGGTTTGTGCTGTTTGATGTTTTTATTATGAATGCAGATGACAGGTTCTAGAAAGGGAAAGGACAAGGTCACTAGTAGTGGAGGAGGTTCCAACCGCCGTGGCCTCCACATGCCCCTACGACGGGCCTTCACATTCGAGACGAGCCGTATGACGACTCTCATCATCAGACACCAATCCCTAGCGATGATGAGCCTATTACTGATGATATGCCGACGGAGACTTCCGATAATAACAGAATTGATGGAAAGATGGTTATTTATCCACGGGGACATGAGTAAGTTTGCTTTTGTATTGCCTTTAAGTTATAATTATTCACTTTTTGATTGTTGTTTAAATAACAGTTATATTTATTAGGTTCAATCTTGCTTTGGAGACCGTGAGGACGATCGCCCGTATTTTCACAAACGGGTATACAGAGCCATGGGAGAGGTGGAAGGAGATCCCTATACAAACTAGACAATGTGGTTCGGCGAATTCCAAGTAAGTCTTGATGCATATACAAATTTTCTTTTACGTTTTTTTCATTCGTAATTTTATAAGTTCTCTTTTTTTTCATTGTGTAGAGGGTATATTATTGGCGACCTGACCAACATGACGCTATTTGGAAAAACTTTTGAGCATAAGGGATCGGAGCTCCTGAAGAATAGGCTTAACAAGGCTCGTCGTAATAATAAGAGGCCGGAGTGGATCGGAGATGACGCTTGGCAAGAGCTGCAAGCAAAATGGGGGTTGCCCAGTTTTCTTAAAAGAGCGCAGTGAACAAAGCTAATCGGGCATCCGATTCTTGTGGAAGGGGAATGACCGGCCACAAAGGTGGTTCCAAATCTCACCTAACTTATAATGACGAGCTGGTTAGTATGTGTATTTCATAAGTACTTCAAAATGATGATTTACGGGTGATTATTGTGTTATATAGTATTAAAATATTACATGTCTTATCACAGGAAGCTCAATTGGGGTATAGTCCTACCGTGGATCAGTCATTCCTACATCTTTACTCTATAAGATGAGAATGGGGAAATGAAATAGGCTGATCAGAGGGCGGAGCGTTCATTTGTGAGTATTCATTATTTTTCAATTTTAAAATTGGTTTTTTTTGACATTGTAACTAATGTTTCAACCTCAAAACTCGTAGAACGCATTTAAGGAGAAGTGGGAAGAAATTAATTCCCAGCCGCCTCCTCAATCTGCTGATGGCACCCCCCTATCTCGACCATCCAAGCTCGATGTAAGTCAAAATAACTTTCATTTTTATCATATTTTAATATAATATATAGATACATATTAATGATATATTATGACTAAATCTAATTATATTCACGGATTTATAGGTGTGGAAGGAGACTGTGGCTAAACCGAATAAGGGCGGTGGTACGGCTGCCAGGTGGATCACCTACTACGGGAAGTTCGAGCTCCCAGACTTATCCTCCGAATGGGGAGGATCCGGGTACGATTGAGTTGAGGGCAAGGGTTCGCAGGTTCGAGAAGAAACAAGCATCGAATTAACTGAGGTGAAGCAGACCCTCAATGCCGGGCTTCAGAGCATTCAACTTTTTGACCCAAGGAGCAGTCGCCTCTTTCGCCTAATCAGCCACACCCGTCAGCTGTTCCTCTCATGTACATGTACAGTCCACCCCCTCCCAACAGAGGGGTTCTGTAGGACTTCATCGTGAGGACAGCGATCCACCTCTAGAACACACTCTTCCAAATTACATACGTGATGACGAGCACAATGATAATGATGATAGATGATTGGAGCCTTTTTAGACATTGACACGTCTTGATATTTTAATAACTTGTACTCTCTAACTTAGAATATTTTGAATCTTTCTACGTTTTAGTCACGAAATATTTGGTGTTTGTTGGATGATCCGTGATCGTTATTTTGGTTTCTATTTGATATGATTTTGGTGTTAGACGATCCGTGGTCGTTATTTTAGTGTATAATTTGATGATGCATTTGGTATTGGACGATCCGTGATCGTCATCTTGATTGGATACATTGGAATGTTTGGGCTTTTTGATTGCAGGCTGGTTCGGAACGAAAAAAAATCAAATTTACAGATTTCTGACCGAATTAGCAACGATTGCCACCGCAGAGCCGTGGTTAAGGGCCACGGCTTGGCCACCGCAGAGCCGTGGCCCTTAGCCACGGCCAGGCCCCGTGCGATGTTTGGGTGGCCAACTTTGGCCACGGCTCGCCCGTGGCTAAGAGCCACGGTTTGACCGTGGCTAAGCCGTGGCTAACAAGCCGTGGCCCTGGTTAGCCACGAAAAAAATCCATGGCTAATCCGTGGCTAATTCCCTTGGCCACGGATTTTTTGCCAAATCCGTAGCTAAAAGCCTTTTTTCTAGTAGTGAAGTGCATGTGGTTGTGATACTGTTGGTATGTAGAGGGTGTTTGGCTAAACTTATTTGAAACATCTTATAAACTCCTACACATTATAAGATGTTGGATCTTATTTCACATATAAGTTCTCAAAGTGTTTGAATAATAAGATGGTATGTAGCTTATAAAATGTTAGAAATGGTAATATTGTAAATTAACTTGATTGAAAACAAAGGAGTTAGTAACATGAATTCTCTACAACTTTTGAATGGTTATATGGTGTGGATTTATCATGATAAGTACCATGGTAACAGTAATTATAGTCTCCCCTACAACGGCGTCCACGTTTATGCCCACGACCACGACTATGGCTACAAACACGACCATGAACATGTATTGATGCACTGACTTAGAAAATAAAATAGATCCGATGTGACAGATTTCATGGTTTCTCATTAACAGCTCATTATTTTATTCATTCACAAGAAGGCATGAGATCAGTTCATAATGCTTTTTAAAATCCCTCGCACGATATTGCTGTTGCAATAGCGCATTTGAGGGAAAATGTAGAGAATATATTTTCTCCAATGAGTCCCCTCAATAATATTTTCTCCGCATAATTTCAGTTGAGAACCTATTTTAAATTTTGTAGAATTATATTCACCTACGGATTTCAAATCCTGCGATTTAAAATGCAATAAATCATAACAAACTTTAGACAAAAATGTTGTTTTTTGGTCATCATACATTTCTTTTAAATTATATTATACAATTCAAATAGATCTTTTCCAACCAAATACTTTGTTTCCAAATTTTCATTGAGATGGAGGCAAAGAAAAAAAAGATAGTCTTAGCCTTATCTTGGCTAAATACTTCATTTTCTTTTAAAATTGTTTTCCCAAGAGCTTTAGCATCTAAATGAATTTCAACATCGAGTAGCCACATTAAATAGTTCTTGCTCATTATGTCAGGAGCTGCAAATTCAAATTTCGTAAAATTCGATATTCCAATAAAAATCAATCATGATGACAACAATTTGTAAAATAATTTAAACAAAATATATGCTAAGGAAATGACAAATAAAAGAGTAATATTATTTCTTGTATTTTTCTTGTGTGTTTACAATGCTTTATCAAGACCCGTATATATATATATATAAGGCTAATAACCAACTTACTTGAATTATTACCCTTTAATGGCTAATAATTCATCAATGTTTTAGTCATCCACAATTAATTATTTAAATATCCACAATAGACTTTTATTACTTTTCTTTGTCGTTATGCAACATAACAAATATTGTTACTTTGTGAAACGTGATCGTTCATTAAATAAAAGAGATGACTTTACTCAACAGAAAAGAAACAGACAAGATTTTGTACCTAATTTATAGTAGAATTTATACAAAGACAACCCATGTGCTCAAAACCCATATCATTCCAAAGAAGAAAAGAAACGGCCCAAACCCGTATTTGAATTTTATATTGCACCTAATTCATATCTAAAAATCACACACATGCATAGGACGGTCAATGAAGTGGATTTTAATTCGAATTTTAGTATATTTGATCAATTGATATTTAATATATTAAATTCAATTATGAATATTATAGTTCGAAATAAATACAGAGATACGGAGTCAAACAATGTGATCCGTTAAAGAACGGAATTTGAACTTTAGTAATACTTTTTATTAGAGTAATAACACTTGTATGTAATATTAGTAAAAAAAGGTAAATAAAATGTAATATAATAAATAATTAAGTTAACACAAACTATGTTTTTATTTATTCAAAGTCATTATGTACTTTGTGGCCAATTTGCGATCAATTTGCTGGAAAATGTAACATACAAAAAAGATTAATTTAGGAAGAGTATTGGAGAAAAGTTTGACAAAATAACTATAAGAATAGACTCAAAGGCATCACATCTGGCACCCTCTCTCTGTCATGCTCAGGTTTCCTTTTTTCTTGAGTTTTTCTGTCATTGTGTATTTGTACCTATAGTTGACAAGAGATTGTGGTTTCGTGAGCTTGTATATATGACAACAGTACAGAAGCTATAACATAACAGGCCATTGAGGCATTTCACTTTGTTGAACCCAAATCAGAAGATTTTAGTTAAGCTTTGACTCTTTTCAAATCTGTTTT
>CM047871.1:17507441-17521629 GCA_026212405.1 Petrea volubilis | reverse complement strand
AAGGCTTTATAGGTATATATGGATGAAAATAGAAGGGCTTGTGTGTACATATATGTGGGTGGAAGATAGGCTATACATAAGAAGTGTTTTGGGTGTTGAGAGTAGAGTAAGTGAGGGGGTGTGTTTTTAGGCGGGATTTGTGTGTTTGTGGAAGAAAATAGAGAGAGTATAGTGTGTGTATGTGTGAGGACGTTTTTGGGGATGGGGAAGTGTGTGGGAGGTCCTATTTATAGTGGAGAATGAGGGTAGAAGGCAAGACTTGGGGACCAAGGTTTAATAAATGCAAATCTTTCCATTTAATGCAAATCTCCCAACTAGGCATAGAATTAAATGCCAAATTAAATGAAATCTTCCACCTCCACCTCCCTCCTCTATTCTAGCCTTGGTGTAACCCTAATCCATGAGTCATGAATCTAGATGAATGGAAGACCACACAAATGCACAATTTCTAGAAGAAATTCATCTTATATTAGTGTAGGATATTTTAATAAAATATTAACACAAAATCAAATAAAATCAAATAAAATCTAATAAAATCTGATTTTGATTGTCCTCATCTTATAAAATCTGAAATCATATCTTTATTTTATTAAAAATTCGAATTTGTATTTATTTATTTTGTAAAAACTGAAAATTAGGGTTTTTGGGCATAAAATCCGAAAATTCATAATTAATTTAGAAAAATTCCAAAATTATGAAATTTAATGTTTATAAATATGAAATTATATGTATACTTCCCAGAAATTACAAATGTTTTAGTTAAGTTTTCGAAAATTGCAATTTAGGACATAGAAAGTTCGAAAATTGACACTTTACCGTTCAAATTGTAAGTTAATCGCAAAAGCAGACGAAAATTTGAAAACAACAAGTAATAATAACATTTACAAGAAGCAAAAGATTTTAAATCAATTATTTAAATATTACAGATTACCGGGTCGTCACATCCTCCCCTCCTTAAAAGAATTTCGTCCTCGAAATTCAACTTTATTTTGTAAAAGAGTTGAGGGTATTTTTCCAAAAATATGCTTTCACAAAAGAGTTTAGAACCCAAAATATATTCCAATCAAATACAAAATTCAATAGATACACTAGAAGTTTTGTAGCAAAAGTCACACATACCAATACCATCTGCCAGGCGTCGGGACTCTAGAGGTGGCTCCTGTGGGCTCAAGAGGCGACTCCCGCACACGTAGCACTTTGCCCCGCAGGCTCAAAACATTCAAGAAGTAGTACTTGGCCTCATGGGCTCAAGACTTTCAAGACATATAGTACTTGGCCTCGTGGGCTCAAGACTTTCAATACATAGCACTTGGCCTCGTGGGCTCAAGACGTAACATTTGCTCTGCGGGCTCAAGCGGTGGCTCCCGTATGCGTAGCACTTTGCCCCACAGAGCACTTAGCTCCCAGTATTCCGGCTGGCAAGCGGCTCTGATACCATTTGTCACGACCCGGAAAAATACCCTTTTATTTATAAAATAAAATTGGATAGAAACGCGCAACGGTAATATTTTCATAGTTGTATAAATAATTATTTTCACATATAATTTGTACAAAATACAAAAGTCACAATTTTCAAAAGAATAGAAAAGTAACTATATCGTGTAAAAAGCTTCCAAATGCTTCCGCTGCGCCACTCTGATCCGCTATCTCATTTCTGTCTAAAAAGTATTGGAAAGGAGGAGTCAACGCGACGGTTGAGTAGAAATATCATTCAACCCCATAAGGTGCGTGTGTGTTTGAATAGGTGCACGTAGACACATAATTTCACATAATACTATAATGAAAATGAAAGCATAAAATATCTAAAACTTACAAGATACTTAAATTCCTACTTTACTCATGAAATTAAACAATACTCCTACCTTGAAATGTTTTTAGGGAAAAAGAGAGGATATAGAAGGCTTTATAGGTATATATGGATGAAAATAGAAGGGCTTGTGTGTACATATATGTGGGTGGAAGATAGGCTATACATAAGAAGTGTTTTGGGTGTTGAGAGTAGAGTAAGTGAGGGGGTGTGTTTTTAGGCGGGATTTGTGTGTTTGTGGAAGAAAATAGAGAGAGTATAGTGTGTGTATGTGTGAGGACGTTTTTGGGGATGGGGAAGTGTGTGGGAGGTCCTATTTATAGTGGAGAATGAGGGTAGAAGGCAAGACTTGGGGACCAAGGTTTAATAAATGCAAATCTTTCCATTTAATGCAAATCTCCCAACTAGGCATAGAATTAAATGCCAAATTAAATGAAATCTTCCACCTCCACCTCCCTCCTCTATTCTAGCCTTGGTGTAACCCTAATCCATGAGTCATGAATCTAGATGAATGGAAGACCACACAAATGCACAATTTCTAGAAGAAATTCATCTTATATTAGTGTAGGATATTTTAATAAAATATTAACACAAAATCAAATAAAATCAAATAAAATCTAATAAAATCTGATTTTGATTGTCCTCATCTTATAAAATCTGAAATCATATCTTTATTTTATTAAAAATTCGAATTTGTATTTATTTATTTTGTAAAAACTGAAAATTAGGGTTTTTGGGCATAAAATCCGAAAATTCATAATTAATTTAGAAAAATTCCAAAATTATGAAATTTAATGTTTATAAATATGAAATTATATGTATACTTCCCAGAAATTACAAATGTTTTAGTTAAGTTTTCGAAAATTGCAATTTAGGACATAGAAAGTTCGAAAATTGACACTATACCGTTCAAATTGTAAGTTAATCGCAAAAGCAGACGAAAATTTGAAAACAACAAGTAATAATAACATTTACAAGAAGCAAAAGATTTTAAATCAATTATTTAAATATTACAGATTACCGGGTCGTCACAGTTTTAGCTGCCAATTTGGGTACTATCAAGAAGTTCCGAGAGTTCTTAAGCGAGATATTCGTCAAGGTTCGTTAGATGAAGGCATTCAACATTGGCGCTTGTGCACTTACTCCAAGTCAATGTCTCAAGTATGTTTCCCTTCCATTCCCGTGAATGCAAAGAAATTTTCTTCGGACGACTACAAAAAATGGTGGGACAAAGCTCATGGAACTTTTATTGAGGAGAATGTCGTGAAGCTAGCTAACTTAAGTTCGCCCAAAGCCTCAGCCCCATGCGAGAAACAAGATGAAGGAAACAAAAGAAAAGCTCTTATTCATCCTGTAGAAGAAAGTCGAAGTAGCAATGCAGACCGTCATTGGAAGAGGCCAAAGAAAGATCCCAAGCCCTCTACTGATGAGTTTGTTGGCGAGGTTGTTTCTTAACGCTTTTCCCTTTCAACTTTCTTTTATTTCCTCTTTTTAAATTTTCTAACTTTAAAACATGTAATGTTTCAGGGGGAGAATGAGATGCTCGACCTTAATGACGATGATGAATCTGAAGATAGCCATGAGTCGACTATAGGATCTAACTCGGCAGCTGTAGAGCCTCCTCTTGCTAAGAGGGGGCGCAAAGGAGCCCCCAAGTTCAATGAAGCAAAACCAACACTTCCATGCCCCGAAGCTTCAGTTTTTCAAGGCGAGAAGTTCATCCATAATCATCAGAAAGAGTTTCTTCAAAAATTGTGGAAGGATCTCATAGAAAAGATATCACGCACTTCTCTCGACTCACTTTCCTCTATTGAAGACGAGGTCGATATAGTGCTCAGCTCGATGAGAAGCTTCAACAACTTTGACATTTCATATATAGAAGGATCACTCAAACGTTTATTTGCCAAGGCAGCTGCTTTTGATAAGGCAAGGTCTGCATCCTCCGAGAAAGCATCTAAGAAATCCACCACACATCAGTTGGAAGAAGCCAAAGAACGTCTTTCAAACACTAAGACCAAAGAAGGTAAGGAGGCTAACCTAATTCAATCTACTAAAGAGGACTTGGAGCAAATCCAACAAGAGATCAATAACTTGAATGCGCGGAAGAAGAGTTTGTCTCAATCATTGAAGCGACAACAACAACTCCTACAAAGTGCTCAAGCTGAAGTTTGCGAGATTGAAAAGGAAATCACCGCCCTCCAGAGTGCATCTTCACCGAGTGATGAAGAAATTGAAGAAATGAAGCTTTTAACAGCACGACTCGAGGTTGCTAGGGAAGAGTTGAAGAATTTGAGCCCTTTTGCTTGAGATTAGCTTAGGATTTTGCACTCTTATGTTTTTCTTTTGCTATAAACAATTCCTCTTTTTCTTTGCTTTTGATTATGCAATAGAAATCTTTTCATGTGCTTTTTATTTTGCAATCTCTTGGCTATGAATGCAACTTTTGTTATCTTTCAATACAATGAACCTTGAATCTTATCATGTCTCTCACAATAAATCAATACTAACATGAAAACACAATTTACTACGAATTTCAAACTTTATGTAATAAATTGCTAACTTTCATGAAAATAAAATCCACTGCAAACGCGATCCTTCAAATACTCTGACTTTGAGTTAACAACTCCTTTGGAAGAGTATATCTTCAAGAATCTTGACTGAACTTAGAAATTGTCTAAGCTGCCTACGTACCCAATGAAGGGATCAAGTCATAACGTAGTTCAAAAACAATAATTGTTTTGTGGGGGGCCGTACACAGTTTATACTCATGCGGGCCAGGAGTATCCATAGCTTAACCACCCCGGACAAGGTGGAGTATTTCTAAACTTAACCACATGAAATACCTTTAGTGGAGCATGTTAGCAGTTTAACCACGTGCATTACCATTGGTGGGTACCGTACACAGTTTATACTCGTGTGGGTCAGGAGTTTGATGCAGTTTAGACTCGTGCCTCAGGAGCAATTTGCATTATTTACGCATAGTAGCGCTTTAAGAACTTCCCATTTATGGGGCCAATCCTCAAGCCATCTTCAGCGACCAACTTGTATGCGCCATTTGTGTAGGCTTCCTTGACAACATAAGGGCCATCCCACTTGGAGGTGAACTTGTTACCAGTCCGATGAGTTATGATGATGGGCCTTCTTACAGCAAGCACTAAGTCTCCCACTTGAAAAGAGCGTGGCTTTACTTTCTTATTAAATGCTCTGGAAATGCGAGCTTGATAACACTCAAGTCTCTGTTGTGCTTCCAGCCTCTTTTCATCAAGGGCTTCTAACTCTTCAAGATGTAGGCGTGCATTATCTTCTTCAGTTAGCCCTTCCTGCACAACTATTCTCAGTGATGGAATCTGCTGCTCGAGAGGGACAACTGCTTCTGTGCCGTACACCAAAGAATAAGGAGTTGCTTGTGTCGGCGTCCTGTAAGTTGTTCGATATGCCCATAAAGCTTCTCCAACCCTTTCATGCCAATCTCGCTTTGACTTTGCAACCACTTTCTTCAATAGATTACACAAAGTCTTGTTGAATGCTTCGGCGAGACCATTGGCGGCAGCATTGTACATGGAAGACTTCCTTTGCTTAAAGTTGAACTTCTCACAAAGCTTGTCTATCAGACTGTTGCTGAAAGGTTTCCCATTATCAGTGATTATGTATCGCGGAACCCCATAACGGTATATGATGTTAATGCGGATGAAGTCAGCAACATTTTCTTTCTTTACTTCTTTGAGGGGCACTGCCTCAGCCCACCTGGAAAAGTAATCCGTGGCTGCCAAGATATACAAGTGTCCTACCGAAGACTTGGTCATGGGGCCTACAACATCCAGTCCCTAAGCATCAAAAGGCTATGAAGCTGCTGTATGGTGCAACGGCTCAGGCGGTTGGTGGATAAAGTTTGCATGGAACTGGCAAGCTTGACATTTTTGTGCGTAGTCCATACAGTCTTTCACCATTGACGGCCAATAATAGCCCATCCTTTTGATTCGAAAATGCAATTTTGGGCCTGACTGATGAGCACCGCAGACTCCGGAATGAGCTTCTTCCATAGCATGAAAGGACTCTTCTTCACTCAAACATCTTAGGAAGACTCCATCGAACGAGCGCCGATACAATGTATCTCTATAATAAATGAAGCGAGCCGCATGCCATCTGATGTCAATCTTTCTGCGCAGATCATTTGGCAACCTTCCGTACTTCAAGTAATCTACGAACGGCTGGCGCCAATCTTCCTCTTCGACCTCACATACTTGCACAACGTGATTCTCTACTTCTTCTACGTCTTCATCATCAAATATCGGCGGTATCACCCAATTCCTGCATATCGGCACCCGAGCTTCCTCTTCATTCATCGCGAGAGTGGAAGCGAGTTTTGCCAGAGCGTCAGCTTGTTTATTCTCGTTTCTCGGCACATGCTCGATTATCACATCGCCAAGCCAACCAATAAGTCTTCTGGCATAATCAAAGTATGGGATTAGCTCTGGCTTTTTCACTTCATAGGACCCATTCAGTTGGTTGACTACCAACTTAGAATCTCCATATACTTTGAGGTGAAGCTGCTTTATGTCTACCGCTATCTCCAAACCGAGGATAAGAGCTTGATATTCAGCGACGTTGTTAGAGCAATTTTGGGTCAGGGTGAAAGAATACGGGAGCACCTCGCCATTGGACGTGATGAATATGACTCCAGCACCTGCCCCCTCTCTATGAGAAGCTCCGTCAAAGTACATTTTCCATGGTGGAGTGACTTCAATCATAAGGGCGTCTTCATCGGGGAGATCGTCAGACAATTCCCATTCAGCAGCGATAGGATGGTCAGCCAGAAAATCTGCTAGAACTTGACCTTTTACCGCCTTTTGAGGCACATACACAATCTCAAACTGTTGCAACTGAAGGTACCACCTGGCAAGCCTATCAGAAAGGACCGGTCTCGACATGACGTACTTTAGTGGATTTGCTCTCAAGACAAGACGAACAGTATGAGCTTGGAAGTAGTGCTTCAATTTTTGGATTGCAAAGATAAGGGCTAAGCAGATCTTCTCAATCGGCGAATATTTTAGCTCATTCGGCGTCAGCATTCTGCTTAGGTAATACAAGGCATTTTCCTTTCCACTGTCATTTTCTTGAGCAAGCAGGGCTCCAACAGAACGTTCTTGAGCAGCAATGTAGAGAATCAAAGGTCGTCCTGGCACCGGTGCGACCAACACAGGGGGTTTCATTAGATACGACTTTATGCTCTCGAAGGCATTGCGACACGTATCGTCCCACTCAAAGGGAGTACCTTTCTTCATCAAGCGGCTGAATGGCTGACATCGACCAGCTAGGTTCGAGATAAATCGTCGGAGATAAGCCAGTTTCCCTTGTAGACTTTTTAGCTCATGAATATCCCGAGGTTCAGGCATTTTCAAGATTGCATCAATTTTCGCTTGCTCAATCTCTATACCTCGATGGCGGACGATGAATCCAAGGAACTTACCCGATGAAACCCCGAATGCGCACTTTAGTGGATTCATTCTGAGTTGATACCTCCTTAAACGTTCGAAGACCATCCTGAGATCATGAAGGTGATCCTCTCGCTTCTTAGATTTCACCACTAAGTCGTCCACATAGCATTCGATGTTCTTGTGGAGGATATCATCGAAAATCTTCTGCATCGCTCTTTGATAAGTAGCGCCAGCATTTTTCAAGCCGAAAGGCATCACTTTGTAGCAATATATTCCTTTAGGCGTGCGAAATGCCGTCAGTTCTTCATCTTCCGGCGCCATGCGTATTTGATTATACCCTGATGATCCATCCATGAATGATAACGCTTCATGACCTGTGGTGGCGTCGATCATAAGCTCGGCTATGGGCAGTGGGAAGTCGTCTTTCGGACACGCTTCATTTAGATCTCTAAAGTCGACGCATACTCGGATTTGACCATTTTTCTTTCTCACTGGTACAATACTTGATATGTACGTGGGGTACTTGACTTCTCGAATGAACCCGACTTCAATGAGTTTGTTCACTTCAGCCTCAATCGAAGGGACTAGATCCGGCCGAAATCGCCGTTGGGCTTGCTTCACCGGACGAGCTCCTTTGTTAATGGAAAGATGGTGAACTGCTACCTTTCGGATCTAATCCAGGCATCTCTTTGTACGACCATGCGAAGACGTCTTTGAATTCGGTTAAAAGCTTGATGTATGCTTCTTCCTCATCGGTAGTTAGTATTGCACTAATGTAGATTGGTCGTGGGTTGTCAGCATCTCCCAAGTTGATTTCTTTCAATTCATCAACTGTTGCTTTGATGCCTTCTTCAAGCTCAGGGGGAGCAAATTCGGCGTCCTCTTCTGGGGTTTCTTCAGTTGAGGTGATATGGTATGTTGTCACAACATCTTCTCCACTCTCTTCAAAGATTATGCATTCCCTGATTTGGCCATTCATCCGTCTGACTTGGGTTACTCGCAACATCCTTATAGCATCATTTGCCTTGATATGGCCGTCTCTAATAAGCTTGATAATATGCCTGACCAAGTGGCCCCTAGTACTTTGGTGAGGTGGCTAGCGTGTAATATCACAGACACGGTAAGAAGAAGCTACGCTTTCTTTATCATCTTCCTCGTTACTCTTGGCACCCGTGAAAACAACAATTTGCCATTTCGCCTTTAAGACTGCGTCGCATAAGATGGCCAAAGTAGTTTTTCGCTTCATACGGGAAGGAATAAGACTTCGTAGTCTTTGGCCAGCTTGAGTCTTGACTTTCTTACTGTACTTTGGACTCCTTGTTCTTTCGCGTGCGATCCTTTTGGGAGGCCCGAGTCTTTCGAAGACCGACATTCTTGGCATTTCCCTTTTGTTCGCATCATTTGACGAAAGTTCGCCTTCCGTCACATAGTTGTTACCTGCTGTCTTGATGGCAATGCGAATGGGAGCTTGTGGGGTGAACCCGAGTCCTTTTCGTGAATTTGCGACGGCATTCCCGCCTTCCTTCAGTATCTTTTGTATTGCCTTAAGACCCTGTCCGCGTGCCTTGGTTGGTGCTTGTGGGAGCCTTCCTAATTTGTGGTTCTCTTTAGGATTATATCCGGCTTTGACTAAAAGTTTGTATGCTTTTGGGTCAAAGCCTTTGGCATTTTCAAGTTCTGTTGGATTCCCATGCTCTACCTCAGCTCCTTGCATCGGACGAACAAATCCTTTGAGCGGCTGAGCAGACGGCTTCTTTATATCGAGCTTTGTGAGAGGCAATATTAACTCTTTGAATGACTCTAAGCCTGTACTTGATGACTCGGCCTTCTTGGTCATGGTCTGCTGGGATCGGGGCAGCACTTTTGTTCTTTTTACTGCGATCGCCTTGTGGCTCTTCACGTGTCAAGTCTTCTTTTATCTCTATACTCCCGCCATCTCTAAGGTAATACTTGGCATCAGCGAGATGTGCTTCGGCTTCAGTGAAGGGTTTACCATCGCCAAGCACCTTCTTCACTACACCTTCTCGACAATATTTGAAGCACTGATGCCAAGTGGAAGGAACTACTCTATTTTCATGTAACCAAGGCCGACCAAGCAACATGTTGTATGATGACTTGGCATCGATCACATGGAATAATGCGGTTGATAGCATATCTTCCATTAGCAATTTCAATCTTATGATGCCGAGAGCTCTCTGCCCTCCTTGGTTGAAACCTTGGATCATCAAACGACTGCTTGAAAGCTCATCCGTAGAGATCCCCAACTCGTTCATCATGCGTAAAGGCAAGAGATTGACGGCGGAGCCGCCATCGATCAGTATCCTGTTCACTTTTTGCTCGCGAACATAGCCGGTCACAAACAATGGCCTGTTATGAGGCTTAGAGCCAAGGAGCAAATCTTCATCTGTGAAGGCCATCGCCGCCATACAATCATCGGCTGCAACGTTAGTGTACTCTTCTTCGCTTGTCATGTAGCACACTTCATGCTCCTCTTCATGTGCATTTATCGCAGCCTGGACTGCGACCATGTTTACAGCAGCATTATCTTCTTCGAGTGAAATCTTCCCTTGTTGGGCTAATTGCATAACCTTGTCTTTGAACACGAAGCAATCATGGATTGGATGACCTATCAAGCGGTGATATTTGCAATATTTTGGGTCATTCGTCCTTCCAGCTTCATCGGGTCTCTTCATTTCAGGTAATTCGATGAGGTTTGCTTTGAGCAGGTCATCGAATATGCCGGAGACATCAGAGTCAAGGAACGGATATTGTTTGGTCTGCCTTTCTTTCAAGCTTGAACTTTTCCATCCATTTTCAGGGGCGACGTCTTTCTTTTCCTCAACTTTTTGGTTTGCCTTTCCTTGAAATTTGATGGGCTTTGCACTCACTGCCATTGACTCTTTGGTCTGAGTTTTGGAGAAGGACTTGCTTCCTTTCTTCATATCTTGCTTTTCCTTAGACTTTCGAGGCTCTTGGACGGGTGGTCCGTCAGCTCCACTTGTGCTCATGCTCAACTCCATATCATGTGCTCTGGTTGCAAGCTCTTCAAATGTCCTAGGCTGGATCCCTTGAAGAATATACCGGAGGCCCCAATGCATTCCTTGGATATACATCTCAATGGCTGATGCTTCGGATAGCCTATCTTTACAGTTGAGGCTCAAGTTCCTCCACCGGTTGATGTAGTCAATGACAGGTTCATCCTTCCATTGGCGAGAGTTGGTGAGCTCAATCATGCTGACCATTCACCGAGTACTGTAGAAGCGGTTGAGGAATTCATGCTCAAGTTGCCTCCAACTATCGATTGAACTTGGCTCTAAGTCAGTGTACCAGTCAAACGCATTTCCCTTCAGTGATCGAACGAATTGCTTGACCAAGTGATCTTCATAGGTTCCAGCATTGTTGCATGTCTCGATGAAGTGGGCTACATGTTGCTTTGGGTTACCTTTGCCATCGAATTGCTGGAACTTGGGAGGCTGATAACCGGTTGGCATCTTCAAGTTGTCGATTCTCTGTGTATATGGCTTTGTATATGCCATAGTTGACTTGGAACTTCCATCAAATTTATCTTTGATCGTCCCCATGATGAACTCCTTCAACTGGTCAATAGGAATCAACCCCTCCGATGAGACTTGCAACTCTGGTACTGCTGCAGACTTTCCCCTTTCTTGTTGCTTCATAGACATTTCAGCTTCATCTTGAGCTTCAAGCTGCCTCCCCATGACGTGGCTAGCTTCAGCGCGGTCGACCTTGTTCATCAGCTTCGTGATCTGAGAGTCTTGCTCTTGAACGTGCTTGGCGAGCCCTTCGATGGCCTTAGTCAAGCTTGCAAGTTGTTCCTCCAATGTCGTTGCGTTTGTCACCATGGCGGGGGCTATGCTGGAAGAACTTGATGTTGAGCGGGGAGTGGATGGCGCAGAATCAACTCCATCATCTTCATTGGTGTTGACGATTTGAGGTAGGCCTTTCTTAATGCTATCGAGCGAGCTTGTCTTCTCGAAAGATGCTTGAGACTTCTTGGACATGCTTCTCGTGGTGACTACAAAACTTGAAACTTCTTAAATAGCGACCTTGGACTCCGTGGATTTGTAGGCGGCCATTTGATACTTGAAGAAGGTTTCTGATAAAAGGAAGAGATGAGAGGTAGAGTGTCCCACTGGGCGTGCCAGAAATTTTTAGCGCAAATTTCAGGTCTATTGAATTAAAAGACAAGAAAAATTGTACAAATTGAATTTAATGAATTTATTTGAAGTAAAGTGGGTACAATCTCTAAATTTGATCCTCTGATTCTTCCTTCACGAATTTGAAATTTGAAAATTCAAACACTTCCGGAGCGGATTTGGTGGTTTGATCTTCTTGGAGCTTGATTTGGTCTTCAATAACGTGATTCGTGGGCTTTATAGCTTAATCACGAATCAAACGTCGATATTTTCGATGAACGACGAGAGGAACGCCGTGAAAACCGTTGACTTGACTTGATGTATGTTTGGAAAGAACGTCGATTTGCTGGCTTAGCACCTTGTCTGCAGATCGAACGCCTTGATTTTGTTGATCTTGGTGAAGAACGCCGGGAACTTCGCCTTGATCTTCGCGTATTTGACTTGGAAAAACGTTGATTCGCTGGCTTCGCACCTTGATTGCGGATCAAACGCCTGAATTTGATGATCTTCGTGAAGAACGCCGGGAACTTCAACTCGATCAGTTCGAATCTTCTTGAGAGAATCGCGGAATTTCCTTCGCTTCTCTTGTTTTGAAGACTTCTTATGCTTCAGTGTGTGTTTCTGTGTGTCCTTGGCTTGTTGAGAAGACCCCTATTTATAGGTGTAGGGAGAGTCTCTTGCCATGTTTACTTGATGAGATGATGCAATTTGATTGGCCGATTCAAATTTGCTAGCAATTCATTTCCTTAATGAAAAGATACGATTTGAATTGCCAAAATAACAATACCTAGCATATATGTTTGCAAGATATTATTTTATTTGCCAAAATAATAATACCTAGCATATATGTTTGCAAGATATTATTTTATTTGCCAAAATAATAATATCTGGCATATATATTTGCGAGATATTATATTTATTGCCAAAGTTATAGCATCTAACATATATGTTTGCAAGATACTATATTTATTTGCCAAATATTGTAATTTGATACTTGGCATTATTTGATTGGCCAAGAAAATATATATTAAAATATCAATTAATTAACTATTTTATTTAGGAATTAAATTCCCAATAAAAATAGAAAATATAATATTGGTATTTAATATATTTATTTTCCACATGTCGGCATTTAATTGGCCATGAATTTAACTTTGTCTACAACAGGTTGTGCAGAAGACAATAATTTAAGATTGGTGGCTATATGGTTGCAACAAGTAGAATCAAAAAGCCAAGAAGGATTACCCGGGGTGGCAGACATGGCAGTAATTGGAAGAGATAACCTGTTTGAGTAGTGCCTCAAGATCACTTATGGTGATGGCAGCAGAACCCTCAGTAGCAACAACAACAATGACAGAGGAAGATCCAGGCTTTGAGACATTTTTGAATTTGGAGTTCCTTCCTTTTGATCTTGGAGGATGTGTGGGACAATTTTCAAGAATATGACCATAACCTTGACAATATCTGCACTCAATAGTAGGACAATAAGCAAAAGCATGACCAGTTTGATTGCAATTCTTAAAAATTGATTGCCAGATTTTTGATGTGATGAGCGAGTAGCTGCAAGAGCTGTGTTCAATTGAGGAGATTTATCCAAACCGAGATGAGTTTCTTCAAAGATAAGCTCTTGAATAGTTGTATCCAATGATGGTAGTGGATTTCGATGAACAAGAGACGCTCAAACAGCTTCATATTCTAGTCGAAGCACCATAAGAACTTGAATGAGACGAAGATGATCTTCACTGATTTTGGCCTGAGATATCTGATTCCATATTGGTTGAACTTGAACAAGAAAATCATTCACAGATTAGCCTGATTCTTGTTTCAAATTATGAAGAGTTGTCCATAACTGATAGTAGTGGGCAAGCCCAGTGGTTTGATATCGATGAGCCAAGAAATCCCAGATTTCTTCGCAGATTCATAATCAGCAAATTGGATGTGAATTGAGGGAATAGAGGTGTTACGAAACCAGGTGATGATCTGATGATTTTTGCTATCCCAATCCTCAAGACGTTCCGCAAATTTCGCATCAGTTTCATCTTTCTCTCTTGTCGGCTTGGCTATGTCACCAGTAAAAATACGCCAAAGCTTATGACCTATCAAGAAACTTTTCATTCCTTGAATCCACATATTATAGTTGGAGCCGGTCAAAACCGTTGCAATAGGTTTTGCGATGTCAGATTTCTCCATTGGGTTTCTTTCTTGCAAGAGAAACAAGGATGAACAGAGTGAAAAAGGGCAGATTGCAAAGAGAGACGAGAAGTTTCAGAAATTAGAAATAAAAGCACTTAGGCTCTGATACCATATTAGCAGAAAAGAGTAGAGATAATGATAAAAGAATTGTGTATTTCTGCATGTTTTGTAAAGAGATATTACATATATATATATATATATACACACACACAAGAATACACATATGCAAGGACAATTAGTTGCTGTAATTTTGCTAAATAAGACTTCTTAAATCATGCTAGGACTGATTAGTTGCTGCAATTTTGCTAAATAAGACTCCTAAAATCATGCTAGGACTGATTTCCTATAATCAAGCAAGCATTGATTTTCTATAATTACGCTAACACCATAAAATATGAAGAAAAAAAAACGAATAACGAAACTAGAACGAAAGAACACACCAGATATATGTAATTCGGCTAATTTTGAATGTCCAACGGTCACGATGATAAATTCACTAGATCTTTGGAGAAATTACAGTATGATCTTAATAAACTTAAGGGAAAACCTTTCATATGAATTTCAAATTGAGTTTTAAAAAGAATACAAAACAGATT